>CM039317.1:11434408-11796569 GCA_022316695.1 Camellia oleifera | reverse complement strand
ATGGCTAAGGAACCAAGTTTGTACAAGCTTAATGAGTGCACAAACAAGACCAAAACAAACACCACCCTATCATGCATGATCAAAGGCAATGGGGACCAAGGAAAGTGGCACATTTCATCACTTTGAGTATGAAATGTCCCATTTTCCTTGTGTTCGAATTATTGTCCGATTCGAACATATGCAATGTAACACAAAAGATACTTATCTTGCCTCTTTTACTTGTTCATTTTGTTTACTAATTTTAGATTACCGATCCATTCTTTAATCGATTAAGTCCAAAAGTGAGTGTCTTCTAAAGCAAAAGAAGTGTCAACCAATGGGTAGTTCAAGGCATGAGGAAAGCTTCATGCCATTGGTAATGAACCCTCAAAAGATGATTAAACCATTAAGCATGAGCCTCAACCTCAAGCTTAAATAACCCTAAGGTTTAAACAACCCTCAAACAAATGAAAAAGTGAAGCAAAGAGGGAGGCTACAGAGATGTTAAGTGCTGGAATTAGGCATGAAAAAGCATTAAAACATGCAACCAAGACACATAAATAATGTTCAAAGCCTAGAAACACTAAGCTAGTGAAGGAAATTGCACCACAACTATACAAAACAAAGCTCAAATGACCTAAACAGCCTAAAACAAAGCTAAAGCAGGTCAAAACAAAGGCAAACACATGCTAGAATTGAGCTAACAAAGGCTAGAATAATAGGCTAAAACATAGAGCATGCTAAGCTAGTAAACAAAACACAAGGAGGGAAGGCTAACCCCTCTAATTTTGGACTTCAAAAATGTTTTTACCCACTGAAATAACTATGAAAAATAGTGTTTAAAAGCTCAAAAACAGATAGCGAAATAGTGGGAAACACAAGGGCAAAGGCTTTCAAAACAAGGTACAAAGAAGGGTGAACCACCCCTCAACCTTTAATGGCCTTAAAACCCAAGTTTCAGCCCAAAAACATAGAGTTTTTATAGCCCAAAATTAGTTAGAAAACATACTGGAATGAAGATAATAGTAGCTAAAACAATAAGCTAATATATGGGGTTACACTACAACCATGCAAAATAAGACTCAAACAAACTAATCAGCCCAAAACAGAGCTAAAATAGGTTATTTTAGAGGCTAAAACATGCTGGACTTGAGCTAAGTTAATCTAGAAAAACATGCTAACATGTGAGGCTAACTATGCATGTAATCAAGGCACAAGGAAGGGAGGCTAACCCCTCTATTTTTGGACTTCAAAGGTTGGTTTTTACCTCTGAAAAACCTCTGAGATTTAGTGGTTAAAAGGCCCAAAAAAGTTAATTTGAAAGTGATGAAAAAAAAGCACAAAAAGCTTAACAAGCAAAGGAGCCAAAACGATGGACAACCCCCTAACTCAAAAGGGCTCAAACCACAATTTTTAAGTCACAAAAACAGAGTTTTTTACACTTCCAAAACAACCTTAAAATAGTTGAAAAAGATAGGAAAATAAGCATGCACAATAAGCTTAAATAAGGTAAGTATTATACCTTTGAATCAAAGAGCAATTCTAAGCACAAGTCCAAGCTAAAAGCACTTGCTAGAGCTCAAAAAAGGCTCCAAGAGACCTCAGCCCAAAGGTGGTCAAGTTTGATTAAGGGTTGGTATGCAAACTAGAAGTAAATCTCAACTTGTATGCACAAAAATTCAAGAGAGAGAGAAATCTAGAGAGAGAAAATTATAGAGAGAGAGGATTGTAGAGAGAGAGGCTTTTGGAGATATTTTGTAAATCATGAATGGGCTCTAGCACAGTTACAGTTTTTGCACCAATGGCCGATCGACCATCATTGGTGACCGATGGCCATCATTGGTAGCCGAAAAAATGCACCTTTGGCCGACACATGGATGACACACTCCACTAGTGGCCAATAGAAAAATTTGCTCTCTAGGTCCAACTTCAAATTAGCATATCTCCTTCGTCCGGACTCCTTCGTAGGTCATTCTTGACTCTAAATTGAAACCCTGAAAGCTTCTTTCCAATAGTGGCAGACTAATATCAAAATTCCAAGTGTGAAAAAAGATATGCTCATTTTAGTGAAGACTGCTCAGTTTCGATCCTAATCGGATTCATGCCTAACTTCTCCTCAGCTAGTTTTCTTCCCTCTCCTCCAATTTTCTTCAATTCCAAACCTCTAAATAAGATGTTTTAAAGATTTTTTTCAAAGAGTTTACCTCTCTTTCATTCATTTCCACTTTGTCCTTGCTCGATTTACTGAAAAATGCAATTTTTAACGAAATGCGAGCCTCGGAACATCGTAGGAGCTTTTTCAAAAATATTTTGAAAGCGAGGGTTTTAAGGTCTAAAAATAATTTTGGTCAAAATAGTTTTGGTCCAAAATGAGGTGTAAGGTTGGGATTTGGAGCTCTCCTTGCCGAAGAAATCAAACATTTGCATAGCACAACTTTCACCATCGAGTGATCAACCTGTGGTGCCCAAGTCCAAAGGGCGATCAAAAATGGGGTGTCTACATCCCCTAATGACACTTTTTCTCCTTGTTTCTTTTCTTGTTTCTATTTAAAACTTGTTCATGTGACTAAGCTGAGCTGAGGTAGATTAATCATTCACACACCAACAGCTAGTATAGAATAGAATTTCATTTATTATCATCAATTTGCATGTTTTTTTGATAGGGTTAAGATTGGCAGAGAGGGCCACACTTCTTTAACTACTCCAACCACAACACCACAAAAGAAAATGAGAAATCTCCCAAGAACACCAAGCAAGTACCATATCTATTACATCATCATGTATTATGTAATGAAGTGAAAACCCTATTTTGAAAAAAAAAAAGAAAAAAAAAAGAAGGAAAATCACTCATTTTGTTTTATGTTTTTAGTTTTTTGGACATCCTTTGGATGAAGTTGATGGGGTTTATTATTTTTATTTTAATGATTTTTCCCCCTCCTAATTAGTTCTTGAAATTATGGAACTTTCCCATTTAATTGTTTTTGTCGTTTGGCTTTTCTCATAACAGATCCAAATGCTGAGGTGATTGCATTATCTCCCAAGACCCTAATGGCAACAGACCAATTCATTTGTCAGATATGCAACAAAGGTGGTTTCCAAAGAGAACAAAACCTATAGCTCCACAGAACAGGACACAACCTGCCTTGGAAGCTAAAGCATAAGAATACAAAAGAGGTGGTGAAGAGGAAGGAGTATATGTGTCCCGAGCCCACAAGTGTCCACCATGATCCTTCAAGGGCTCTTGGTGATCTTATCGGCATCAAGAAGCACTACTTTAGAAAAAACGGTAAGAAGTACAAGCGTGAAAAGTGCTCAAAGAAATATGCAGTGCAATCTGACTAGAAAGCTAATTCAAACACATGTGGTACTAGAGAATACAGATACGACTGTGGTACTCTCTTCTCAAGGTAATCACTTATTCATTCTTTTCATTTCCCTGATGTCATATGCATAATAGACCATCAATTATCACATATATATATATATATATGCCCATTCATGGTTTACAAAGAAATCATGGGAAAAAATTGGTTTTGGTTTTGGTTGTGAGAGAGCAATCTTTTTTAGAGCCTGCCTGTGAATCATCTCCTTCCTCCTCCTCAATCCTTTAGGAAGTTCTGTATCTGTGTAAGAAAAGGCCATGAAAAAATCCTTTTCTTTTACTTGATTATTCTACTCCTTTCCCTTGCAATTCTCTCTCTTTAAGAGAACTGCATAGCAATGCTTGAACAATATTGTATAATGGCATGGTATAAGAATAGGGTAATAATAAAATCTATGTAAAATAATTTGAAAAACTGGTACTCATTCATTTCAAACCAATACATTTTGATTTGTTATTTTAAAATGTTACTACCATTTGCCAATCATTTTTTTCCCCTAGTATATGGTAACGGGAAAAGGAAAAGGAGAAAATAAAAATAAATTGTAATTCAAATCTCCTACTTGAAAACACCACTAGTCATCTTTTGCTATTCACGTGCAGTGGATACAATGTGAGGAAGGAAGGATATTTATTTATTTATTTATTTGTATGTATACCGTGAGAATTGGAATTCCTCATCATGAAATTTTATGATCTGTGATGGAGGGAATATATTCATGGGAATAAATAGCCTTTTTTCACTTTTTTCACAATTTCATCCTTGTATTCTCTGTATCCTTCATTTGCAAGTCTGAAAATGGAATCAACATATACCCTCTAGTTGGGAGGTTTGGTGATGAAAGTGAGTTGAGTTGCCAATTGGAAACAACCCAAGAGTTAATTGAACTCAACTCTAAAGTAGATTAGAGGAAGAATGGAAGTGATTAATATATCATCATGATATAATCATGCAGTTTTATTTTCATGATTAATATATCATGGAACAAATGGTGTGAAGTGAGAAAAATAGTGGTCTTTTGACTCAAAAAATGTGAGAAAAAGGTGAAAACGGGTTGTTTGGGGGTGAAAATTGGAAACAGTCCCCAAACAACACCAAGATCATAATGGTCCCTTCGGCCTAGATTAAACAAAGTTGTCAAAGCAAGCGGCGCATTGATAGGACGCACGGTTAAAGATTTAGACAAAAACGAGTGTTGTAACCTGCAAGTCATAGTAGCTAACTTGCTAGATCAAATATTCACTTATATATGCTGTCTAGGTATTGCAATATGAGGTATAAAATCTAAATGCAAGCATTGATTGATAACATCTATTTCAATTGTTAGAATTATTATGTTGATAGAATTTAATCTGTGGGTCATACATCTATTACTCGTGGAATTTTTCTGAGTGTGGTGCATTGATATTGATAGAATTTTAATATTGATTAGATATATTCATATGAATGTTGTTTTATTTACGAAATGGTGTTAATAGCCCTTTAATTTGTTTATGTTATCTTTACTTTCCATGGACCATTTTCAATTTTTGTCCAAATTTACAATTTGAGTGATGTGCCAATATTTTCACAAAAAAATTACTTGACATTATTTTTGTTTTTCTTTTGTGCAGATGAACTCGTTCACAAAGTTGAATTGTACAGGACTAGTTAGTACTTGTTACATTTTTTGAAGGTTTATATATTTTTAGATAGATGTGTATGGAAAATATTTGGGTAGACTGCTAGTTATATTTTTGGATAGATGGATATGGATAAAAATTTAAAACATAATAACGACTATTTGTTATGTTTTAAATTTTTATACTAGATGGATGTGAATTGGATGATTATGTAGATTACATGACCTATTTAAATGGACGATTATGTAGTTTGAAATTATTTGTGGATGAAAACTTATAATAATTGACGATTTTAATTAAACAGGTTAATTTTTGGCTGATTTATGTTTTTTGTTAAATGTTTATGATTCAGTTGATTTTGTTGGTTTGAATGATTCTTGCAAATTACAAGTTAAATTGAATGGTTTGGATGGATTATTATATATCATACAGGTCAAATGAAATTCTTTTATATTTCATTTATATTTTGATAAACAAAAAGAATTGAATAACGATCAAAATTTGGTTTGGTTTTTTTCTCTTTTGGCGACCAAGTGATTAGTCGGTGTTTCACCATTCACATTTGGCGACCAAAATGTTGGTAGACGAAAGGGTACATTTGGCGTCTAAATAATTAGGTGGTAAAATCATTAATTTTGGTAACCAAACTATTTGGTTGAGAATAGGTCTATTGCCAACTAAACATTACTTTTGGAAACTAACAATTTTGGTCAGGGAATATGAAAATTGGCGACTAACATATTTAGTTGGGAAAATATCACTTTTGGCTACAATTGTGGTAATTATGTATTTAGCGACTAAAAATTTAGTTGGCAAATAGAACTTTTTCACAACTAAAAACATTTTTAGTCACTAATTACATTTCCCGAACCTTAATTGGCAACCAAAGTGGCGACCAAAAAAATTAGTTGCAGATAACTTTTGCTGATTAAAAATGGACTTTTGCCGACTAAAAATTTAGTCGGCAAAAATGCGATTTCTTGTAGTGCAGTATCACTAACCTGAGAATGATTAATCTAGATTTGAAATGATGCCACTACTGTTGCTCCGCCGATGAATCTAGATCTGAAATGACGCCACTGCCATTGCCATCGACTTCCTCGAACATCGTTTTTGTGTCCCCGATTTCATATTACCGAATCGATTTTTTGCTCACTCTAACTCATATCTAGAACTGAGACGGTGTGTTTTGGAAACCCTAGAGATGGTAGAGGAGAAGGGAGAGAGAAGAGATGAGGAGAGAGAGAGAGAGGTTAGAGACGATACCAGATCAAGACTTCAAAAATGATCTTCATTCTTCACAACTACGATGGTAACGGAAGAGGTGATGATAGCAGTAACGACGATCAGGTTCTTGTAGGTGACAGAGAAAGATCGATGGCAGAGGACGCGTTGACTTGTAGTGGTGTGGCCATGAACGATGATAATGAAGAAGTGTGTTGGGTGCTGAAATTGTGATTTCTAAGGAGATAGATAAGCAAAATTGAGCGTTTCGAGCCACCACTGCCACAGTGAGGCAATGAAAAGATAGAGAGCTTTGTTGAAGTGGTAGAGGAGAGATAAGCTAAGAATGATGAGTGAGAGAGAAGAGTAGACGAAGTGAGAGATGATGCGGAGAGAGGGAGAAAAGTGGTTTGGGTTTGGTTGGGTTTAAAATAGAGAGAGAGAGAGAGAGAGAGAGAGAGAGAGAGAGATGTGACTTAGAAAGAGAGGGACATGAGTTTGATGGTAGAAACGGAAGATGACGGGTTTTAAATATAAGGAATGGCTTCCCTCCAGTTCAATTAGGGACTGGAGGGTACTGTTGGGTCCGTAGGGATCCACTACGGGTCCCATTTCAATAATCCTAACTGTTAAATGTGTAAAATTCGTCGAGTACTATATGCTTGTAAAAAATCACGTTGATCGGATATCGATAGCTATGTAATCAAATCAATTTTGTATGAAAAAAATGAACTGGTAAAAAATAAATGGTTGACAAAAATCTGATTTGATCACATAAGTATTGATATCCGATCAACGTGAGTTTTTACAAGCAATATAGTACTCAACGAGTTCTATACATTGAATGGTTTAGATTATCGAAACGGGACTCTTGGTAGGCCTACATAGGCCCAACAATACCCTCTAATTCGTGTGATCGGACTGGAGGGAAACTATTCCCTTAAATATATAAGGGCAGTTTGATCATTTCGTAGCGGCATGTTCTTATGAACAAAATAATTTAGTGATTGGACTATTCAACAAGAGAAATTTAGGTAGCGTTTGGTAGAATTTTCTAAATATGATTTGAGAATAGAGTTGTATTTTGAGTTTGTGAGTTTTGGAAATATAATTAGAGTGTAGAAAATTTGTTATTATGAGTTTTGAATTGAGTGTTGAATTGAGTTTTGAATGTTTGACGTGATATGTAAAATAAGAAAATTTGTTTGGTTATGAGTTTTCAAAACTTTATTCAAAAAATTATAACTCATAACCAAATACATAACTCAAAGCTCTATTGAAATTTCTGATCAACACCCATAACCAAACTCTTTTTAAAATTCAATTCAAAAAATTAATTATTAACAAAAAATAACATTCATAACTAAACTCCTTTTAAAATTCAATTCAAAAAATTAATTATTAATAGAAAATAACATAAAATTTTTTTTAATTGAAAATGACTGAAAAGTTGTAATTCATAATCAAACACACAATTTAAAACTATATTGAAAATTCTATTCAAAATTCATAACCAAATTATTTTTAACATTCAAATAAATAAAAAAAAGTCATTTTGGTTTTAAAAAATAATTTTTATATTTGAAAAAAATCAAAAACAAATATATATATATATTTTTTCAAATAATAGGTGGCGATTGGCGATTGACAATTGCATAAAAAAAATAAAAAAAAATTTACACTGTTTCGGTTAACCGGCCGGACGTCTGCGAGGATGACCAAGTAGACCTAAAATTCAAAAAATTTGTGCTTTTCAGAATGAAGGACACGAAAAAGAGAGAGTAACCAAACGTGAAGGACAATTACATTTTGAAAATGTGTGGTAAAATCACATTTTAAAAACTCTATCCAAATATAAAATGTAAATGGAGGAGTGAAATTATATTTCTAGGTCACAACCAAACACAACCTTAAATTTGAATTTTTCAAGTAAGCTCCAACAAAAAAACTCTACTCTTCACTTACATTTAATTTCCCTTCTTACAAATGGAAGAATACGACACAACCCTTACTGTATGCACTATTAATTATGTAATTTTTTTTAAATATGACATTATTTTAAGTTGTGATTCAAAAAGTATGAAATTATATAATTTTTTTCTTTAATTATAAAGTAAATATGATACAAATCTTTTTTAAGGGCGTATACTATAATCGTTTCCTTACAAAATGCCTATAAAAATAAAAATAAAATAAAATAAAAAATTTGAGGGGTTGCCCTCATCTCAATCCTCTCACTCTATAAAATGTTAAACAAGGGGACGACGAGATTGTTAGAAGAAACCCTAACGCCTCTCTGCGGAAGTGGAGTTGGTGCTAGCAATTCCTCTAGAATTCCATAATCTTTGCCTTTCTTGCTGAAACTTTCAGTCTAATTATTATTGTTGATTAGCACTTTTTCTGGTTCATCAATCGCTTTCGTGAGGCGTTGCGTTCTTCGATCGCCGATGGACGTGTCAACGAAAGCGTAAATTTAATCTCAATGCCGACACAACTCTTTCTTTAGACATCTGCGATTTGTTAATGGTATCGTAGTTTGTTTCATACTCGGCTTGATAAATCACTCATAGATCTATGTATGTATTTGCTCAATTTTATTATGCGATTAGGGTTTTGATGACAATGAATTTGGGTGTTGCTTCTTACTGGTGAACTCTCTCTGTTTTTTGACAAACGAAAGTGAGAGATGTTCATGTTTCCGAATCATAGATCGATTTGCTTTTGACAGAACTAAACAGCTCGCTGCATCACACGAATCACGATTGTGTTTTGTTGCATCGTGCTACCTGTCTCCTGGTATAATTTTACTATTTTTTTTTAGCTTGATGCTCTTGAGATTTGGTTTTTCGATTGAATTGAATTTGGGTATGGATAAAATTTAATTGAGAGGATTTCAATTTTTTTTCCCCCTTTTCCTGAGGATTCAAATATAATCTATATATCAAATGGCAGAGAAAAGGCAGGCTGGCTGGTTGCAGAGATTGAAGCTGAAAAAATGTCACCCCATGGGTATTAATCTCTTACATAAGAGTTAACTTCGTAATTTCAAACCACAAAGTGGGGTTATACGGCTGCCTAATCGATTCAGCTAAGCTAATTTTTCAAATACAATTTTTTTTTAACTAAATTAAAATAATTAAAAAATTAATTTTTTAACTAGTCTAAATAAATTTTAAAAAGTTAATTGTTTAAAAGCTGGAAGATGGGAGATGAATGCTTTTAACTTTATTTTTTAAATTATTAACTTTTAGTTTTTAAAAAAAAATATTTTACCAAACAGGCTCCATAAAAAAAAAAACAAGGCCTTAGTATGGGGAGTCTGACTACTATTTATTAAACAGCAATGCTAGGTATCATGAAAAATCTTTCATGAAAATAATCATGAAATCTTTGTGACTCTTAGAGTACACTTAAAATAAAACACAACACACTAATCAAGGTAATTCAAAGATCATAAATTTTTCATGATCATTTTCATGACAAAATTTTCATGATCCCTAACTTTTTCCTTTACCCTAACTTTTTCCTTTATTAAATGGTACGAGTTCTACGCATTATTCATATAGAATCAATAGTAAAAAACAATGTGGATTGAAGTGATTTTTTTATTCAATATATATATAATAAATGAAAAAAATTATTTGAATAATTATAATTTAACAATATATAGTTAGAAAGCCAACCACTACTAAGGCCAACCATTATGAGAAATAATTCAAATTTATGAAAGAAGGAAACAATTATATGCAACTCCAGAATGGGAAAACATTAATCAATTTTGTTTCAACAATGGACTCTTTAATCTACCCAATAGAAGTATATAAGGGTAGCTAGTTGGCTAATTGGCTTAGCTGAACTTTATTTTTTTAAAAGTTCAAAAAAAATATTTTAAATTAATGTGAGTGAACAAACTTAGGTGAACATTCTTATTAAATTTTATTCGTATGTAAATTTATACAAAAAATTTTACTATAATTATGTGACCATATTATGTATAAAAATTGGTAAGTGAAAGGTTCATATGAAACAAAATAATTATGTATATATAAATTCTTTATTTGTACAAGTTGCATAGAATATTTAGTATTATCGTTACACAATATATTTACTTAGGAATTGAACACCATGTTTGTTAGTATTTGTGTCACTAAATATAGATCAATAGTAACAAATGGAACACAATAACCCAAACACCCAAAACTTGAATTTCTAGTAGTTAAAAGTTGCTTCATTTGTTCATTGATTGATGATAATGTCACATCATTACAACCCCATTAATAAAGGCAAAAAAGGAAAGGATAGTGTAGAGAAATTATATGTAGTAGAAAAGAATAGTTTTAGTAGTAGTAATCACTCATAAAAAATAAAATAAAGTGTTGAAATTCAACTATAGCATGGTGAATCTCGATCACACATTAAATTTTATGAATATTTTTCTTTGCACACAGATTCTGTCTGTAGCATTACGATATATGATGAATATTTAGTTTAGTCCCTACAACAGCGATACATGGTGAACTTCTCCATACGCATCTTGCAAGTAACACAAACAACCGTCTCAAGGATGTTCTCGGCGGTACAAGAGAAGATTAGATGGTTTCAGTGTTGTGGGCTAAGAAACTTATTAAGATTATCATTGAGTGCATTCACAAAACCAAACTCTCCAATGCGATCCTTCCATTGATCAAATTGAGCTAAGCTTTTCAAAATGGTGTCGCCCTTGGCTTTAGCCATCTCACTCTTGCCTCGACTAATCACAGCCCATCCTTTATCACTTCCATCAAAGCGTAGAATTGTCATGATCTTATTCATTATGGGATCATTCTCGATAGTCTTACCATGTTGCATTTTGGAGTGCCACATGCTCTCTAGCCTCACCCAAAAGAACCATATGAGAGTTGGGTCTGGCAATATGTGACTGAGTTTTTCAGCCAAAATGATATTGCTAATCTTCCAAACTTTTTTCCTCGGATTGTTTTTTCCTACATACATCATCTCTAATGGGATGCCTGCGGCTTCTGCAACAACGCGTTTCATGTTGGTAAATCTTCGGATCCAATCTAGGTTCTCTCCTCCATACAAGCAAATGTACTTCCCATCTTCAATCTAAAGTAACAAAAAAAAGTCACATTTTATAACAACAACGCTATTATAAATGATAATAATAATACTAACAATGCTATCTATTTTGAAAATGACCCTCAATTTGAAATCTACAGTATAATTCAAAATTATTAATCATTGTTATTGGATTACAATCAAAATGAATCTACCCTTAGTTTGTATACTCTGAATATTATTTGAAATAAAATTTCTAAATTAACAACATTATTGTTTTAATAATTCGATAGTGACAATTTTTCCAAACTCCCAATATTTAAAACTTCCAAAATGACAAATGGTTGATAATATTACCAAACATCAATCAATGGACAGAGCTCGTTGGCCAAAATTTTTGTTCTTAACCAATGGAAGTTCGATTTATGTATCAAATATATATATATATATATATTAAATAATAATGGTACTATACGTACCAATTGATATACCAATTAGTATACTAATATATGCTATGACATTACCACTTGAAAACTATGGATCCCACCCATTATGTAAATTACAAAGATCCAAAACCTTTAAAATTATGTCATATCATTCATTAGTATACTAATTGATATACCAATGAGTGTGTATAGCTTTATTCATTAATAAATAACTATGAGAATAGTCATACCCAATTAAGAATTGATTGATCAATGGTATCTGCTAATAACTCAATCGTCCAAGTTGAGCCCTCCCAAAGTGTTTCCTCTGTGAAAGTAGTACATGGGAAAGCCATATTTCCCCAAATCCAACACATATGGATTGCATTAGGATTCACAACTTTACCATGTGGGTCTAACACCACAAGCAAAGGCTTCTTGTTGAAGTGCCAAAATTCCTTGATATACTTGATGGCCGTTGGATCAAGTAGTGAAGGGTGGTGCACAGAGAACCATGGCATTGAAACTTGTATGGACTTGAACTTCCTTTCACTACAAGAAAAATCACCTTTGGTGACTAAATTTTTAGTCGCCAAAGGTCCACTTTTAGTCGCTAAAAGTCCAGTTTTCGGTTTCCCCGACAAAAAAATTTAGTCGCTGCTTTTGTCACCAATAAATGGTCGCGGGAGGTATTGGCGACAAAACCTGTTTTAGTCGCCAAAAATTACGTCTTCAACGACCAATAATTTAGTCGCCAATAGTGTTTTACACATTTCAAAATCACACATTTACCGACTAATAGTTTAGTCGCGAATACTCGAGCAAACGCCGACTAAGCCGTTTAGTCGCCAAAATAAAACCTTTTGGCGACTAAACTTTTAGTCGCCAAAGGTGTTTCGTCCAAAAAAAAAAAGAATTCCCACTTTTGTTGCTGTTTTGAGTTTCGAACTGCCGCCCTCTAATATTTCACACCTTTAGCCACACACTCCCTCCACTATGCCACTACACATCACATGAATATATATGAAACATACATTATTTATATAGTATATTGTCCGGTATTAATACAAAACAATATTTATAAATAAAATTATTTTTATTAAATATAATTTATGTAAAAAATAAATGATTTATTAAAAAAAATTTTGGCCCACTTTTGGCGACTAAAATTAATTTTTAGTCGCCAATGCTATAAATTTCGGCTACTAATTCTTATTTCGTCGCTAAAAACCGTGACTTAGGCCTAAACGGACCCTGTTTTGGCGACTAAACTGAAGTTTTGTCGCCAAAACCCTGCTTTCAAGTACTATTTTTTTTTTGGTAGCCAAAAAGGTCCACTTTCAGCGACGAAACATTTTTTAGTCGCCAAAACACCTATAATCGGCGACGAAATTGAAGTTTAGTCGCCAAAACCGTGACTTTTGGCTACTAAATCATTTTAGTCGCCAAAAATCGTGACTTTTGGCTACTAAACAACCATTAGTCGCTAAAAGCCCTACATGTGGCGACGAAATTGCCTTTTAGTCGCTAAAAGCATTATATTTGGCGACTAAAAGAGTTTAGTCGGCGAAAGTGCTCAATTTTGGCGACTAAATCCAATTTAGTCGCCAATTCCCCTACTTTTAGCGACGAAAAACGATTTTTTGGTCGCCGAAAGTGTTTTTTGTTGTAGTGTTTGCTCCACCTCATCCCATGTGGTTGTTCTGTCCACAATAGGGAACCAGACAACCTCGTACGTTGTCGTAGGATGTTGTCGGGACTTAGTGTACATTTGTCCAAGAATGAAATGTTCTTCATGGGAGAAGTCCAAGTTTGAAATGAGTAGCAAGACATTCTTCCTCACCAGCACATCAATGCTTACCTGCATTTGTCATACAAAAGATCAACCATTCTTTATTTTTTAAGTTTTTTTATTCGGTTTGTATTGAGTGATTTGAAGACAAAATAAAAGAAATTGATTTCTCTATATTCTAATCAGGATTATTAAAAGGAAGAGAAATGAAAAGAAATGTAAAAACATGGATTTCTCTTAGAACTCACTTTTTGAATTTCTCCCAAAGAGAGAAGAAATGAAATGATAACTAATTTTATATAATATAAATATTACCCTTCAACTACTACAGAAATAAAAACATTAAAATTATTTTAGTATACTTATAGCAATTTATTTTATTTTATGTAGAGTATGCAAATAAGATTGGAGAGAAATCATTATATTTTTTTTCTCTCCAACTTAACCAAACAAGAGGGAGAAAGAACACAATATATTACTATTGGAAATTAAGTTTGGTTTACATTTATTCATCCAAGAATGTGATATTACCTTGTGGAGAGTTGGAATTAAAATTTTGCCTAATTTGAAACAGTGATTCCAAAATGAGTAATACTGTAAGTAACCATATTTCTTAGTTTATTTTTTCGCTCTATACCTATGATAATTAGATTCATTAATAAACACACTTACGTCTAAAAGTGAAAAAAATATGGTAAAAAATAAGATTATATATTGCATATTTTCAATCATTTCAAAAATTACTATAAACCAAACTGAGCCAAAGATTTGTAGTTACAACAATTGAATCGAGCTATATTGGGACTAACTCGTCTCTTGGTAGAACCATCAACGAGTGGCAACTGATTATCCTTGGTGTAAATCAAAGCTTTGAGGATCTTCTGGTTATCAATGTGTGTTGTCTTGAAAAGGTGCTCAAGCCTTTGAAATCGTTCAATATCCCATCCTTCTGTATCAGATCAAGATAGTAAGGCCTCGTTTGGGAACGATCTTTTTTAGCTAAAAAGTCAAAAAGTTACTAAATTAGCTAAAAAGCCAACAACTCATACCAAAAAGTCAAAGATTCTCTTTTCTTTATATTTTTTGCACATCTTTTCGTAAAAAGTTAAAAAGTCATCCCAAACATACTAGTTTTTTTTAGCTCATATTTTAGCCAAATAGCCAAAAAGTTACTAAATTAGCCTGTTCCCAAACGAGGCCTAAGTAACTACACTTGTACATGTGTATTTGTCAAAAACCTAAAAGAGGTATAATTACTCACAAGTCGTACACCATTAAGTCCCACAAGTGTTTTTGTAAGACAATTTTCTACATCTGTCGCTAAAAAATGACAATTAGTAACTTTTGTGAGAAATTTTTCAACTGTCGCTAAAAATTAACAATAAGTTACACTTTTTTAAGAAAACATTGCTTAAATATATATATATATATATATATAAAATGAGATTTTGTGGTAATAATTAAAAGTGAATAAAACTTTTTGATGCACCAAAAAGTCAAGAGAAGAGCATCATTATCAAGCTCATTAGAGTCTTCTCTTAACTATTTTATAGCACAAAATCATAGAAACACATTCCATCAAACTCAATTATTGGCTAGCTACTTTAGTTGAATATCAAACTAATAGCTACATGTAATTAGAGAAAGATGACTCAACAAATAAAATAAAGAATAGAGCATCTGTTGAAAAATGTATTTAAAAATATGGTTAGCTAAAATAAAAAAATGAACTTTTAGTTAAAATTTAATTAAAAATTTCACTATTTTGATAGAGATACTTTGAGCTCTTTTGGGGATACAAAAAATAAATTGTTTATTAATTTATTAACTTATATTTATCATATCACTTTTTTACTTTTTTATACATCTTTTCATAATAGATAGGGTTTATTACACTTTCTATCCCTAAACTATCATCAAATTCTCTATTTAGTCCCTAAATTATCAATTGAATCTATTTAATCTCTAAAGTATATAAATCAAAGTCTATTTAGTTCCTAAACTATCGGTTGAATCTATTAAGTCCTTAAAATATTTAATTCAAGCATATTTAGTTCCTAAAAGGATTACGAAAATAAAATATATGCCCATACATATTATAAATTAGTAAAACCTCTCCCATTAAGATTTTATTATAGTAAAATCTTTTAAATTTTTAATTTGTCTATACAAGATATTTTATTTCGTTGTATGTATTAATATTAGAGTTTGATTTTTCAGTTTTACCAATAGATTATATGAATATTAGATATGCTGAAGAAGTAGAATTGAATAGTTTAAATAATAACACTTCTCTACAAATAGTAATAGAACAAAATAATATATGAATTAAATAATAAAAAGAACTTACCGAAAAACTTCAAAACAATCAATTAAAAATTATGAATGAAATCTAACATATAATTCTAAACATTAAGGCAAGCACGTATCTATTATAGAAGATAAGTAAAAAAAATACTATAGATTTACCTTTATCCTTATAAAGGAAGTTCAATATATGGATTGGTGCATACTTTTCAAAAACAGAATAAAAATTTAAAGTTTTTTTTTTTAAATAAAATTTTAACTAATTAGGGTATTTTACTAATTTATAATATTTATGGGTTTATATTTTATTTTTATAATCCTTTTAGGGACTAAATAAGTTTTAATTAAATACTTTAGGAATTTATGGATTCAATCGATAGTTTAGGGACTAAATAGATTTTGATTTATGTATTTTAAGAACTAAATAGAGAATTTGATAATGGTTTAGAAACTAAATAGATTCAATTGATAGTTCAGAAATTAAATAAAAATTTGATGATAATTTAAAAATAAAAAAGTGTAATAAACCCTTATAAATAACAAAATCAAGTCATATACTCCCTCCGTCCCAAAATAATGGTCCATTTTAGAAGATTCAACTTTTTTTTTGGTAGTACAATTATTGTACTTTAAAAAAATATTTTTTCAAAATTAGCTTTTAATAGTACATTTTTTTGGAAAACATCAATGTTATAATTGTACTTTTTATGTTGTTAATAAATTTAAAAAAAAGGCAAAATAAAAAATTTATATTATTTTTGTACTTAATTTTTAAAAAGAGATTAATATTTCAAAATAATAAAAAATAAAATAAAAAATTAATATTTTGAAATGAAGAGAGTATGACTTTCCAGTCAATCCCTATATATAATTAATCCCTATATATAATTAATTTTTATCAACCACTGAGTTGAAGACAAAGATCCAGTTGCTTTTGCAGGTGGTTGTGTATGTTGGTGAGCTTTTGGGCCAATCCTGCTCAGTCTTTGCCATGTCCCTGACAACAATGGTAAAATTTATCAGCAATGCTAGGTATCATGAAAAGTCTTTCATGAAAATGATCATGAAAGATTTGTGACCTTTGGATTACACTTACAATAAAGCACCACATACTAATCAAGGTAATCTAAGGATCACAAATTTTTCATGATCATTTTCATGAAAAAAATTTCATGATCCCTAACATTTCTCAAAATTTATCACTAATGATTTAGAGTTATAAATAATGAGCTTTAAATTTATTACTAGTGAGATAAAAATAAAAAATAAAAAAATAAAAAAAAACAAAAAGCTTAGTACACACTGTGGCAGTGGGTGAGACCCACTGCCATATCATTGGTGGTAGCATTAATTAGTGTTTTCAAGTATTATTAAAAATTTATTAACACTAGTTGAATTCTTTTTTATTTGACAATTAAAACTATATTTGCTTCACAAATTTGAGAAGAAATTTAAATAACAATAAAAAAAAATATTTCACTTAATTTTACATACTTTTTTTTCTTTCATTTTCCAAATCTCTTATCAAATTCTTAAATCAAACACAATCTAAAAGAAATAATTTTTAAATAAGAAAAAAAAATTAAATTTTAGGAAAAACATCCAAAAAATAAATAAATTAATTATAGAGAATTGCCTTCGCTTGGCTCCTCTCATGACCTCAAAGCACAAAAGCTTACTGATGCTTTCCTTTGGCTAGCTTACAAATGATTTATTTATTTATTTTATTTTGAGGCAATTTTTTAAATTTATTTCTTAGGTTTTTCTGGAATAGACTATTTAATTTTTTTTAAATGAAAACTTTTAAAAGAAATCCAAGAAAAAAAAAGAATCAAATTTTGTCAAAAAAAACTTTTAAAACATTTTTAATTTTTGTCTTTCGTGGAAATGTTTTCAAATATTTTAAATTTTTAATAGTCTATTTTAGACAGAATAAAAAGTGAAACATTTTCACTCAGATGAAAAAATAAAAATAAGCCAAAAAAACAACCCAATATATAAGCCAGAGCAACAACAGAAAAAGCATTAATTACATTACTACGCTGCGCTTTCATCGTAATTTCAGTTTGGTCTTTTCATTTCAATTATGATAGTAAATCTTTTACACTTTTAAGTCAAATTGTAATGTTACTTTTCCATCTATTTATCTATTGTTAATGAGATTGATAAAAATTAAAAATAAAAGAGTAAAAGTGAAATTTTAATAAAAGTATAAGGTTTAAAGTGAGATTTTAATGAAAGTGTAAGGACGCTAATGAGATAAAAAAAAAATTTCATGTTTAACTCCCATGGCAAGTTTCGTTAATCTTATTGATAGATAAACAGAAGTATGATATTGGAAACTTGACTTAAACTGTACAGAATTCACTGTGACAATTAAAAGTTAATGAACCAAGGTAAGATTGCAGTATAAAGCCCAATTTAGTGGGACAGGTGACAAACAAGGTCAACCTAATCATTTTGTTTTGTGCATGCTAATTGATGGAAATCACTAGAATGGTATTTCGGACAACTCAATAATTTTTTCGAGATTGATGTACAAGAAGAGCATACTCGAGTCTCATGCCAGTGAAGTACTTGATTTGCAAAGCGCAAGCCACAATACTCCGAAGAGTCCAGTAAACGGCGATGGAGATGGAAGCGGTGGCAGCTACCATCTCCGGCGGGTTGAGAACGATGTACCGAGATGGAAGCTCCTTAAAGTTGACAATGCACTTGGTCACATCCAGCATGACCTTGATGAGGTTGGTTGTTGCCTCAAACTTTGGTTTCAGAGAGTCGGTGCGCTTTATCATGTCCGGTAGTTGCGTAAGTTGTGTAAGAAATACCATAGAACGGGCAAGTGCGTTCGATCCCAGAACCAGCCACAACCTGGCATAGTATATGGAAAATGCTGCCAAGGCTATCACAACCTTGGCATCCCATGAGAAGCTTGACAGTATGTTGAAGAGTGCTAGAGTTATTGTGTGTGAATCTAAACCCCATGAACACTTGTAAGAGATCTGTCACATTAATGTGCATCAAATTAGTTAGGGCTATGTATCAAATGCTAGTTTTGGGTAACACAAAAACTAAAAAGAGAAATTGTCTATTAGGCGTGGTAGATAGTCACGTGAAATTTTACATTTAAGAAGGAATAATTCTGTAACAGATATTATATTTTTATTATTTTTGAATTAATATTTAATTTGAAAATCTTACATTTTTATTTTTATTAAATTTTTGAGTAGGATTAGAATTTTTTTGTGTTTCCTTTTTTACAATATTAAATTTATAAAAAAAAAGGAAAAAGTTTTTTTTTTCTTCTATATATATTGGCATTAAATAAAGAGATAACTTCATTTCAGAGAGTATTTAAAAAATATATTTTCACATAAATTATAAATTTTATAAATATTAAAAAATAAAATTATAAACTTTATCATAAATTTATAATTAAATTTGTAAAAATATCTTACCTCAATTAAAGTGACATTAATGGGTTGTGCCAAAAGTTCAACCAGGACGGTGCTGTCGTTCAACACATCAACCTGTGGCAAAGTTGCCTACACAAACAGGGGACACAACACAATTGTTAAGAACGTGCAGCCTATTTGTTCTGAAATACGTTTATCTATATATATATATATATTAAATTAAAAAAAACTTGTTTGTTATACATGAGAGAATTGAAAATAAAAAATAAAGAAATATATTTAGTTAATTATTGAAGGTGGTGGTTAACAGTAGAGGGTGAACAAATGTGGAGACCGGTGATTGAAATTTACTACAATATTTAATAGTTGGAGTGTCATCAGAGATCACTGAAAAAAGGTTGCTCGAAGTCACAGACGATGGCCGTCAAATTGTCCGAATCCATCAGAAGGTGACTAGAGCTCACCAGAGGATTGCCTCCGGCCATAGGTGGTGGCCTGTGGTGATAAAGGCGGAAGGAAAAGGGAAAACTTATTTTGAAAATAAGTAAATATATTTATTTATTTCTAAAAATTTTGAAATTTTTGGAATTACTTTTATTATTATTATTATTTATTTTTTTTATTTTTTTGGGAAACGAAAACAATATATCAAACAAATTTGAGCTTTTGGATTTTTTAAAAAAATATATAAACCAAAACAGAAACAAAAAAAAACGAAAAGGTGACCAAATAACAAATAAAAGAAAGTTAATTCATACTTCAGCAAGGCCAAGTCCAGGAAAACTGGGAGAGGTGGCATGGTGCAAGATGTCCTCTATGACATAAAGGAGTAGTTTGATATCAAATTCGCGGCCATCAGGGGTATGTGTGGCCTGGATTTGCTCCATCATCGCTTTGTCACTGGCCGACATCGAGATCAGGTTTGAGTTACTCCCAGTCTGGGGCATCTCCCAGTCTGGGGCATCTTACCACCAGTCGGTACAATTTTAGAAGTCATGGAAGAGGAAAAGTAAGCTCTTTCAATGGCAGATGAAAGAAGAGAATGATAGCTTCTTGTGGTGGTGTTGGTGGTGGTCTGTGTTTGGCTTCCTTCCAAATCTTTTATAGTTAGTTAAAAGGGTAATGGTATAAAGGCTAAGTGAATCAAGTACCTTGCTTCCAAGGAGGTTTATTTAATTATTCTATTAACACAAAAATCAGAACTCCACGCAACTGTCTGAGAAAGTTATGTTTAATTATGATCAATTTTTGTATTTTTAGATTTTTCGTGGTTATTTGCCCTCAACATTTAAAATGCATCTACTAAAAGAGAGACTAAATTAAAACACTTTTTACACATTTAACAACATTAAGGGGTTGTTTGGAGTGTCCTAAATAAGTGTATTTTTTATCTTTTTGAACTAAAAAATTGAGGAAAAAAATATGAATGTTTGAGTTAACTTTTTGACTTTTTATGAAAAAATGTGTAATAAAAAATTGTAAAAATTGATTTGTAGGGAAAAATTAGGATTGAGAGTTGTGCAGCCGTAATTGTTAACTTTTTGTGAATAGTGTTAACTTTTTAACTTTTTGAATAACTTTTTGATTTTTTAACCTTTTTAATTTTTTAACTTTTTTACAATATGTCAAACTTGACTTAAATACCACCCATTGCTTTATTCTTTTGATTGGGCAAGAGAATAGGCATTTTAATCAAGGAAACTTTCTAGAGTCAAATGTAAAATTAAAAAGCGAAAAGATAAAGTTTGAAAAATAATAGAATATACAAGTCTGTTGTTATTTATACCGAGTAATCAATGAAACTAAGGCTTCGTTTGGGAAGTTTAATTTGAGTTTTTTTTTTTTTTTTTTTTTTAGCAAAAATAAAAATTAAAATAGGTTTTTTAATCTAATAAGACAAAACATCACATCCAATCCATAATAATTACATTCTTGCTCTCACAAAAAAATCAAAAAAGTCAAAAAAAGTCAAAAGTCAAAAGCCCTTTCTAATTTAGGCTTTTTAGCCCTAGACTAAAATAACCAAAAAAGTCAAAAAAATTAAAAAATTAACCCACTTCCCAAACGAAGCCTAAGAGAATAACTATGGCACCAACATGAGTTGAAAATGGAGTTGAGCTTGCTTGTTTTCATTTTTTAGAAAACACTTTTTAGAAAATTCTACTTTCTTATTTTTCGTATTTTTTTTATTTTTACTGAATTTTTTTTAATATTTTAAGCAATTTTTTTTACTTTTTAGACACACCTAACATAAATACACCTAAAAAATAAAAAATTTGTAAAAAACATCTTTTAAAAATTCACTAAATACCAAAAATATAAAAAAAAATACAAGAATTCAATATATTTTTTGTATTTTTATGTATTTATTAATTTTTTAAAATATTTTTTCACAAATTTTTTACTTTTTAGATACATCTAATTAAGGTGCATCTAAAAAAGAAAAGAAAATATTTAAAATTTAAAAAATATTCACTAAAAACAAAAGAATACGAAAACCAAAAAATTCAATTTTTAAAAAATTTAATTCAAAAAACTCAAATCAAACACACCGATTGTTTTTTATCATAAATATTTTCTTGACTACTCGTGCCCAATGAAATTTTCTAACACATTTTTTTTAATATAAGTCTGCCAAGACATCATGTCAAACTTTTATGGAAAGTCTATAGGACATTTTGTTAAAAAATATAATGTACATAGTGAAGTTAATGGCTAAGATTGAGCTGCATCATTAAAAATGACCTACTAAACATGTCACTTTTTATAATTATGAGCCAAAATCATATTTGTTTGTAACTATAATCAAATTGATTATAACTTAGTCATAACCACATCTCATAACAAATACCATTTTGTTCATAACTAATATCACATATTTCATAACCACATCTCATAACTAACCCCTTTGAGTCATAACTAACATCACATATCTCATAACTAACGTTGTTGTTGTTGTTGTTGTTGTTGTTTTTGTTTTTGTTTTTTTTTTTTTTTTTTCATAACTAACGTGACATATCTCATAACTACTAGTTAAATATCTCATAACTAACATCATTTTGCTCATAGCCACACCACTTTGATCATAACCAATATCATATCTCATAACTATTAATCACATATCTCATAACTATTACTCACATGAATCATACCCACATCTCATAACTAACCCCTTTGAGTCATAACCAACATCACATATCTTATAGCCACTAGTCACATATCTCATAACTAACAACCATTTTGCTCATAACCACACTACTTTGATCATAACCAATATCTCATATCTCATAACCACTAACACTTATAGCATAACCATACACCATTTGACACCACTTTGCTCATAACCAAAATTACATATCTTATAATCACTAATCAAATATCTCATAACCATTATCCATGTATCTCATAACCAACATTACATATATCATAACTACTAATCACATATCTCATAACCACAATACTTTGATCATAACTAACATTACATATCTCATAACTACTAATTACATATCTCATAACCAAACACCATTTAACTTATAACACACTGAAGTTTTGGGCTGAAACTTGTGGTTTAAGGCCATTTAAGGTAGAGGCGTTGATAGCCCTTCTTTGAACCTAACTTAGGCCTTTGCTCTTGTGTTTCTCACTTTTCTATTATATTTTTTTGAGCTTTTTACTACTGAATCTTAGAGTTTTCTCAAAGGCTAAAATCATGTTTTGAAGTCCCAAAAATGGAGGGGGTAGCTTCCCCTCTTTGTGCTTGCTTACTAGCTTAACTTGCTCCATATCGTAGCTTATTGTTTTAGCTATTTTTGTCTTAAGTCCAGCACTGTTTTTTGTTTTAGGACTGTTTTTGGACTGTTTTTAGTTGTTCATTACATTTGAGCTTTGTATAGCATGCTTGTAGTGTAATGGTCCTCATAGGTTTGGTGGTTTAGGCCTTAGCCACTAACCTATTTGAGTTGATAGTGTTTATTTCTTGCTTTCCATACTTATTTTCATCTCTAATCACCTCTGCAACCTCACTCATTTCTTGGCTTTTTCTTTGCTTTGAAAGTTGTTTCAAACTACTTGCTTGTTTAAGCTTGAGATAGAGTTATTGTGCTTAATGGTTTAATTCTTTTAGGGGTTCATTACCAACGGAACGAAACCTCTCTCATGCCTAAAACAACACTTGGTTTGGTACTCCTTTCCATTAGAGGACTTAAAGCTCATTTTTGGACTTAATGAACCAAGGAATGGATGGTAATTAAAATGAAGAAATAAAATTGGGACTAAAAGTGATGCAAGATAATGAAATCAATTTGGGTTTAATCAGACGTTAATTGAACCCATTGATTCTTGAGTCATTTCATACTCGTTAGTGATATAAATGGTTCAAGAGTCAATGTCAATCACTTTCCTTAATCAATCCATAATAGGGAGGAGGTTTTTGTTGATCTTTTGTTATGCATTTATTGAATTGTGTCCCTTGGTTCATGAGTCGTCACGCACTGAAATTGCGTCGATTGATGGCTTACAAACCAAACCTACCCCTCATTTGACCTGTTTGCTGATAAGGAGAGGCAGGGCGGACAAACATCTCCTGAGAATACTTTGGTTTATGCTCTATTGCTGCATGAAATAATCAACATTAGTGGCTAGTAGGACACTTCTTCTGGACGGCAACCCACTATTAGTGGCCTGCCGGCCACTACTTTTGGGATGCCAGCCACTTTTTCCGGGCAAGCAATGCCCTTCTTCCAGCAGAGCAGAGCAGAGCCGAAGCTGAGGGTAAAAACAGTGCATTTTTCCAACTGTGCAACAGAGGCATTCTAGTAGCAAAACGCAGAGCATTATCTGGTGGAAATCCACATCCATGCATGAGCCATCCCTCGATCCTCGGGATCTGTGAAGTGATGTTGTAATAACATTAGTGTTGTGCTTGATGTAGTGGATTTGTAATTAATTAGTTAGAATAGCTAGTTAGTTTTGTATTGTAAGAGACCTTGCTTCCTCACTTGTGTGAGCCCCCGTTAGAGGAGGCATGAGATGGGTCTGAATAAAGGTCATGTAATCACCCTCTCCTCTGAAGAAATAGCATCCAGGCCTACCATGAACTGAATGACTGCATCAACAGATAGGCTGTCCGCGGTCCTCATAGACTCCGAGGGTGGCATCGAAACGACCGGATCAGGCAGCCCCACGGTCTGGCAAACAAATCTCTTGCTCAGGAACTAGGCCCGGCAGACTGGGACCTCCGGCAAAATCCGGAAGCGTGATGTGCCCTACGCTCCAACGTACTAGTCCCGCACGCCAGCCGGCATCATGGCCCAGAGTTGCCACACGATCTGCAAACAGAGAGTGTATAGATTATTAGTTGCTATCAATTGTTAAAACGTGAATCAGAACAATTGTAATGTAAAAATGACTATGTTTCGGGTTACCTCGTGGGCGGCCACAATATTAAAATAATGGCGGAAGAAGGCAAAGGACTCGGGACTCCAGCACTGACATCGGCTAACATATCATCTCAAGTAGGGAACCACCAGGGGAAGCTCTTCCATTGGCTCTAGGGCAAGGGCTGAAAAATATGCATGCACCCATAGCTGTAAGGAAAGCGCAATGACATAAATACACAGCATGAACAGATATAGAAAGTGTAAAGTAGAAAGCACACAACATGTACAAATGCAAAAAGTGCAAAACAGAAACGACAAGTGTTGAACAGATATAAAGCAGAAAATGTGAAGTAGAAAGTGTAAAGTACAAAGAGGAAACCGAAATGCATACCTCCCAGGCTCGCCAGTAGCCACTGATCCGCTCTCTTCTCCTGAGGGAGGTAGAGCTCATATAGCCGTATAGGGTGGCGAGGCCAACTCCGCTCCAGTCGTAGAAGCGTACCTGGGAAAAGGTCACTAGGGCGCTTAACAGATATAAGCCCACGGTGTTCCACCTGTTCAAAAATAAGGTGGTACCGAGGACAAACATCAAGAAGCCCCCGGCATACTGCTCCCCCTCCTCCAGCGTCTTGGGCTCGCTCCCGCAGAACTGCTCTGCGAACCAACTATATCTTACCATGGCTAGCCAGTACAGAGATATGCGCGCTCCTAACAGATCGATCCAAGCAGCCTCCCACTCCCCTATGTCTGTGTCAAAAGGGATCGGATCACCTCATACTTCTAAGCCTGTGATCACGGTGAAGTCGTAGAGAGTCATCGGCATCTCTCCGGCAGTGAGGTGGAAGGAGTTGGTGGTGTCCCACTACCTCTCCACTAGCGCTTCTAGAAGGGGTCGACTCGCTATGACGCGTGTCAGACTGGAGCAGAAAAGGCTGAAGTCAGTCTCGTCGATGATGTCACGAACCCCGGCAAGGAGCTCGTCATACCAATCCCTCGCCGTCGTCGCTTCATACCCCCTGTAGGCACGGGACTCTCCCTGTGGCAAAGAACAGGTAAATCAGATGAAAGGGCAGTGATGTAAGTATAGTTAGATGAAAGGCAGTGCAAGAAATGCAGTTAAAAGAAAGGCATGAATGCATGAAAATAGAATTCATACCTCAATAGTGTTGGATGAAAGGTGGGAGTCCGGCTCCCTCAGCAAAAGGTCCTCTGGTACACCGCGAGCAAAGTCGCTAAACGCCTAATGCCTCCGGGTGGCAATATGTGCGTGCAAGGATGATATCTCGCCGGATCTAAAGGTCGCACCCTTAATGGTAAGGGCTCTGGCTCAAACTCGGGTGCAAACTCCACCTCAAGGTCGGCCTCATTGCCCTTAGCCGCCTCACCAGCCTCGGCAACTACCGGCTCCTCTACCTCGGCAACAAGTGAAAATGCAAGTGAAACTTCTAGAGGAGCTCTGTCATGAGGAATCTCATCTGCCATCTGGAAAATGGGTGAAAAATAGGTGAAAAGTGAAAAAAATAGAGAAAAGACGGTAAACTTGGAAAAAGTCAACCCTAGGAGAGAGAAAATGAGAGAAAAAGTCAAAGCCTGAGAAAGTTCACGAAATCCGAGAGAAACTCAAGGGGAACAAGCCTAAAGTGGTGAAAATTCAAGACAAAATGACGAAATCAAAATCTAATCAGTTCAAAATGAAGAGAACTAAGAGGGTTTTACACAAAAAAAAGTGTGCGTGGGGTATTGGAAAACGTGTATAAAACGCAAATCTAGAGAAAGTAGACACCTAGAGAGAGAGAGGGAGAGGGTTTTCAGAGGTGTGTGTGTGAGGAAATGAAGTGTGAGATGGTATATTTAATGACCCACGCTCGGAAAAACCAAAATGCCCTAACTGCCACGGGTGGCCGGCAATCTCAATTAGTGGCCGACAGGTGGCCGGCGCTCTCCCCTTGTGGCCAACGAGTGGCCGGTGGTCCTCATCTGTGTCCTGATGCTGTTTTGTGTCTTTGTTTCCCAAGAAGTGTAGGGAAGGTTCACTGTTGGGTCCAGATTGTTTCTAAGGGAACTCAAAACTGTGTTTTGGCGTGCGATGTTCCTCACTTGCCATCATGAACAAGGTGTATCCTTTGTGAACATGTTGCAACATCTCCGAGAGGTAAATCGGAGGTCGTCACCGAATATAGGTTTTAGTCGTCTTGTTGAATTACATATTTATGCTCTTTTGTTGCATAGAATGTGCATTTTCACATATACTTCTGTTGCATGCGTGTCTTACATCATTTATGAGTTGTGCATAGAACATGCCGCCAATTTTGCATAGAATATGCTCTTATGATTCATGCATAGAACATGCTATCAATTTTGCATAGAACATGCTATCAATTCATGCATAGAATATGCTTTTGTTTCTTGCATAGAACATGCTTTCAATTAACATCATACGTCGGTTGTCCATCTTGCATGGAATATGCTTTGTGCATCTATTGCACACGTTCACTTTGTGCATCTATCGCACACATTTGCTTCGTGCATCTATCGTATTTATTCATTTTATGCATCTATCGCACACCTCTCTATTTTATCTCGGGACACGTGAAGCGCGAGCCTAAGCAGTTTTCTCTTCTCTCAGGACGCGTGAAGCGTGGCCCTGGGCATGTTTTATCTCGGGATACGTGAAACGTGAGCCCTAGCAGTTTTTCTTATATCTCAAGACGCGTAAAGTGCTACTCTGGGCGTGTTTTATCTCGGGACGTGTGAAGCACGAGCCCGAGCGGTTTTTCCTTTAATTCTTAAGACGCGTGAAGTGCGGCTATAGGCGTGTTTTATCTTGGGATGCGTGAAGCGCGAGCCCGAGCGGTTTTCTTATATCTCAGGACACGTGAAGCGTGGCTCTGGGCGTGTTTTATTTCGGGACGCGTGAAGCGCGACCTTGACTGGCTTTTATCTCGGGACCCGTGAAATGAGAGCCTGAGTGGATTTTTTGTATCTTGGGATGGGTGAAACGTGACCCCAAGCGGTTTTCATTTTTCTTGTTTCTCAGGAAGCGTGACGCGCGACCTTGAGTGGTTTTTATCTCGGGATGCATGAAACGCGACCCCGAGCGGTTTTTGTTTCTCAATTTCTCAGGACGCTTAAAGCGCAACTCTGGGCGTGTTTTATCTCGGGACGCGTGAAGCGCGAGCCCTAGTGGTTTTTCTTGTTTATGAAGCGCGACCTCGAGTGGCTTTTATCTCAAGACACGTGAAGCGCGAGCCCGAACAGTTTTTCTTGTATCTTGGGATGCATGCAACGTGACCCCGAGCGATTTTCATTTTTCTTGTTTCTCAGGACGCGTGAAGCGCAACATTGGGCAGTTTTTATCTCTGGACATGTAAAACGCGACCCCGAGCGGTTTTCATTTCTCAATTTCTCAGGACGCGTGAGGCACAAACCTGAGTAGTGTTTTCTTTGCTCATCTAGTGTTTTGGCATGGTCAGAGTGTGTTTTAGATCTTTTTACATGGAACCTGTATTGGTTTTAAGCTTGTAACTGCTCATTCATATGTTGTTATCTCGATATCTTGCTTATTGCATTATTGCTTATTGCATCATCTTGCATGATCATGAGTTTTCAAAATAGCCGGCTTCGTGAAGCGTGTGAGTCCATCTTTAAAGTTTTTTGTGCATATCATTTGCATCTTTCCCTAGAACTACGGTGGTTTGATTTCTTACAAAGGGATATGTAGGCAACCTGTAGGTGCAACCATTTATTTCTATCTTGATTGTTTGTCCAAGTCTTACGGCCTTGTCAAAATGGGTCGTCTTCAGGCTTTGACATTCACTTATGTCATATCATGACTCCGAGTTCAGTCAAAGAGGGTAACTGTAGACACCCCATTTTTGACGGACCTTACGACTTGGACGTTATTGCTTGCACACCCAATGATGAGTGTTTATGCTTGTCAAGTCTCGAAGTCCTCAGCGGAATGCCACAGCTTTGAACCTTTCAAATCCAACACCCCTGTTGCCTTGTTTTTAGACTAAAACCTTGGATTTTCAAGCCTGCAACCTATGGTGGCCTGTCGGCCACAGTTTTGGGCTACCGGCCATTGTTCCTAGCTACCAGCCATTGATTTGGCTTGCTGGCCACCAATATGTTTTGCAGATATTTTGTGACAGCTATGCCAGCTGTTTGTACAGATGCTTACATCTTCTCCCACGTGTATGGCTGGATGCTTTTGAGGGAGATTCATGTTTCTCTATATATAGAGGACCACCCTTCTTGCCACGGGGTTAGAAAAATTTTGGAGCAAAATTTTTCCTCTCTCTCTACAATTCTCTCTCTCTCTCTCTTGCAAATTTCTTAACCTTTGTCTATACACTCTTCATTTTTGCCTATACAGCCTTAACCAAACCTCTCCATCTTTGAGCTGAGCTATCTTTGAGCCGAGCTATCTTTGAGCCTTGTTTGAGCTTTTGAGGGTGTGTTTGCGTTGTTTTGTTGCCTAGAAAGTGATCTCATCTTCAAAGGTATAAAGCTTTGCCTCTTTACTTGCTTTATTTACTCTTTTTCCTACTATTTTCCAACTATTTTTGGGATGTAAAAACTTTTTATTTTTGGGCTGAAACTTGGGTTTTAAGGCCAATAAAGGTTAAGGGGTGGCTTACCCTTCTTTACACCTTGCTCTCAAGGCCTTTACCCTTGTGTTTCCCACCTTTGCACTATCTGTTTTTGAGCTTTTAAACATTGATTTTCAAAGTTATTTCAATGGCTAAAATCATGTTTTGATGTTCTAAATTGGAGGTGTTAGCCTCCCCTCCTTGTGTTTTGCTTACTAGTCTAGCATAATCCATGTTTTAGCTTATTATTCTAGCTATTTTTGTCTTAATTCCATCATGTTTTAGGACTTATTTATGACTGCTTTAGGATTTTTTATTTTTTTTAAGTGTTTGTTGCATTTGAGCTTTGTTTTGCATGATTGTAGTGTAATTGTCCTCATAAGCTTAGTGCTTTAGGCCTTAGACACCACCTTATTTGAGTTGATTGCATTTATTAATGGCTTTTCATACTTGTGATCACTCTTAATCACCTCTACAACCTCCATCCTTTCTTGGCTTTTGTTTTGCTTTGAAAGTGGTTCAAACAACTTGTTTGTTTAAGCATGAGATTGAGATGCCATACTTAATGGTTTAATCCCTTTGGGGGTTCATTACCAATGGTATGATGTGTCTTTCATGCCTAAAAAAACTTTTGGTTTGAGCTCTCTTTCCATTAGAGGACTTAAATTCACCTTTGGACTCAATTGATTAAAGAATGGATGGTAATCTAAAATGAAGTAATAAATTGAGGCTAAAAAAGGGGTGCAAGATAATAACTTGTTAGAGTTCAATCGGACGTTAATTGAACCCTTGAGTCTTGAGTCATTTCATACTCATTAGTGATGAAAACGGTTCAAGATTCATTGTCAACTATTTCCCTTGATCTTTCATGATAGGGAGGTGGTTTTGAGAGTCTTGTTTTATTGCATTTATTGAGCTTGCACCCTTTGGTTCATAGGCCATCATGCAATAAAATTGCTTCCATTGGTAGTTTGTGAACCAAGTTTACTACTCTTTTGTTCTATTCATGGTAAGGAGGGGTAAATTGTGCAAACAAATCCTTGAGAATACACTATCTTTGCTCTGTTTTCTCTCTGTTACAGCAGAACAACCTAATTAGCAGTGGCCGGCATGCCACTATTGGTGGCTAGCAGGCCATCTTTTGTGCCCGGGAGGCCATCATCAGTGGACGACAGGCCCTCTGCCAACCACCAGTGCAAAATCCAGCAGTGTACTTCCCCAGCAGAACAGAGTTGGTCTAGAGGTGGAAATCAATGCAAGTTTTCTATTGTGCAACAGAGGCATTCAGCAGCAGAAACAATGACTTTTCGGGTGGAAACCACATTCATGCGTGGGCCTTTCATCGAGCCTCGGGATCTATGTTATAAATATATTAGCATTGTGCTTCAAATAGTGGTTTTGTAATTAATTAGGTAGAATCGCTAATTCGCCTCATGTTGTAATTATTTTAGTTAGCTAGAATAGTTAATTAATTCGGTTTGTAATAGTTAGTTAATTAGTATAGTTATTTATTCCATTGTTGTTGTAATAGCTATGTAATTAGTCAGCTAGTCAGTTCATTCTGACCCTCCTGTGTGAGGGCACAAACTTGTAATAATGTGCATATTTTTTAACCCCATGTCTTTCTCCCTTTTATTTACTAGCTTATGATGGTTAGTTTAGGGCATCATGTTTTGTTTAGCATACTTCATGTTTGCATCCACTTATATTGCATGCACCAAGGCTCAGCGCATCATTCTAACTTGTATTGTTAGTTTAAATACATTCTTTGAATACGTGCTTAGACCACATGCTATCAATTGATTCATTTTCCATATTAGTAGCCGAGCCTAGTAATTGCATATCACATGTGTTGCATTAGTCATATTGCATAGTTAGGAATCATGCATTTTTCTAACTCAATTCTATTTTTGGCTTGGAGTACTAGGTGATCCTTTACTTGCTTTAGCATATCGCATGTGTGTGATTGTTTGCCATGTTTAGTATGCTTGCCATAAGGCTTAATGCTTAATTGATAAACTACTTGAATGTCTCTGGATGAAGACTAATTGCTTGAATTGAAATAATTTGAGTAATGTTCATATGCGATCACTTTTTTAAGTGGTACGTATTCGAAACAATTTTCAAAACGAACATGAATCAAAATGTTTCAATTCTTGCAAATTAGTCTATACTTGTACGTGTGCGCATCACATAGTAATGCTAGCCTAATAATTGGAACAAGAGCATATAATGTAGATAAGATTCATATCATGATTAGTAGAGGCCGATTTTTGATCGGGCGAGCGGGAGTGCTCAATTCATGACCTTCCCCTCTCGTACCTAAGTTCTTGAGCCGAGACAATCTTGGTGATGACAGACACGTGGCCTTTGGCATGAGTCATGGGTTTCCTAAATTTCTCCTAAAAATATTTAGGTAGCGACTCTGTATCTGGCAAAGTAGTCCATTTTTGGCATTTTTGATTCAAAATCGATTTTCCAAAAAGATTTTCCAGATTGGGACTCTTTGGTGATTATCTATTTCACATTGCACTTGTGAGATCAGATTCAGAACCGTGGGAGTCTGATATTGTAGGGCTTTTTCATCTTCCGAAAGGGAGCGCAAAAAGGTTGAGCTACAGTGGGGCTAGTCATATCCGAAAGGATCACGAAAAGTTGAGCTACACTTGGGTGTCAAGCAACCCCTTTTCCGGTGCATTCCCCCTCTTCTCCACCTCTACCGCCACAAGCCATGGTTGGGTTCGTGGCGTTATGTCCATCATGTACATATCGGTGCTTTTCGGAATAATCGTCTCAGGCTTTGGTAGGTGGGACGAGGTGATATATGTGCTGGGGTTAAAGGAGGGTGGTAGTGTATGGATTTGGTTAATGTTTCTGGGTGGAGGAACTTAGTTTTGAGCAGGAAGTGGATTGGTGGTTATGTTTGGTTTGGCGGGTGAAGCGATGATTTTATTGTCAATGAGATCCTGGATCTCATCACGTAGGTGGCAGCATAGGTCTGTGGGGTGACCGTGCTGTTGATGAAAGAGACAATACTGGGCAAGGTCATGTCTAGGAGGTAGTGGGTCAGGGAGAGGTCGTCGATCAAGGGGCTTGAGATGTCCCCTTTCCATTAACACTTTGAGGGTGCGAGTAGGGTTCATATGGAGAGGGGTAAAGATTCTTCAGTTTCGGGGTGGACCGGTGTTTTGTGCGGGTTGTGAAGTTGTTGCGGCTAAGGGATCGACCATTTTGGCCGTTGTGACAACAGTACTGACGTCTGCAAGCCGTGAAATAGTGCTATTACTAACATTGGTATTCCTAGAGAATGACCTTCTTGCAGGTTCACTAGTTCTTTAGATGATGCCTTTCTTGAATGCACTCTCGATCTAGACCCCCAACTCGTGTAGGGAATCAAATGTGGATAACGATGCCACTATCATTCTTTGTAGCATATCTGGCTCAAGGTTCTGGACCACCAGTTGGACTTGCTCTATTTCAGAGGGTCTATTGGTCATCCTAGTTGTCTTTGCTGTCCATCTGGCGACAAAGTCGATAAAAGGCTCTTTCGGGTTCTGGGTAGTTGCTTCTAACTCACTGATGGTTACCTCTATCTAAGTGTTATATGAATATTGGTTCACAAATCCCTCAGATAGCTCCTTCCAGTTCCGCTTCATAGAATCCTCCAGTTTAGCATACCAGATGGCCGCTACGTTAGACAAACTCTTCTAAACAACGACAATTTCTGAGCCCGAGAAAATAGACGGACATGGACAATCGGATCCCTACTCCCATCTAATTTGTCAATGTGGGGCATCTTGAACTTCTCCGGTAACCTGACCAATGCCTCAATGTACCCATCTTCAATATCCAAAATGGAATTGAAGCCTTGGGACTTTTTGATCACTTTCTCCAGCTTGGCAATCTTGATCAGAGCTGGGTTGATATCATTGATGTCAAAGGGATGGAGTTCTCCTGAAAGCTGGAACTTGTGGGAACATCTCTTGATGATCCGGGGTCAGAGGGTTTTTAATTGGTGGAGGTGGATCAAGATTTGGCTGAGCACCCGGGATTGGGTGGATAGCTGATGCTGATGCCCCAGATGGGCGTCACAGATCAGCGATAATCTTATCCTGTGTAGCCATCCTTGATTTACAATATCTATGGTTCTTTGAAATGCTGCCATCATGGCAGCAAATTCTTCTGTGTTTTGTGCTGTGTTTTGTGCCATTGTTGGTCTGGGTGAGCTAGATGCTGGTGAACTGATTGGGTGGGAATGGACAGGTGTTTGCTGAATGCTCTATGTTTGGTGCTGCTAACTGTCTATTCCTTCTTTGTCGAGTAACTGGTGGAAGTGAGACTAACACTGGCTGATCGTCAACAAGATCTCGAGTTTTGCAAAGTCTGTCAGAACGAGTCCACACAACTTGGGGAATATTGGGTCTTTCTGAAGCTATGATGGAAAGAAAAGAAAAACAATCAAAATCAGACAGTACTTTGGCCCAATCCATAATAGTCAAAACACACAGTTGAAGGACTGTAATCCCTACTAATCTTTGTTCCCAAACTGATACCAACGTTTGAACCACTGATATGAACATCCCTGTACAATTTCACTATAAAAGTACATACCAGGTAAAACAGAGCCAAAACACCCTTATGATGGGGTAGGGTTACCCTGTCCTAGATTTTTGACATGATCTAGGCTGCACTACTTCAAGCAAGTAGTTTCATAGCATCCTATATACAGGTGGCATCCTGTCCTAATTTGGGATAGTCACTAGAGCGTACTATATGCGCTAGGCCAATTGGTCCAAAAGGGTACCTCGGCAAGATTACCTAATATACCTCTCACACCTAACACTGAGAAGTGAAAGGAGGGTCAAGCGGTACAGTGGTAATCTAGATCCAAAGGTTGTGTTTCCAACATGGCAGAGCCCATGACCGACCAACCTTTTGGCAAGCTTTTTAGGCAAGTCGTCCAAGAATAGCAGATGGAAAACACAACGACTGAAAGTAACAAATGCAAATGCAATGCAAAGAACATATAAGTGTTGATAAAATGTCACATCATGAAATTCAAGTCAAGTTCTCTAAATCCCTAGCAGAGTCGCCAGAAACTGTAGTTTGTTTTTCGTGCTCTTTTCGGATACAATTAGCCCTACAGTTCAGACTCTCGTGGTTCTGAATCTGATTTCAATAGTGCAATGTGAAATAGATGACACAAATGAGTCCAAATTTGGCAATTTTTTTGGAAAATCCAATTTTGAATCAAAATGCCAAAAATGGACCACTTTTCCAAATTACAAAGTCGCCACCTAAATTTTTTTGGGAAATCTCGAAAACTCGTGACTCGTGCCAAAGGCCACTTATCCGTCATCACTAAAGTGTCTCAATCCAGGAACTTAGGATGAGAGGGGAAGGTCATGAATTGAGCACCTTTCTCACCAGATCAAAGATCGACCTCTACTAATTATGATGTGATTTTTATTTACGTTATATGCTCTTATTCTGGTCATTATGCTATCTTTACTAGGTGATGCATACAAGTATAAACCAATTCGCAAAATTTGGAATACTTTGATTTTATGTTTTTTTTGAAAAAGTGTTTTGAATACATGTCACTTGAAAAAGCGAGCTCGTATTTTCTTTTAATCAAAATTTTCCAACTTAAGTAAAAAGGCTTTCATCCACTGACATTCAAACAAGTATATCACTTAAGCACTTAGCCTCATGGAACATGCTTGATATGGCAACACAAACATACAATGCAATATGCTAAAGCGAGAAATGCTCACCTAGTACTCCAAGGCAAGCCAAGCCAAATAAAGCAAAGTAATTAGAAAAAAATGCATGCTCCTAAACAATGCAATATGACTAATGCAACGCACACATTATGCAACTAACGAGTTCGGCTATTAGCATGGCATATGATTCAATTCAAAGCATACGATGATGCACGTTTTCGAGCAAAGAATTTTTATCTTGACATTGGTTAGAATGATGAGCCGAACCCTTATGCATGCAAAACGAGTGGATGCAAGTCATGAAAAAATGCTAAGTAAACATGATTCTTTATGCTACCATTGTAAGCGAGAAAATAAAAAGGAGAAAAAAATTGGGGTTGGAAGACATACACAATTATCACATATTTTGCCCTCGTGCAAGAGGGTTTGAATGAGCATCCAAGTGTCCGAATTTAAACTAACTATTACAAAGCCAAATGAATAATAAATAAACTACCTATTTATTACAAATTTGAATGAATAAGTAAGAAATGAATAACTAGCTATTTAACTTATTACAACAAGGATATTACGATTATGACAATAATAATTACAACAATATAGTATTATAACAAGTACACTAATAGTAATTACAACAATTACAATAATTACATTAAGATAAACGACAATAACAATGTACGAAGATCGCATGTGCTGATGAAGACAGCGTTCAGAAACTGCTCTGTCTGCCCAGACTGCTTTATTCCACCCTCAGCCACTACCCTCTGTTTCTGCCAAATATGTACTGCTTACCAAACATTGGAGCTCGGCCAGCCCCCAATAAGGCCCGGCCAGGTCCAAACAAGGCCGGCCGTGCCCTAATTTCATGCAAAACCTATTTTTGTGCTTTGAGGTGAAAATAGTGTAGATAGAGCAGCTTAAGCCCTGTTTATCCCCTCTGCTCTTTTCTGTCATGTGGAACTTCGAGAGAAGAGCGGATTTTGTTCCAAAATTATCAACAAGCACATGGTGATGGCTTGATGATTTCAAACACAATTTGGACAAAAATTTAATAAATCCAATGAAAATGACCACCCCTCCCCCTCATCATGAATTTAACTCAAAGAGGAAGGTAGACATGCCTCAAATCTCATCAACATATCATGAATCAATAAGTGACAATTCTTGAAGCGATAGGTTTGGCATAACGTCCGGCCAAATCCAACCAATTCTAAACACTTTCTTTACGTCGGTTTCATTGGGTTTAAGCCAATTTTATTAGTCCTTTCCATTACTTAATCTATTTGTCCAATAATGAGAGTTAAGTCCACTAGGTAAGAAGACATGTCAAATGAGATGTGATCCATAGCAGGAAAGAGAGGCTATGCCTTGGCAATGAACCTCCGCAGAGATTAAGCCATTGAGCCTAGATCTCTTTTTCATGCCTTGAATAACAACCAATCGTTTGAAATAGCTCTCAAACAAAAGAAAAGAAGAAAGAATGGAGGGTGAAAAAATGATTATGCAAGATTGATTATTTAATCATGAGATAAAGAAGGCTATCAACTCAAATGACTCGGTGTTTAAAGCCTAAACAACCAGAGCCATGAGGACGTACAATACAACAAGCAAAGTATTCAAAGTATAAACTAATTAAATGAAATAAAACAAGCCTAAACAGCCCCTGAAGCACAAAAAAACAGTAGCTAAAAGTGTTTTAAGAAGCACAAAAAGATATGTAAAAGCAAGAAAATACTAAACTAGTAAACAAGAACAAGGAGAGGTAGGTAACCCCTCTACTTTTGAGACTTCAAAGCATGTTTTTTAGCCCTTTTTAAACTCTAGAAAAAAACAGTTTAAAAGTTAAAGAAAATAGTGTAAAAAAACAAGGGTGTGAGCTATGAAGTAAGGTGCAAGAAAGGGTGTTAATCATTTCTACCTTTGGTAGCTATTCAAACCCAAGTTTCAACACTTGAAAACGATCCAAAACAACACAAGAACACAAGAAAAAGATAGAGAGAAATTGAAATGAAAGAAAAACAAAGGTGACAAGCTTATACCTCTTGAAGAGAACAAGCTTTGTTTGCAAATCTAACTTAATCCTAGCACAGTCTCAAAGTTGAATTTTGATTCTGAAGGCTTAACCAAGGCTCCAAGGTTAAGGTTTGAGGGTGTGTATGGTGTATGGATATAGCTCAAGGATGGTAAGCTTGCTCAAAGATGGGTTGGCAAGGAAGAAGGAGCTCTCAAGTGAGTGCATAGGCTCTTTGGAAAATTTTCAACCATCAAAATAGAGATATGACCTCATATTTATAGAATTTGAGCAAAATAGGTGAAAAATATCTTCAAAAATAGACAGGTGGCGAGCCCAGAACAGTGTTTCTTGCCAACAAGGCACGACCGGCCCTAAATAACCATGGTCGGCCCACAATAAGGCATGGTCGAGCCACAATATGCTCCCTTATTCCTCTGCTTTAGACTCAATGTAGGGTGGCACAATGTTCAAAAAGGGACCTCTGAGGTAAGAATAGTGTAAATATGAAGGTGTTGGGATCATTTCAGAGCATGAACTTGGATTCTTTCGTTGAGAATTCTAATCATACACAATGTAACTTTCATCATCGAGTGCACAGGACAAAGCGTTCAAGTCTTACGAACGGTCAAAAATGGGGTGTCTACACCCCCTGTGGTTCTGGAAATTACATTATGCCCCTTAAGGTTTCTAATTTTATAACAAATAGATCATTTTATTAATAAATCATCAAGTTAATTAATAGTTTTTAATAATGTTAAAATTTTATTTCAATTAATAATTCAGATAATTTTATTATTGTATAGGTGAACAATTAGAAATTTCACTTTTTTAATTAATTCTGTTAAATAAAAAATGCTAACAAGAAGGTATTTGTAATTTTTCAAACCACAGGGAACAATTCATATTTTAAACAAATCTCAGGGGATGTATTTGTAATTTACCCTTTAATTTAATTAGGGGTGTTGCTAATAAATATTCTTGGGATATAATAAAAAGACAAAAAAAATTTAAAATATGTGATACTTTTTTACCTATTTCAAAATACTTTACTAATTTTGTAACTCATTTAATGTTTTCACTTATTTACGAAGCACTTTTCACACTAATCTTGATATTAAATAATGTCTTAAGAACACTTGTTAATATTTATATTTAGTCAATAGTCCAAATTCAAGCAATTATTAAAATGGTCCAATTCCTTTAATAACTCTCTAAAATTAAAAAAATAATATGCAGATAATAGTAAATATATACCGAGTATAGTGAGCGAACTTAAAATTTAATTTTTTAAAAAATAATATTAAAATGATTAAATTAAACTCGATGTCGAGTTAAACACCAATTAAAAAGACATAGACCTGCCTAGAACTTGATCTGGCCTGCCCATAGATGCCACCCTCAGCCCAATAGCAAGTTCAATCCAATAGCAAGTGTAGGTTTCTTTCATAATCTTTAGTTATTTTATTTTTGGGCAAAATTACATATACCCCCTGAAGTTTGAGAAATTACAGATACCCCATGAAGGTTATATTTGCATAACAAATTAGGCGGCAAATTGTTATGAAAATATAAATCTCAAGGGGCAATTTGTTATGAAAATATAAACCTTAGGAGAGTATCTGTAATTTAACTAAACCTCGAGAGAGGTATATGTAATTTGCCCTTTTTTATTTTTGGTGACAAAAAAAGGGTAACTAGGCTACACTAACTCTCATCCCCGGACAAGACCTTAGGGATGGCAATTTGAACCCGATCCGACGGAGACCCGACCCCCCGATCCCGAATTGAGCGGTTTTTTCCCGAAAAATATCCCCAACGGGACCGGGATGGTATTTGAAAATCAATCCCCGATCAGTTTCGGGCCGAGGATGGAGATAAGTGTCCCAGCCCCGTACCCGACCCCGTCCCCGTCCCAGTTAGTCCCGAAAATGAAATTACCATTTTACCCCTCTATATATATATATATATATAAACCAAACCCTCCTCTAACACTCACTGATGCGTCTCTCATTTCCCTTCCTCTTACTTTCTTCCTCTCTCTTCTTCCCTCCCTCACTCAGATTTCACCAAACCCTCCTCTCACACTCACTGGGTCTCTCATCTCCCTCCCTCTACTCTCTCTCTCCCTCTGCCTCACTCACTCTCAGAGTCACTGCGTCTCTTATCTCCCTTCCTCTTACTCACTCTTTCCCTCTCTCTCTCCCTCACTCACTCTCATCATCATCGTCATCATCCAGATCCACCACCATGAAGCCACTGATCTGAATCATGAAGCCACCGACGTGAAGCCACCGAGCTGAAGCCACCGATCTAATAGATCTATTTTTGAATCTGTTTTTTTTTTAAGCTTTCTTTAATAGATCTGTTTTTGAATCTAAGCTTTTAAGCTTTCTTTCTAAGCTTCTAAGTTTTTTCAAGCCACCGATCTATTTTTTTAAGCTTTCTTTTGAATCTAAGCTTTTTTTAAGCTTTTTTTTTTTAAGCTTTCTTTAATAGATCTAAGCTTCTAAGCTTTTTTAAGCCACCGAATCTAAGCTTTTTTTAAGCTTTCTTTTGAATCTAAGCTTTTTTTAAGCTTTCTTTAATAGATCTGTTTTTTAATCTTTTTTTTTTTTTTTTTGAATCTGTTGTTGAGAATTGAGAATTGCATCTCTCATCTCCCTCCCTTTTACAATTTTTTTTTTTTTGTTGTTCTTGTGTGTGTTGAACAGATCTGTCGGGGATTTTTCGGGGTCGGGGAAACCCGATCCCCGTTAGGGGGCGAGGATGGTAGAGATGATGGGTTCCCCATTGGGATCGGAGTCGGGGACGGGAATTTGTTTATCTTCGGGGATTGGGGATGGAGAGTGGAATCCCCAGCCCTGCCCCGTCCTGTTGTCATTCCTACAAGACCTCTTTTTGGAATAAATATAAGGGCGTCATCCAAGAGCTACAGGGTGTCAAATCCAAGTCAAACGACTAGGCATGATGACACTTATCACTGAACTGACCTCTATTGGCACAATCTCTAAATTTAGCAATTATTAAAAACATTAACTTTTTAAAATTTAAAAAAAAAAAAAAAAAAAAAAAAAAAAAAAAAAAAAACCTAGGGTAAATTACAAATACACCTCTTGAGGTTTGTTTAAAGTATAAATTGCCCTCTGTGATTTGAAAAATTACAAATACTCCTTTGTTATAATTTTTTATTTAACGGAATTAACTAAAAAAAATAAAATTCATAATTACTCTCCTATACAATAATAAAATTACCTAAATTATTAATTGAAACATATTTCTAACATCATTAAAAATTGTTAGTTGACTTAATGGTTTATTAATAAAAGGGATAATTTGTTATGAAATTAGAAATCTTAGAGGTGAAATATTATTTTCAAAACCACAGGAGGCAATTCGTATTTTAATCAAACCTCAAGGGGTGTATTTGTAATTTATCTAAAAAACTAAAAAGAAAAATATAAAAAAATTCCTACCCCACCTGAATATACTGTAACTTTTTCTAGAACCTCGAGGATCATGCATACAGGCCTCAATTTTGGGAGTAGTGTTTTAAATTTTATTAAACAGGTGAATAGACACAATTTAATAAGTTTAGGTACTCATATTTGATTCTCGTAATGAATCTAAATCATATATTCACCAAAAAAAAAAAATCTGAATCATACGTTTCATTTTTTTAAAGAAAAATTTGCGTATATTTTCTAGCTACCTAGACTTACTCAACATAATTACTGTGGGGAAGTATTTTGTGAGTGACGGCACGTAGTTAAGGTGACGTCGAAGTGTCAGCAGAGGTGCCACATGGCCTGGTCATGCTTGCTGAGATATCTCAGCTAGGCCAAGGTTATCTGCGGAGATACTAGAATCTGGGATAAGCGACTAAGAGACAAGAATCCTAGACAAAAAAGGGTTGTAGTTTGGATAAGGATAAAGCTCTTACAGAGTTTATCCTTATCTAGCTAAGAGTCCAGGATGAGCATTGAGCCTAAGTCTACTAAAGTGAGGCTTTTAAAGGAATCAGGTCACTGCTGGTTATAAAGACAGGGCACCCCTATGGGTCTCAGGTATATATGATGTACTTGAAGTTCTTTCTTGTGAGTTTAAGCACAATTTACTATCTTTGAGAGATATTGATTACGGACTTGATTGTCGGAGTGCCCCCGGGTGGACGAGCCACCGCCGGATTCTCACTGTCTTGCTACAGGTTATTGGGCTTAATTTATTCTATCGGTGCTCTCCAGCTGAGTTTCCCGTTTGGTTGTATGGTCAAAAATCAACACCCACAATTTGGCATCGTTTGTGGAAACTTAAGGAGAATATATAGCCAACGACAAACATGAAGAAAAGATTGGGGATGACATTAACAGTGAGAGTTGTGAACATAGAAATCCTAATGTCGGGAAAGAAAACCGTAATGAAGAAGCACAGGATTCGAATCTTACGGATAAGGACGTCGCCAAAGAGGGGAATGCCCCGAAGAAAGCTGGTTGAGATGAGTACTACAACGAAAGCGACCTCCAGGTATGGAAGGATAGATGCCTGAGGAGGGACGATAAGATGAAAGGGATAGTGAACAAGTTGGCAGACCTACAGTCGGTTGTCAACTTCATGATGCAAAACAATGTCATGCAACCACCATTCTCGTTATAGGACACGCTGGTACCAGCGGCAAAAACTGACGCCCAAAAAGGGGGCAGAAAATAATCCCAGCAGTTTTGCAGCATGACATGGAAAAGGAGCGCTTACATCGGCCTTCACGGGATGTCGGGGAAACAAAGTCAATGAGAGGTGAGTCGTAGAAGATGCCTCATACCAAGGGAACTTATGTCAGAGAACCTCGACACGTCCAGGGAAAGGGCCTGTGTTTTGATATAGTTAATGAAGAGAAGTCCAAGAGGACGCACAATGGCGCCGGGAGCAACGCACCAAAAATGATGAAATCTATTGATAATCGAGCTCCCTGCTGAACAAAGGAGGATTTGAGAGACTACCTCTAGAGGAAGCGACTCAACGCCAAGGTCACATCCCCGGTTAAGCCGAGAACGTTGTTCTTAGTGGAATTGGATAAGTTTGAGGCCCCAAAGAGGTTCCATATGTCGAGGTTCCAGATTTATGACGGTAAGTCTAATCCGAACTTTCATGTCGGCTTATATTTAAATTCGATGGCTTTGTATAGCGGGAATGAGCAGTTGATGTGCAAGGTGTTCCCCTCATCTTTTAGGGAAATTGCATCGGATTGGTTCCACAAATTGCTGAAAGGAACTGTGAAGAGTTGGGAAGGCCTGGTTAAGATGTTTGTGGTTAGGTTTGTTACAAACAAGTTGCAGCCACTAAGGGTAGACTCGTTGCTGGCTTTGAACATTAGCGAGTGTGAAAACCTCAAGGCTTATGCCAAACGGTATTATGAGGTGTTCAACCGAATACCAGCGTGCAACCAGGAGCTGACAGTCGTATCTTTCAAAAACGGCCTAGAGAATGAATGCCCGCTTCGAAAGTCACTTGCAAAAACTCTACCAAAGAGTATGGAGGAGCTCATGGCACGAATTGAGAAGTATGCCAGAGCAGAGGAAGACACGCATGGAGCAATGGCACCAAAGCAAGAGAAAAGAAACGGCTCGCCGAAGCGAGGCTGAGGTAATACTGGTTTTAAAAGGAAAAAAATAGGGTTGAGGGCTGCACAAGCAGTCACCACTGTATTCAGGATCCCGGTCTACAAAGTTCTGGAAAGGATAAAAAACAACCAAATTACAGAGCACCGAAGAAGATCCCTGGTGAGTTTATGGGAAGGAGCCTTGGGAAGCATTGTGCTTACCATAATGAGGATGAACACTTGACTCAAGGATGTAGGGCTCTAAAGACACACTTGAAGGATCTGGTCAAAAAGGGTCACCTAAGAGACCTAGTAGATAAGGCCAGGATAAGGGAAGAGCAAGCAAGGCTACCCCAGGCAACGGTAGCACCACCTCCACCACCCCTATCGCAGCAAGCAGAGGGACCTCAGGTGATCAATGTGATTCACTCAAAGGTCAATGAGAATGATGTACGAGGGGAGACTCAGAAAGTAAGGCACCTACAACATGTGTATCAGGTCCAGCAAAAAAGGCTTAGAACAAATGAGTACTAGGAACCAATGGTCTGTTTTACTGAGGTAGACCTGGATATGGTGTAACATCCATACAAGGATGCCATGGTGATAACTCTGAAGATTAGAGAGTGCCAAGTCAGGCGCATACTGGTTGATCAAGGTAGTTCTTGTGACATCATGCATGTTAGATGTTACAAGGAGCTTGGCCTTCACCCAGATGACCTGGAACAATCCAATAACCCAATGGTTGGATTCAACGGAATGCCGACGTGGCCTCTAGGAGCCATGAATTTGGAGGTACAGGCAGGCACAGAGAAGGTAAGCATGGAGTTACAGTAATTGATACCCCCTTCCCTTACAATGTTATTTTGGAAAGACCATGGTTGCATGCAATGAGGGCGGTTCCCTTAACGGTACACTAGATGTTACGGTTCCTAACTGAGCATGGAATTGAGGAGGTCAGAGGGGATTGGGTGCAGGCAAAAAATTGCTCCATGGCAGTAATGAAGTCCACCTACAACGTGCGAGAGGCAGAGACAGTAAAAATTGACAACGAGGACATGGAGGTCCTAGATGATGTCAGCAAAGAACCAGTCAACAAGAGTAAGGAAGCTTTGAAGAACATTCTGGTAAAAGAAGAAGATGAAGAGTGCTTTTTCCTTCACGGCTCAAGCTTAGCCGAGGAGGAGGAAAGGGAGTTAGAGACTTTTTTGCGAGTAATCATAGAAGTGTTTTCCTAGACGCTATACGAGATACCAGGCATTGACCCCAAGGTCACTTGCCATAGACTCAATGTAGACAGGTCGGCTAAACCTGTCATCCAGCGGGCAAGGAAGCCGACATTAAAACATGTGAAGGCAGTCGAGAAAGAACTAAACAAGTTGTTGGAAGCCCAGGCTATTTGGGAGGTGAACTACACTATCTGGTTGTCCAACACAGTGGTAGTGAAAAAGAAGAACAGCATGTGGAGGGTTTGTGTGGACTTCACCAGCTTGAATAAGGCTTGCCCGAATGACAGTTTTCCACTGCCTAAGATTGACCAATTAGTAGATGCCACTTCAAGGCATGGAAGGATGAGTTTCTTGGACACATACAGAGGCTATCACCAGATAGCAATGTATGCCCCAGATAAGGAGAAGACGGCATTCATCACCCCGAAAGGACTCTATTGTTACAGAGTGATGCCTTTCTGGTTAAAGAATGCAGGAGCAACCTACTAACAGTTAGTGACCAAGATGTTTAAGCATCTAATTGGGAAAACGGAAGAAGTCTACATTGATTACATGGTCGTGAAGACCAAGGAACCTAGAATCATCTGGCCGATTTGAAGGCAATTTTTGATATCCTAAGAACATATCGGCTCCGACTTAATGCTTCAAAATATGCATTTGGAGTCAAGTCTGGTAAGTTCCTTGGGTACCTGGTCACTAGAAGGGGCATTGAGGCAAGCTCAGATCAAATCAAGTTTATCCTTTATTTAAAGAATCCAGCATCGGCCAAGTAGGTCCAAATTTTGACCGGCAAGACAGTAACCCTAAATAGATTTATTAGCTGAAGTTCTGATTAATTTAAACCATTTTTTCAATTATTGAAGAAGGCCACAGATTTCTTATGGACAGAAAAGTGCGAACTCGCCTTGGCCGACTTGAAAAGGTACCTAACAACAGCGTTAGTTCTGTCAAATCCAATACATGAAGAGGAATTGTTCCTATACTTGGCAGTTTCAGACCACGTAGTGAGTGCAGTAGTAATTCGAGAAGATGAGGGAGAACAAAAGGTGGTATACTATGTAAGTAAAATCCTAGCAAGTGCAGAAACCAGGTACCTGCCCTTGGAGAAGTTAACACTAGCCTTAGTGATGGCTTCTAAAAAGTTGAATCACTACTTTCAAGCCCACACGATTGTGGTGCTGACTGAGCATCCCTTGAAATCCCTGTTGCAGCATGGAGATCTGACAGACAGAGTAACCAGATGGGCAGTGATGTTGGGCCAATATGACTTGGAATTCAAGCCTAGGACAGCAATCAAGGGCTAGGTTCTGGCCGACTTTGTGGCTGAGTTCACTCCTGGTGCAATCCCAAGGCAGGCTCCAATGAGCCGTGACTTAGGATGACCGGGAGAGCATAAAGAAACTCAACTGGGGCCAAAGAACCCCATGCCAGTAGCGTAGAAGAAGGAAGAGAAACCAAAATCCTGCGACATTTACATCGGCGATTCCTTTCGCCTGTTTGTTGATAGAAGTTCAAATCATCAAGAAGCGAGGGCATGAGTGGTTCTGGTATCGCCAGAGGGGAAAATGATAGAGCAATCAATCCATTTGGGATTCAAGGCCTCAAACAATGAAGCAGAGTATGAGGCACTGATTGCTGGATTAAGGCTAGCGGTAGCAATAGAAGCTAATGAGGTGGTGGTCTTCTATGACTCCGAGCTTATTGTGAATCAAGCCCCGAGCGCGTATGTAGCCCGAGATGAAAGGATGATAACCTATGTCAAAAAGGTTGTCAGGCTGCTTACACTATTCCAGGACTGCCGGCTACAACAGGTTAGTCGAGATGATAACAGTCATACCGATGCCTTAGCTAAACTGGCTAGTGCGATAAAGTCAAGGCAACCAAGGACAATCATGGTTGATTATTTGACAGGACCAAGTGTAGAACCCCTCATCACAAAATATGAAACAATATGTGCAGAGATGAGTCCAAACTAGATGGATGCCATAGTTGTGTTCCTCAGAGATGGCAAGCTGCCAATAGACAAGAAGGAAGCACACAAAATAAGATTGAAGTTGGCATGGTTCTACTTATCAACAAAAGGCTGTCTCTACAGAAGGTCCTTCATTGGGCCCCTCTTGAGATGTGTGCATCCATCCCAGGTTGAGGACTTTCTATACGAGATCCATGAAGATGTATGCGGAAGCCATGCCGGCGGCAGATCACTTGCTCATAGGGCCATTACTTAGGGATACTAGTGGCCCTACATGCAAAAGGATGCTGAAGCTTATGTATGGAAGTGTGAAAAGTGTCAAAGATTTGCACCTTTGATACACCAGCCAACTATTGATTTAAATCCAGTATCCAGTCCTTAGTCATTTGCCCAGTGGGGCATGGACCTAGTGGGACCACTACTCCAGGCAACTAGACAGAGAAAGTTCTTGCTAGTAGCCACAGACTACTTTACAAAGTGGGTAAAGGCTGAACCTCTTACAAAGATTCGAGATATTGATGTAAAGAACTTCATCTGGAAGAACATGATAACCAGATTCAGGATCCCAAGGGCCATTCTAGTAGACGATGGCACTTAGTTTGACAGTAAGCTAATTAAGAGCTTTTGTGCAAAGTACAAGATTAAAAACTATTACTCTACTCCTAGTTTCCTCCAGAATAATGGTCAAGCAAAAGCATCCAACAAGAACATCCTAGATGGAATCAAGAAATGGATGGAAGCAGCAAAGGGAAAGTGGGTGGAAAAATTGGCCAATGTGCTCTGGGCATATCGGACTACGCCGAAAAGATCAACTGGGGAGTCTCCTTTTGCCATGGCTTATGGCACTGAAGTGGTCATCCCACTAGAAGTCAGCATCCCTGGAATCAAAACCCAGTTAGTGGAGAATGGAACCAACGAGGCATTCCTGGCCTAAGATAGGGACCTGTTGGAAGAAATAAGAGAGAGCAATAATTTGGCTGGAGGCATACTAGCAGCAGCTTGCTAGGGCTTACAATAAGAAGGTCAACCCAAGAGAGTTCAAGGTTAGGGACCTAGTCTTGAGGAAAGTGGTCAGCAACATGAAGGATCCTAGGGAGGGTAAACTTGGCCCAAACTAAGAGGGCCTTACAGGATCATCTCGGTTGTCGGCAATGGGGCATATCGGCTTGAAGACATCGATGGCAAAGAATTGCCACGACCCTGGAACACTTGCAATATGAAATTTTTCTATCATTGTTTTGTGTTTTTTGAAATTCATGTAATATTAGCTGAAGTTTTAATAAAGTGCTAGTTTGATTTTGTGAAATAAATTGCTAAAATTTGTGCGATAAGACCGAACAGTCTTATGACGATGTTTTCGATTGAATCATGATGAGTAACTTAGACTTATCATATGGTAGAGTTAAATTATACTTTCCATATAGTAGAGTTGAACTAAGTTGGCGATGTTTCCGAACGAAACATGACAAATAATTTAGACTTATCATATGGTAGAGTTGAATTATACTTGTCATATGATAGAGTTAAACTAAGTTGGCGATGTTTTCGAATGAAACATGATGAATAACTTAAACTTATCATATGGTAGAGTTAAATTATACTTTCCATATGATAGAGTTGAACTAAGTTGGCAATATTTCTGAATGAAACATAACGAGTAATTTAGACTTGCCATGACAGCAGAGTTGAACTAAGTTTGATCTAGTTAGATTAAACAGAGAAATCGAGGTAGAAACCTCAGCTAATCTTTGTTTGAATCAAACCTCGGCAAGAATTGGAGTTGTATGCTTAATGTGAACATAAGTAGTACGTAGGTTCACATTAGGGGGCAGGAATCAAGAATAGACTTGATACTTGTTGGAATATTTGGAAAAATTTACAAGTTGGAGTCAGCCGAGGTATCCAGATAAGGGAAACTCGAATTGTTTACTACCCGAGATCACCAACCAAGGTGTCAAACCTAGATGGGTTGGAAGGGTGAAGTCTTGATAAAAGACTACAAGTACAAGTACATGGTGAAAATCCGAGGTAAGTTGGTTTGAGGCGAATAAATTAAGGATGCACCCGAGATGAAATGGGTCCGAGGTGATACATGTTAGATGTGTTCTAACCCGAAGTGATTATACAAGAAAGTTGTGATAACCCTGTTCCGAATTATGCTAATTGTTCCTTATTATAAATGTGATTATGTGATTGATATGATTTTGTGTGCCATTATGTGAAAATATGTGGTTTTGAATTTCTATCTGTTCACCGTAGGAATATCTGTTTGATTATCTGCTTTGGAAATTAAATTGAAGGCCTTATCGGCCACGAAACCCGAAATTGTTTACGCCATTGTGATTGGCATAATTTTTAGAGCCTACGGTGAAATTTATCTGAAAATTGATTCGAATCAGATTAAATTGATTTAATTAATCAATTAAGTGCTCAAATATTTAATATTTATAATTTTGATTAGTGGGGCTATATATAAAGGGCCATATACACTCTCATTGGTTTCTTTTGAGCTGAAAATCTGAGTTATACATTTGTGAGGGTGAGAAGGCCGGCTATAGAGAGAGAGAGAGGGGAGAATTGTGCAATTTTGCTTAAGAAGCTTGGTGATCTTGAAGGCACACTCAAGAATTTACCATAAATTGTGAGAATTAAGGCTCCTAGGTGAGTAATCAACCATTGACTCATGGATTTTATTTTGTAAATTTTGTATTCAAGCTAGTTGGGTAATCAAGAGTGAGAATTGAAATGAAATTGAGTTGATCATGTTGAATTGAAGGTCAATGTATGCATGCATGTAGGAAATTGCTATGAATTTCCATGTTTGGGCATAAAGTATGTAATCCATGTTGATTTTTGATTGAGGTCCATGTATTTGATCATCTCTTCACCAATTAAGTTGAGGATAATGAGTATCTCCTACATGCATGAGCAAATCATGAAAGTGTGAGCTTTGAATGCTGAAATTAGTGTGTTGGTGATGAGTTTGAGTCAATTTGGAACATGCATGCGAGTAATTCATGGAATTAAGCTTCATAATGTTGTAAATTAGTGTTTGTATCATGATAGTACATGTATATGTGAAGTTTGAGCTGAAATTATGTGTTTAGAGCCTTTGAATGCCAAGTTGAAGCTCAAGAACATGTTCTGGATTTTCCAGAAAATTTGATGTCCACTCGAGCGGGGGAACCGCCGCTCAAGCATGGAATTCGTGCCCCCAGTATATTTTGCAGGCAAGGTGTCCGCTCGAGCGAGGAAGTTCACGCTCGAGCGGGGAGCTATCTAGACAGACCTTCAGCTCGAGCGCCCGACTTTACGCTCGAGCGTAAATTTGATGCATCCAGTACTTTTGCAGACCTCATGGGTCCGCTCGAGCGGGGACCCTGTTTCTGAAAATTTTAAAAACGCATTTTGTGTTTCGATTGCTGTTCTCTTTCACTTCTAAGTACTCTTAGGCATACATTGAGCATTGTAATTGAGTTAAAGAGATAAGAATGAAGCCTAAAGAGGAATATGTGAATTAAGGGACGGATTGAACCATTTGTGACCCATATCTGTTATGTGATGTGTAGGGTCAAGCTCCAGGCCAAATCAACCAACCAATCACTGTGAGTAATATTTGAACAAAGATATTTGAAATATGTTGTTTGTCCAATTGCTTACTTCTATGTAAGTCTTATAAGTTCAATAATTTGAATAGTGGACAATGTTTGCTATGCCAAATGAATGGGCCATAAGCCAGTTTGACACGAAAGTCTGAATGGGCCAGAGGCTAGTTTAACATGAAAGTGTGAATGGGCCACAGCCCAGTTTGACACGAAAGTCTGAATGGGCCATAGGCCAGTTTGACATGAAAGTGTGAATGGGCCAAAGACCAGTTTGACACGAAAGTCTAAATGGGCCAAAGACCAGTTTGACACGAAAGTCTAAATGGGCAAAAGGCCAGTTTGACATGAAAGTATGAATGGGTCACAGGCCAGTCTGATATCACTACAACAAAAAAGGCCTTTGGTGACAGACTGATTTTGTCTCCAAACATCAAAATTTCGTCACTAAAGTGATCTATGATGAAAAAAATTTGTCACCACGTTCGTGGCCTATAAGTCGTCACAAAAAGTATCTGGTGACGAAAAATAATTTCGTCACCTATTTTTCATTTTTGGCGACGAAATGTTTCGTCTCCAAATGTTAAATTTTTTGTCTTCTAAAACACCAATTTCGTCACCAAAACTAAATAATATTTTATTTTAATTATTTTTTACGACAAAATATTTCGTCACCAAATATATTTTAGTGACGAAAGTTTTCCTCATCAATGATATGAATTTAGGTGATAAAAAAATTCGTCACTAAAATAAACAAAAAAGAAAATTATTCAATGACAACATTTTGTCACCAAATATTTCACTTTAGCAACGAAATATTCAGCAAATATGACGAAATTATTTGTTTCGTATTATATCATTAGTGGCAAAATTATTCGTCATGTTTTTTGAAAACTAATAGCGACATTTTTTATTTCGTCACTAATAAAAATTAAAAATTTTGAAAATGAGAATACTATTTTTTTCCGAAATTTTTTCTTTTCAATAACAATTCCTTGCGCATTTAATAACCTGTTCAATAAAATATCTATTACAAATCAATACAAAAATCTGCTCATTTTCATAAACATCACAATCGAATTTTAGCACTATCCACAAAAATACAATATGAACTGCATGCGGATTATAAACATGTCTCCTAATATCCACAAAAAACGTTTACTAATATCCACAAAAATATAATACCAACCGTATGCAGATTACCAAACACATCTCCTAATATCCAACAAAAAACATGTCTACTAACATCAACAAAAATAAAATATCAAGGGCGGATTACCAAACATGTCCCGTAATACTAACAAAAATATAAAATTTACAACACAACCAAAATACATGTAAGGTAATATGAACAAAAACACAAAATGAGCTACCATCTGCCCTCCAAATTACCAAACACGTCCATATCAAATCTCGAATCTGCAAAAAAATGAAACACAAAAAAAAAAAAAAAAAAAAAAAAAAAAAAAAAAAAAAAGTAAGTTAGACAATTATTATCTTATCCATAACATATACAATTTAACGTGCATTTTTTTACTTAGTTTTCAAACCGGGAGTCCCGTGCTAGTTCCGTAAGTTTCCACAACTCACATTGGTCCATCCCGAGGTGTTTGAGGTGTTTCCCGGGCCGTCTCGTGGCTATTGCACGATTTTGGCCCCCAAAGGCCTATTTTCAAGCTTAAGTATGAAAAAGTGCATTTTTGAACTTAGTTTTCAAACCGGGAGTCCCGTGCTAGTTCCGTAAGTTTCCACAACTCACATTGGTCCATCCCGAGGAGTTTGAGGTGTTTCTTGGGCCTTCTCATGGCTGTTGCACGATTTTGGCCCCCGAAGGCATATTTTTGAAGCTTAAGTGTGAAAAAGTGCATTTTTGGACTAGTTTTCAAACCGGGAGTCCCGTGTTAGTTCCGTAAGTTTTCACAACTCACGTTGGTCCATCCCAAGGTGTTTGAGGTGTTCCCCGGGCTGTCTCGTGGCTGTTGCACGATTTTGGCCCCCCGAAGGCCTATTTTCAAGCTTAAATGTGAGAAAGTGCATTTTTTGACTTAGTTTTCAAACCGGGAGAGTCTCATGCTAGTTCCGTAAGTTTCTACAACTCACATTGGTCCCTCCTGATGTGTTTGAGGTGTTCCCCGGGCCATCCCGTGGCTGTTGCACGATTTTGGCCCCCGGTGGCCTATTTTCAAGCTTAAGTGTGAGAAAGTGCATTTTTTGACTTAGTTTTCAAACCGGGAGTCCCGTGCTAGTTCCGTAAGTTTCCACAACTCACATTGGTCCCTCCCGACGTGTTTGAGGTGTTCCCCGGGCCGTCCCGTGGCTATTGCACGATTTTGGCCCCCGAAGGTCTATTTTCAAGCTTAAGTGTGAGAAAGTGCATTTTTTGACTTTGTTTTCAAACCGGGAGTCCCGTGTTAGTTCCATAAGTATCCACAACTCACATTGGTCCCTCCCGACGTGTTTGAGGTGTTCCCCGGGCCGTCTCGTCGCTGTTGCACGATTTTGGCCCCCGAAGGTCTATTTTCAAGCTTAAGTGCGAAAAAGTGCCTTTTTAGACTTCGTTTTCAACTAGTTCCATGCCTACGGACTAAATTGCCTCACACATGTAATGCACTAAGAAAGCATGTCAAACTTAAAAATCTAAATATTTTTATATTAATCTTAAGATTATGTCAAATGCTAGGGCAAATTATGCATTAGAAGTTTTACCAATTTTTTCTTTTGAACACAAGTAAAGACATTCATATTCAACAAAATAGAAAAATAACCAAATGAATGTTCATCTTCCCTTTTTCCCCTTTTTTTTAATTGAACGAAAAAATCCCTTACAATTGCATTACTAAACTTGTTAACAAGTCTAGAAGAAAATTTCTAACCTGTACAATGGATCATTGCCTTCCTTGTAACCGGCAGCAACCAAGGCAGCCAACCTATTCCAACAAAACAGAGTAGAATTGACAAGCTGAAACAAAAGGTCACAAAAAAATAAAATAAAACAGTCAAACTGACACGCAACAACCATGGCAGCCAACCTGTTCCAACAAAACAGAGTAGAATTGATAAGCTGGAACAGAAGGTTAAAAAAAAAATAAAACAGTCACAAAATCAGTAGGGTTCTATTTGACCAATTTTGTACAAGTAACAAATATTACAAACAAGCATCACATCAATCAACAATACATATGATCCTAGCACTTAAATCTCTCAATGAAATTGTAGATTAAACATTAATTTCCAAGTTACTGGAATTGGCTTAGAAATTCTAAATAAAATTGTCATGGAACTCCATACAGAACCATACTCAATCGTTATTCAAAATAGATCAAAGTTATTCAAAATCCTTGTTTTAGAATCTGTTTTAACTTCCTACTACCAAAAAGAAGAGTTGCATTAAGAAAGTAGAATGTCATTTTCACACAATGTTCACAATTACAAACATTTCGACCTGCCTTCAACATGCTTCCAAAAGCCACCTGTTATTAATAAAGCTAAGAAAAAAAACATTACCTAAAAACTATGGATCTTTCTTTTATGATTTATCAACTTCTTTAAAGCCCTACCATTATATTTAATATAATGAAAGCTACTTGCCCTCACTAATTAATGAAAATAAAATAAATAAAGCAATCCCTCCTCTCTTGCTATCTACTTCTACCCATTATCTTCGATATACCTCAACACAGAAAAGTGAGAGGTACAAGATTCCTTCTTTTTAACATCTCACTAAATGTTAAAGACTTCCTCATCAGAGGTTGGCTGCATAGGGTAAAACCTCAGAGAGAGAAGAAGAAAACAAACCAAAGTGGCAGAAGGAGAGAAAGAAGTGACTAATATGCTGATAAGAGTAACTTATATACTAAAAAAACCATATTCCCAGTCTTCAAGATCATCCAAAACCCTGTTAGAATTCCTAAACATATTTTATTAACTTGAAAAACAAACTGCCGTTCAAAAAAAAAAAAAAAAAAAAAAAAAAAAACACTTGAAAAACAACAAACTAGCATAGATCTTACTCACCAGATCTTGGCGAAGCTTGTCATTTTGTTGAAGAACGCAATTCTTCTCCTCAGTCAACTTCAAAAATATAGCCCCAGCCTGGATGAGAGCAATGATAAATCAATCCCAGTACATTAGTGTTGATTTTTTGGAGGGCAGGGGGTAGGACTCATGGTCGGTCAAACAGAAGGTGTGTCTAATACAAAATTATATTAACTGAAGCATACAGTAATTTTTCTACAAACCACTACCAATGTCATAATTCCAATTGAGTTCACAACCAATTCAATTTCAGAAGCTGTAAATAGAAAGCATCTAACTCGCCTAAAATTGAACATCTAACTGCTTAAATGCCATATCACGAGAAAAAACAAAGAGAGAGTGGGAGAGAAAGAAAAGAAAAGAAAACTGCTCAAATGCAAATCCCATCATTAAGCACAGCACAGCACAGCTTCACTAAACAGAACATTAAGACATAGAAAATTTGTGATTAGCCTGAAACATAACCACGTAATACCCCACGACCAATCAATAATTTTTTCTCCATGTCACATTTCTAACTACAGCTGTCAACCAATAGTTGGAGTGCGATGCAGCACCCTGAGAGAGAGAAAGAGAGAGAGCTACTGTCGGTGTGAGCTTTCGAGCTTGCCATCCCAAAAATTTATGTTAGAATTTTAATAACAGGAAACACACATACAATGCACCACATTTCAAATATGTTGTTCTGCATTGGTGTAGCTTGAAAGGAAGGAAGCAATATATTTCAACCTCAAACTGAAATAAAATCTCAATTAAAAATTCACAAAATTATTTAGCAACAGGCCTATGGAAAAAATTTCATCCCGAGCGAATAATCCTGTGCACATCTCTATGCACTGTTTGTAGGATCTAATTAATCATAGGTTCGATTCAACATTTTAATAGGCTTAATGAACATCCTTTCCTCAAATCATAAAACATAAAATATATAAACAAAACACAAAAAGAAGAAAAGAAAATAACCCTACAACATTGCTTGTGAAGATTTTCTCATAGTGCAGGAAAATTGAATCCTGAAATTGGATATGAACATGTTAAATTAATTAAAATCCCCAAGTAGACATTTGGGTGCTAAACAAATTTTTTTTTAAAGGCGAAGATGCACACAGCACTGCACATACTGAGGGAGGGAATTCAGAAAGCAAACCAGCAAACAGATTTTAAGTTGATGGGATCCTTGAGATCTCTACCAATAGCTTATGTAGGGCTTGAGGTTTTGAGGAAAAAAGGGGAGTGGTCGGCACCTTTAAGACGAAAAACCTGTTCAGGTGGGCTTTTGTTTATCATGCTCTCCTGTACTGTGATGGATATAGCATTATCTTCTGGAGTTTCTATATAAAACCGCCTAACAGAGCCATACTTCATCTCAGAAAGAGAGAGCTTCTCCAAAACTGGTGTGAAAGGGATTGGCCTCATTGACACAGATGCTAGGACAACATCCTGGACCACAAGCAGCCAAATGGAATTTAGCAAAGATTAAAACAAGCTCACATGCACAAACATGATCAACCAGAAAGCTAATCATGTATCAAATATTGATTAGACATCGGGACTTCTGTTGGAAGCTAATCATATGTCAAAAAAAAAAACTATAAGCAAGTTAATACATACCTTGGCAGGACTCTGGTTGAATAACAAGTCCCTTAATAGTGACTTGTCAAGATTGATTGCAGTTGGAGGCTGAGTGTTTCCATTTGCATACAGGAATATCTGAGCCTGACGCGTCAGATCATTTGAATCTGCCTGCAATAATTATAAAATGTCACTCATTGCAAATCGACCCAAACATGTAAATTCCCAACTCATTTAGCATAACATTCCAAATATCTCTAAACCTGAATAAATTTGATAACTGTAATAAGGCAAATCAATTTTGCCACTATGTGAAGCTTACACTCAAAACATGCATTTAATTGAGTCAAACACACGTGAGGAATATAACTGATGCCTTAAGGCTTGACCACTGGAGTTATTTCCAATAGCCTAAGACATCACTGAAATTCAAAATCTCATCCCGGATCATTTTCAAAGCTTTGTGAGATTTGCACATTATCCAACCATGAATAATATTTTTCTTGGATTGAAGAAGGGAAGTTTCAAAAGTTTTGTATCACATTGAAGCTTCCTAGATATTAAAATTAAACAAAGAAAAGAAAATCAAAACAAGAAATAAGGATAAGAAAATTCTCAAGGCAGATTAAGAAAAGAAAATCAAAACAGGAAATAAGGATAACCAAATGTAGCTTACTGAGATATTAGATTTTGATTTACATCACTAACACACAATTCAGCACTTGCCTCTTAATATAAATTAAAAAATAAAAAAAACAAAAACAAAACAAAAAATAGAATAACATTAACAAATTAGTTGACTTAGCTAGGTGCTGCTGTGATGGTGAATCAAGAAAACTTTGGTTCCATCAACAGCAAAATAGAAGTTTTCTAGGAAGAGAATAAAATCATATCAACTAGAAGAGTTGAGTGACAGTTTCCAACAACACCTCAAGAGGATAATCTAGAAAAACAAATGGCAATGATATTGTTTTTCTACTAAAATTCAACACTCACTCTAAGAGAATATAGAGAAATAAAAGTAAGTTGTCTCCTCAAAAGAGTAGTATCACAGATTCAGAGCAAATATAAATTTACATGTTAGTTCGATTATCTATACAAGAACAAAACATGTGTGGTCTTTTCAACTAACCTGCTTCCAAACAAAATCAAATTTATCATTTAACCAGAGTCGGTGTGGTAGATATCAGTATTATTAAGAAAAAAAACGGCTGGCCCATTAAATTAGTCACCTATTCTTCAAGAGAAACACCAAAATATGACAGTGACACCTTCCATACTCATAGCTTCTCCAAAATTAGGTTCTGTGCTACTGGCTACTGCTGCTGCTGTTGTTGCTGCCTTCTTGCTGAGGCTTGTTGTCTGCTGTTGCTTGCCATTTTGCTGGTGCTTAATGATCTGATGTTGCCTGCTGTCTAAGAGGATGTGGTGGTTGTTTTACAGTCTGAATTTTTATTTATTAGTATAGTTATAATAGGCTCTAGTAGTTAATTTTTGTAATCCCAGAACCTAATTTTGGATTTCTATGTGGAATGTACATGGCCTTAATTATGGTAGTAGACCTTGTTTTTGAGTTATATTTTGGATATTGTTTTGTGGTCCAGTAGCTTCTAGGTCTATCCTAATGTGTAGCTCAGTATTGATCTTGTTCCTGCTCCTTATCTGCTCCTGTGCTCATGTGGTGTTTGAACAGGTTGTTTTGTCCTGTTGTGTTTCTGGTTTTGTTGGTGGCTCTGTCTTTGTATAGTTGGTTAGCTCCTGAGACATGCCTCTTGTATCTTGTATATATTTGTCTTTTATTTTATGATTTATTCACCCCAAAAAAAAAAAAAAAAAACACAATCGACCTCCTAGCATATAGCAATGCTAAATAAATATTAATGCAAATAATAAGGCCCTGATCAAATAACAAGAATCGAATCTACAAAAGGGATTTAGAAAGATCAGAATGCTTCCATAAATTAACCTCCTTGACTATCATATAAAAGCGAAACCTTATTTCTAGGCATGTAATTCTTTTTTATCCAGGCTTCAATCAAGAGTTCGAAAACTTAAAAAATTATGAAGAGATCAAGTATGCCATATCTGGAAAAAGTCGCTAAAATAAACCAAGTTTTGTTTTCATTTTATTTTGTGCATGATAAATATAAGAAAATCTGTAAAACAAACTTTACCATTTGGAGATCATGACTCCCTGAAGAGCTCTCAACAAGATTGGGACGTGCACGAACATCATTAACAATAGGCCTTTCAAACCAGGGAATCATCAAATGTGTTCCTTCAGGATAAACCTAGAGACATTTTATGTTAGTGCAAGCACAAAATGACCTTGCTTGTCATAATGAATTTAGATAGAATACAAGTAAACAGAGATACTATATCACTGAATAAGTAACCCAAAAAATATAATTCATGAAAAAAAAAGAAAACAGTTACTAGGATTAATGAAAAAAGGGTCCCATACTGAACTAATATTGTCCCTATCAGTCTGAAATGAATCAGGCTTCAATCCAAGTTTCATAAACTTCATTTTAAATGCTGAAGATCTGTTTTCACCTCTAAGATCCCAATACCCAACTTCAACCAACTCACCACTTCCATTACGACGGCCGCAAATCGAAACTTAAGAACAAAATTGAACAATAAAACATGGTTTCAAAATTGAACAAAATCGAAACTTAGCTAATTTATGACTTTAAGAAGCAAGAAAGTAAATAAACAATAAAACATTTGCATGGAAGAACTATATAGTTTTAAGGAATGCTAATCTAGTCCCAAAGAAGTAAGAGAAATTTAACTAGATCAAGAGGAATAACTAGTTTGCCTATTTTGCCTCACTAGGATTATTAACAAAATTGGAATTGATGACAAACATGGTTGATGTTAAGGACTTGAAATCAGCTTCAATAACATCAAAGACCTAGTCAATTTGTTCTGAAAAAATTAAATCAATTTGTCTTAAGAGTAATATCATCAAACACCTTGTGTGTAGTCCTATCTTATTGGTTTGATTTTTTTTTCCCCCACCCAATTCATAGGAGGGGAAAAGAAAAAGCCAAGTTGCATCAAATGGTGAGATGCGAATTCCAGCATTACTCACTCTAAATTAGCAGCTTGTCTGCCAAACCAACCCCCTTTGGTCTCAATAATAAGACACATTGGTCCCTTTTAGGTATCAATTCCAATAATAAGACACATTGCCTCTACTTTAGAACACCAGTGAATGGTCTCACCAATTAAAGCACTAACACAACAAAAATAGCTTCAAACAAATGCATACACAAGTAATAAAATTCATAGCTGCTTTAAACTATATGAACTGAAAGATAGAGATAAAGGAGCCACAAAACATAAAATGAATTCCTGAGCTACCCCATTAAGTTGAAACCAAAAAAAGGAATATACCTCAACTCCTTTATAGTTGAATCCTCACCGAGTTTCAGTGTATCAACTGAAACTTTAGGAGGTGGACATAGCCATTCATCCTCTTCCTTATCTTCACAATCAACAACCTCTATGAATTTCTCATTCTTATCTACCTTCTCAACCTAAATTCAAATTGATACCAACACTCAAATCAATTTCAAACAAAGACTCACATTCTAGGTTGCTAAATCATTCAAATTCAATAAAATCTACAAAAAGTAGAGATCTTTACAGCGGTATACGAATGCTTCCTTCGTTTGGGAGAGAAAGCTGGGGATGAATCTGAACAATCATCTGCAAATTCCAAAAATTAAAATGTTTAAGACGTACACACACACACACATATCTATATATATATAGAGAGAGAGAGAGAGAGGATAGACCGTTGAGGCAGACAACATCGAAGGGTTGAGCACGGTGGTAATCGAAGAGAGGTTTGAGTTGTTCTTCGGTTGATTTGGCCTGTAAAATAGAGAAATCGAAAATCAAGTTCAGAAACACTAGAAAAAAAAAATAAAAAAACAAAATAAAAAAAATAAAAACAGTACTTGGAAGATTAGGGGGCTAGAACTTGAAGTTTCACACCATTAGGGTAGAAGAAATTGGGACCAAAGTCGCAGTAATCGTCGAGGGAGAAGCAGAGGTCGGAGTTGGAATCGTGTAGGGTTTGAAGGACGCGGTTCTGATTAAAGAGTTGTTGGGAGGGTTTGAGAGTGTTGGTGTAGCGTAGTGATTGGAGTAGGAGGGGGTCGAGGTTGAGAAGGGGGGAAGGGGAAGAAGGGCATTGGAGGGAGTGGCAAAAGAGGGATTCCGATGGAAGGCGGTGGAGGAAATTGAAAGGACAGGGGCAGAGGGCGGTGGCGGTGGAGGGGAGGAGAGTGGAGGTGGAGTGGTGGGTGGTTTCGGAGAGGTGGATGAGGTGTTTGAGTGTTGAGAGAGCGGTTGGGAGATCGGGAGGCTGCGGCAGAGGCGGAGGTGGCGGTGGTGAAGTGATTGAGTTGTTGGTGGTGGTGAAAGAGGCAGTGAAGGAAGAAAGGTCAGGAGTGTAGTTTTGTATCTTTTTTTCATTTTTATTTCCCTTAAAATATTTGGGGACTAAATTATTTTTTGGTGACAAAATTATTTCTTAACCAAGGGTAGAAATATTGGCCACAAAAATAATTTTGTCACTAAATGATATTAAAATATTAAAAATTATTGGTGACAAAAATATATTCGTTATTAATAATTTTATAATTTGTGGCCAATTTTTTCGTCACCAAAAGTCTATTAATTTTGGCGCCTTTCGAAAATATTAGCGGGAAAATATTTGGTGACAAAAAAAATATAAATAATGACGAAATATAATTTCGTCACCTATTTTTTACATTATGATTTAGATTAGTGACAAAATTTTATTTTTGTCTCCAAAAATAATACATTTAGAGACGAAATATGATTTTCGTCATTAAAAAATACGTATTTCGTGGAAAAAAAAATTTCGTCATTAGTTTTTGTGTCTAAAGACTATTTTTGTTGTAGTGTATGAAAGTCTGAATGTGCCAAAGGCTAGTCCGACATGAATGAAAGAATGGATGGGCCACAGGCCAGTTCGATCTGAATAAAAGATAAATAGGCCAAAGGCCAGTACGACACGAACGAATTGGACCCAAGGCCGTATGATGTATCCGAAACTGAAGTCACTTCTTCTATAGCTATTTATATACTAGATAGAAATATGAATTGGGCCTCAGGCCGTCCGACATATATTGTTCCAATGCATCTTTTTCAATTGATATTATTCACTAGGCTTTCGTTCACGCTCATTCATGTGTTTGTAGGTGAGCCAAAAGATGTCCAGACCCAGCCTCAATGAAATCTGTGTGGAATAACCAAGGTTTTGAAGAGTTAGCCCTTGTGTCTCACGCACGAGACTCGTCTTCGCCCTTTTGTCATGTATTTATATTTTGTCATGTTGGTGAAGACTTTGAATCTGTTGTATATAGTCTTCATGGGTTGACTTAGACTTAAATGATCCTGTCTGTACAGAACCTTATGCTACTATATTTTCTGAAGTGAGTTATTAACATGTATGTGTATGGTTTGTTATGACGTGCTACGTAAGCACAGCTCTATGGACAAAGTTTTAAATTTTGCTTCCGTTTGGCCCCTTTACTCTGATGAGTTATGTCCAGTTTGGTTTGAGGCCGTAGGTAATCTCATGATTACTGGCCGGTTATTTCCTTAACCCTTGGGGGCGGGTTCGGGTCGTGACAGAATGGTATCAGAGCACGAGTTAATAACTCACACACTTGTCCAAAAGAGCAATAAGCGTCTAGAAAAGATCTAAGATGCATTCATGTGATGATTATGAATTTGGAAGCATCAAGAATACGCTTAAATGTTTTGATATGAACAATTATGTGCTATACGTTGTGATTTGCTTGCTTTGCAAATTAATTGAATATGTATGCTCTTTAATATATGCATATCTATGAATCTTTTGTACAAAGAATAATGTAAATCTAATTAGATGGTGAGAACAAGAGGTGATGAGATAGAAGAGTCCTCTACTGCCAGAATAGATAGAATGGAAAGGTTGATTCAGGAAATGGCAAAAGCATTGAGGCAACAATAGGAATGACAACAACAGTGGCAGCAACCACATCCTCCACTTCCACCTCTGGCACTACCCGTGCCAGATAATCAGAATGATGATAGGATAATAGCTCTCACCAAAGAATTCAAGAAAATGAAACCACCACAGTTCCATGGTGGATTAGATCCGTTGAAGGCCGAAGCATGGGTTCTCGGCATGGAAAACTTGTTTGAAGTGTTTCCGTGTTCAGAGACACAGAAAATGCTTCTAGCCACTTTTATGCTAGAGGATGAGGCAAGAAGATGGTGGATGTTAATGCGAGAAAATCACAAAGATGTTGACTGGGTGAAATTTCTGGAAATTTTCTATGACAAGTACTTCCCACAATGTATTCGGGACAGGAATGTGTCAGAGTTCATGGAACTTAGGCAAGACAGTATGACTGTAGGCGAGTACGAGGCCAAATTAATTGAATTGGCCAGGTTTGTACCACACGTGATTGACACTGATTATAAGAAGGCGAGACATTTTGAAGGTGGGTTTCGAAGTGACATTTTAGAAAGGGTGAATGTCTTGAAGCTGGAAACCTACATTGGGGTGCTAGACAGGACCATAATATCAGAAGCCAATATAGCTAGACAAACTAAACCAACCACTGACTGGAAAGGCAACAAAAGGCAAGGCTTCTTCTCAAAGAAGAAATTTTCAAAAAAGCAAAACACGGGCTCCTCAAATATTTCAAATTCTTCCCGAGACACATCTCTTATGTGCAACATTTGTAGTAAAAGGCACTGTGGGGTTTGTTACCGTGTGTCAGGAGCCTGTTTCAAATGTGGTAAACAAGAGCACATGGCCCGAGATTGCAATCAAAACAGTGGAAAGATAGCTGCTAGTTCCACTGCATTAATCCCAACGCCGGGAAATACCATGAGATCTACTACCGCCGGGGATACCGTGAGACAAGGAAGAGTTTTTGCGCTTGTTCCAGGCGATACGCGGAATGCCAACGTAGTTGTCTCAGGTACTATTTCTATATGTAATCAGGATGCCTTTGTGTTAATTGACTCTGGATCAACACACTCTTTTGTGACATGTGCATTTACATCTAGACTAAATAGACCTCTAGAATTATTGCCATATCTGCTCTGTGTATCTATTCCATCTGGGGAATCTATGTTATGTGAATCTGTATATCATTTTTGTGACATGCGTGTTGGGAATGCCATCCTATATGTGGATTTACTACCCTTGAACTTTAGGCACTTTGATATAATTCTGGGCATGGATTGGTTAACTAAATATTGTGCCACTATTGACTGTGTGACAAAACGGGTTGTGTTTAGACCACCAGAACAGGAAGAAATTGTGTTTGTAGGTAAGGGGGTAGTGCCTCCACCTTATTTAATATCTGCAATGAAGGCATGCAAACTGATCAGGAAAGGGTGCTAGGGTTATTTGTGTTATGTGTTGTCTGAACAATCTATAAATATTGAATTAAATGATATCCCTATTGTTAGAGAATTTCCAGATGTGTTTCCAAATGAACTACCAGGGGAATTGGTGGACAGGGAGATAGAGTTTACAATTGAGACTATGCCAAGCACCCAACCTATTTCTAAAACTCCCTATAGAATGGCTGCTACTGAAGTGAAAGAATTGAAAGAACAATTGCAAGACCTGCTTAACAAAGGGTTTATCCGACCTAGCACTTCGCCATGGGGTGCACCTGTATTGTTTGTGAAAAAGAAGGATGGGACCCTACGTTTGTGTATTGACTATTGAGAACTGAACAAGGTAATAATAAAGAATAAATATCCCTTACCCCGTATTGATGACCTGTTTGACCAGTTGCAGGGCTCGCAAGTGTTTTCCAAGATTGATTTGAGATCCGGGTATCATCAGCTGAAAGTAAAGGTAGAAGATGTTGAGAAAACCGCATTCAGAACGAGGTATGGTCATTTTGAATTTCTTGTCATGCCATTTGGAGTGACTAATGCTCCGGCAGCATTTATGGACTTAATGAACTGAATTTTTAAAACCTACCTGGACGAATTTGTTGTGGTTTTTATTGATGACATTTTGATATATTCTAAAGATAGATTTGAACATGAACATCATTTGAGAAATGTCCTACGAATACTTCAGGAAAAGAAATTGTTTGCTAAACTAAAGAAATGTGAGTTTTGGTTAGATGAAGTTGTTTTCTTAGGGCATGTGATCAACAAGGAAGGAATTTCAGTGGACCCACAGAAAATAGAGGCAATTGTGAATTGGCCTACACCGACGAATGTAACAGAGGTCCGCAGTTTTATGGGCTTGGTTGGGTATTATAAGAGGTTTGTGAAAAACTTTTCGAAGATAGCTGTACCTCTTACCCAATTGACACGCAAGGGGCAATCATTTGAATGGAATGACGAAAGAGAATCTGCCTTTCATGAACTGAAAATGAGACTGACCACTGTACCAGTACTGACATTCCCCACAGGTACGGAAAATTTTGTAAATTTCAGTGATGCATCTTATAAAGGTTTGGGTTGTGTATTAATACGGAACAAAAAGGTTATTGCTTATGCCTCCCAACAGTTGAGACCACACGAGAAAAACTACCCAACACACGATTTGGAATTGGCCGTAGTTGTGTTTGCTTTGAAAATCTAGCAACATTATTTGTATGAGGCAAAGTGTGAAGTCTACACGGATCACAAAAGTTTGAAATACTTCTTTACACAGAAGGAGTTGAACATGCGACAGAGGAGATGGCTAGAACTGATAAAGGACTATGATCTTGAGATTCAATATCACCCCGGGAAAGCTAATACAGTTACTGATGCCTTGAGCAGAAAATCAACGAGGAGTATGGCTTGTTTGCTTACTGAACAGAAAGAAATCTTGCAAGATTTTGAGAAGTCTAAAATCGAAGTAGTATTGTGTGAACAGGGCGGATTGATAGCCGCTATTTCAGCTGAACCGGCAATCATTGAGGAAATTAAACAGAAACAAAAAGAGGATGAATTCCTTAAGAAGGTGATTAATGAATTTGAGACAAGTCCAAAGGCAGAGTTCGGCATTGAAAATGAAGTGTTGAGGTTTCAAAACCAAATGTGCGTCCTAGATATTCCGGAACTAAAGAAGAGGGTTTTAGATGAAGCCCACAAATCAGTGTTTGCTATGCATCCGGGTAACAACAAAATGTATCGGGATTTGAAACAAACCTATTGGTAGCCTAAAATGAAGAAAGAGATTGCGGAATATGTGTCCAAATGTCTTCAATGTCAGCAAGTTAAAGCTGAACATCAGAAACCAGGCGGTCTACTTCAACATCTCCATATTCCTGAATGCAAGTAGGAGCATGTGACTATGGATTTCGTTGTCGGCCTACCTCGGACTTCTCGAGGTATGGATTTGTAATATCCTTGTTATGTAGTATGCTAATTGGTCCTTAACATGAATATGATTATGTGTTTGATATGATTTTGTGTGCCATTATATGAAAATATGTGGTTTTGAATTTCTATCTGTTCACCATAGGAATATCTGTTTGATTATCTGCTTTGGAAATTAAATTAAAGGCCTTATCGGCCATAGAAACTGAAATTGATTACGCCATTGTGATTGGCATAATTTTAGAGCCTACGGTGAAATTTAATTGGAAATTGATTCAGATCAAATAAATTAGATTAAATTAATGAGTTAAGTGCCCAAATATTTTATATTGAAATAATTGTGACTAGTAGGACTTAAAGAGGGGCACTACACACACTCAATTCCTCTTTCTTGTTCATTTGAGCCGAAATTACTCTAAGGAAGGAGAGTGAGGGTCGGCTAGAGAGAGAGAGTTGAAGTTTGATCTTGAAGCTTAATAATTTGAACACCAACTCAAGAATTAAGCTTAAGTTTGGAAGATTAAAGCTCCTAGGTGAGTATTTCATGAATTCTAGTTTGTAAATTGTGTAGTCAAGCTAGTTGGGTCATCAAGAGTAAGTTTGACATGAAATTAGGTTGATCATGTTGGATTGAAGGTCAATGTATGCTTGCATGTGTGTAATTGCTTTGAAATTTCCATGTTTGAACACAAAATACATGATCCATATAGAATGTTGGCTAAAGCTCATGTTTGTAATTACCATTTGCACCATATAAGTTGAAATGGAAGTGATATCCTACATGCATGTACAATTTATGAGAAATGAGTTTGAAATACATGGAATTGTTATCATAATAGCAAGTTTGGTGTAAATAGGGTCATGCATGTGTTTGATTCATGAAATTGAGCCCCACGATAATGTAATTTGGTGTTTGTATCATGTTAGCACAAGTGTATTTGAAGTTTGAGCTATTGCATGCAAGAAATGTTGTGTGGAATGTCAAATTCGAGCTCAAGAACATTGCTGGAAAACCCAGAATTCATGGTGTCCACTCGAGCGGGGAAACCGACGCTCGAACGGGAAATACGTGCTCCCAGCATATTTTGCAGGCATGGCGTCCGCTCGAGCGGGAAAGTTCACGCTCGAGCGGGGAGCTATGTAGGATGAACTTCCGCTCGAGCATCCGAGTTCACGCTTGAGCATAAAAATAACATATCCAGCACTTTTGCAGACCTTAAGGGTCCGCTCGAGCGGGGAAGTCCACGCTCGAGCGGGGACCCTATTTTCTAAAATTTTGTTTATGCATTCTGTGTTTTATTTTCCGTTCTCTTTCACTTCCAAGTACTCTTAGGCATGCATTGAGCATTGTAATTGAGTTAAAGAGTTAAGAATAAAGCCTAAAGAGGAATATGTGAATTAAAGAACGGATTGAATCGCTTGTGACCCATATGTGCTATATGATGTGTAGGGTCAAGCTCCAAGAAAAATCCACAAGCCGATCACTGTGAGTAATATCGATATTTGAAACTTGTCATTTTTCCAATTGCTTATTTCCTTATAAGCCTTGTGAGTTGCCAGTTTGAATTATGGACAAATGTCTGATATAAATAAAAAGAATGGGCCAGAGGCCATTTTGACATGAATGAATGGGCCAGAGACCGTTTTGACATGAATGAATAGGCCAGAGGCCGTTTTGACATGAATGGGTGGGCCAGAGGCCGTTTTGACATGAATGAATGGGCCAAAGGCCGTTTTGACATGAACAAATAGGCCAGAGGCCGTTTTGACACAAATGAAAGTTTGAATGGGCCCAAGGCCAATTTGTTTGGAACTGTCGTCATTTGACCTAAATTGTGTATATATGTTAATTAGAAATATGAATTGGGCCCAAGGCCGTTTGAAGCATGTTGTTCTACACATCGTTTGTATAACTTCTTTACTTGATATTATTCACTAGGCTATTGCTCACGCTCATTCATGTGTTTGTAGGTGAGCGAAAAGAAGTCCAAACCCAGTCCCAGTGAAGTCTATGTGGAACAACAAAGGTTTTGAAGGAGTCAGCCCTTGGGTCTCACACACGAGACCCGTCTTCGCCCTCATATTCTGTCATGTTGGCGAAGACTTTGCACATGTTGTTTATAGTTTTGTTTGGCTGACTTAGACTTATATGATCCTGTATGTACAGTGTTCTGTGTTAGTAATGTGAGTTATTAACATATGAATGTTTGGAACGTTATGATGTGTATGTAAGCACAGCTCTATGGACAAAGTTTTAAATTTGCTTCCGTTTGGCCCCCATTAACTCTGTTAATATACGTTTGGTTTGGTCTGATGCCACAGGTAATCTCATGATTACTGGCCGGTTATGTCCTTAACCCTTAGGGGCGGGTTCGGGTCATGACAGGATTATATTTGGGTTGTAGTTGATAGACTGACTAAATCTGCACATTTTCTGCCAGTTAGAACTACGTTTAATGCTTATAGACTAGCTACCATTTATGTTGATAAGATTGTTCGTTTACACGGAGTTCCGGTATCTATTGTATCGTATAGAGATCCAAATTTTGTATCTAGATTGTGGAAGAGTTTGCAGGAAGCTATGGGAACAAAATTGAGATTTAGTACTGCATTCCACCCACAGACAGATGGGCAATCAGAACGAACAATACAGACTTTGGAAGATATGCTTCGGATGTGTGCTTTAGATTTTTAGGGAAGTTGGGAAGATTATTTGCCACTTGTAGAATTTGCATACAATAATAGCTTCCACTCCAGCATTGGTATGGCACCATATGAGGCTTTGTATGGCAGAAGGTGTAGATCACCGATTTGTTGGACAGAAGTCGGAGATAGAGCTTTACTTGGGCCTGAAATTGTGCAAGACACTTCTGAAAAGATCAAAACTATTCGGCAAAGGCTCAAAATAGCTCAGGACCGACAAAAGAATTATGCAGATGTTCAGAGAAGACCTCTCGAGTATGAGGTTGGTGACTATGTGTTCATCCGTGTGTCTCTGATGAAAGGCCAAGTCAGGTTTGGGAAGAAAGGCAAGTTGTCGCCCCGTTATATTGGGTCGTTTCAGATTCTAGAAAGGCTTAGCCCAGTTGCCTATAGGGTTGCTTTGCCACCGGGATTTGAACAAATCCATAATGTGTTTCATGTGTCGATGTTGAGGGGTTACCTCCGAGACCTGTTCCATGTGATTGATTATCACCGAGTAGCCATTGATGAAAATATGGAATACGCCGAATGGCCGGGACGAGTTGTTGACCGGCAAGTGAAACAATTGAGAAGCAAGTCCATTCCGATGGTGAAAGTGGAATGGAAAGAGCACTATGGGACGGATGCCACGTGGGAAAAAGAGAAGGAAATGCGACTACGCTATCCACATTTGTTTCCCGACGAAAGTAAAATAAGTTTGGAGGACCAAACTTCCTAAAATGAGGAAGACTGTGATAACCCTGTTCAATATTATGCTAATTGGTCCTTATTATAAATGTGATTATGTGATTGATATGATTTTGTGTGCCATTATGTGAAAATATGTGATTTTGAATTTCTATCTGTTCATCGTAGGAATATCTATTTGATTATCTGCTTTGGAAATTAAATTGAAGGCCTTATCGGCCACGAAACCCGAAATTGTTTACACCATTGTGATTGGCATAATTTTTAGAGCCTACGGTGAAATTTAATTGAAAATTGATTCAGATCAAATTAAATTGATTTAATTAATCAATTAAGTGCTCAAATATTTAATATTTGTAATTTTGATTAGTGAGGCTATATATAAAGAGCCATATACACTCTCATTGGTTTCTTTTGAGCTCAAAATCTGAGTTATACATTTGTGAGGGTGAGAAGGCTGACTATAGGGAGAGAGGGGGGAGAATTGTGCAATTTTGCTCAAGAAGCTTGGTGATCTTGAAGGCACACTCAAGAATTTACCATAAATTGTGAGAATTAAGGCTCCTAGGTGAGTAATCAACCATTGACTCATGGATTTTAGTTTGTAAATTTTGTATTCAAGCTAGTTGGGCAATCAAGAGTGAGAATTGAAATGAAATTGAGTTGATCATGTTGAATTGAAGGTCAATGTATGCATGCATGTAGGAAATTGCTATGAATTTCCATGTTTGGGCATAAAGTATGTAATCCACGTTGATTTTTGATTGAGGTCCATGTATTGGATCATCTCTTCACCAATTAAGTTGAGGATAATGAGTATCTCCCACATGCATCAGCAAATCATGAAAGTGTGAGCTTTGAATGTTGAAATTAGTGTGTTGGTGATGAGTTTGAGTCAATTTGGAACATGCATGCGAGTAATTCATGGAATTGAGCTTCATAATGTTGTAAATTAGTGTTTGTATCATGATAGTACATGTATATGTGAAGTTTGAGCTGAAATTATGTGTTTAGAGCCTTTGAATACCAAGTTGAAGCTCAAGAACATGTTCTGGATTTTCCAGAAAATTTGATGTCCGCTCGAGCGGGGGAACCGCCGCTCGAGCGTGGAATTCGTGCCCCCAGTATATTTTGCAGACAAGGTGTCCGCTCGAGCGGGGAAGTTCACGCTCGAGCGGGGAGCTATGTAGACAGACCTTCAGCTCGAGCACCCGATTTCATGCTCAAGCGTAAATTTGATGCATCTAGTACTTTTGCAGACCTCATGGGTCCGCTCGAGCAGGGAAGTCCACGCTCGAGCGGGGACCCTGTTTCTGAAAATTTTAAAAAGGCATTCTGTGTTTCGTTTTCTCTTCTGTTTCACTTCTAAGTACTCTTAGGCATACATTGAGCATTGTAATTGAGTTAAAGAGATAAGAATGAAGCCTAAAGAGGAATATGTGAATTAAGGGACGGATTGAACCATTTGTGACCCATATGTGTTATGTGATGTGTAGGGTCAAGCTCCAGGGCAAATCAACCAACCGATCACTCTGAGTAGTATCTGAACAAAGATATTTGAAATATGTTGTTTGTCCAATTGCTTACTTCTATGTAAGTCTTATAAGTTCGATAATTTGAATAGTGGACAATGTTTGCTATGCCAAATGAATGGGCCATAGGCCAATTTGACACGAAAGTCTGAATAGGCCAGAGGCCAGTTTGACACGAAAGTCTGAATAGGCCATAGGCCAGTTTGACATGGAAATGTGAATGGGCCAAAGGCCAGTTTGACACGAAAGTCTGAATGGGCCAGAGGCCAGTTTGACATGAAAGTCTGAATGGGCCAGAAGCCAGTTTGACACGAAAGTATGAATGGGCCACAGACCAGTCTGATATGAAAGTCAGAATGGGCCAAAGGCCAGTCCGACATGAATGAAAGAATAGATGGGCCAAAGGCTAGTTTGATCTAAATAAAAGATAAATGGCCCAAAGGCCAGTACGACACGAACGAATTGGGCCCGAGGTCGTATGATGTGTCCGGAACTGAAGTCACTTGATCTATAGCTATTTATATACTAGATAGAAATATGAATTGGGCATAAGGCCGTCCGACGTATATTATTCCAATGCATCTTCTTCAATTGATATTATTCACTGGGTTTTCGCTCACGCTCATTCATGTGTTTGTAGGTGAGCCAAGAGAGGTCCAGACCCAGCCTCAATGAAATCTGTGTAGAACAACCAAGGTTTTGAAGAGTCAGCCCTTGCGTCTCACGCACGAGACTCGTCTTCGCCCTTTTGTCATGTATTTATATTTTGTCATGTTGGCGAAGACTTTGAATCTGTTGTATATAGTCTTCATGGGTTGACTTAGACTTAAATGATCATGTCTGTACAGAACCTTATGCTACTATATTTTCTGAAGTGAGTTATTAACATGTATGTGTATGGTTTGTTATGACGTGCCATGTAAGCACAGCTCTATGGACAAAGTTTCAAATTTTGCTTCCGTTTGGCCCCTTTACTCTGATGAGTTATGTCTGGTTTGGTTTGAGGCCGTAGGTAATCTCATGATTACTGGCCGGTTATGTCCTTAACCCTTGGGGGCGGGTTCGGGTATTGACAGAACTTAAGAGAAGTGCAAAAATAGTCTAAGTATGGAAGCATGCAAAGCATAAAAGAAAAACAGTAAGTATACATGAAGAGAAGCGTCCAACACTTAGAGAAAAAGAAGGCTTGCATTCAAAAATGAAGTTTTGGATTACAATAAACGGTACATCGGCCAAACAGAAGCAAGCATTGTTCACAAAGCAAAAAGATTACAAGTGATGAAAGCAGAAAAGTTCAAAGAAAAAAGGAAAAAAAATCTAAGTAGACTGTTTTACTTCGGCAGTTGACTGTGTTTCGGCCTCGGCAAACAGTTGGGCAGTCTTTTCGGTAGTCTTCTCAGCTTCGATCTCTGCGTCGATCTCAAGAAATGTCTCATCAAGACTCTTGTCGACAGCTTGGAGCTCAGTTTCAGAGGTGGTCTTCTTGGGATATGCACTATTGGAAACCTCGTCCTACTCATCTTGAGTCAAGTCTAGGACTTGCTCATTCAAAATGGGGAACTTGGCCCTAGCAGCAACCTTCACCTCTTTGTCAGCTTCCTTAGCCTTAGCCTCTTCCTCATTGGCTTCGTCTTCAGAGTCTATTGGGGAAGGAGGGAAGGGCACTCCGAGCTGGCTGATATCTCGGAGGGGAGAATCCATTGGGGCAGACAACTTGTTAAACGTTGCCGTCTAGTCGAGGTAATAATCTTGGTTGCAGGCTTGATTGACTTGGGCCTTGTATGTATCATAGACAGCGGCTTGCCCTTCGGAGAAAGCTTTCTCGTCGGCTACCTTGATCTCTACCTTTTTGGTGGCCAACGCCTCTTGGAGCTCAGCCTCAGCTTTGGAAATTTTGGCTTCGGCCTCTTTGGCCTCAGCCCTAAGAACCTCCGCCATAGCCTCAACTACCTCAGCCTTTTCTTCGGCCTGATCTTATGCTCATCTGGCAACCTTGGCCTAATCCAGCTGAACTTTCATCTTGGCTTCAGCATTGTTGAGGAAGGCAAGAAAGCCAGCAAGCTCTTGGGTCTTGTGGACCAACTCCTTCTTGAAAGCCTCGACTTTTGTTGCAAAGGAGTGGACATGCTGGATGGCCTGGAAAACAAGAAATAAACCAAGTTAGTAAAAATTTCCAAGTGTAAAAACTTAAAGTGAAAAGCCAAAAAAGTACAAGTGTTGAAGACTTGCCAGGACAGAATACTGCATCATAAAAGCAAAGTTTTCATATTCACTAATCTTGGCAACACGATTTAGATCGGTAGGCAGAAGAACGGCAGTGGAGAGAGTGGCACCGACCTCAATGCTATCAATGGCACTGTCGCCAGTTCTCATCGGCCGATCGCTAACCGAAATCATTAGAGCTAAGGGCGTGTCGGCTTTAAAGAAGTCTGGGCCCTCTACACTTTCGGACCTTGGCCTTTTTGGTTGCTGGTGGTCGGATGGCTCGGCCTCAACAGGCCTCTTCTCATCAGTAATTGTGTTTTTCTCGATCTCGGCCAGTTTGGAGATCGGCATGGTGTCTTCAGAGTTAATTTGGGTGACAGAGGCTTTTGCCTTAGCCCTCTTCACCCTTTTTGGTTTAGGTTGGGGAAGAAGATTAAACTGTGACTACTTTTGGAAAGTCGGCCAAGAGGTCTTCGACGACGGCTCTACTGCGGCCCATGTCGTCAGCGGATGCGGCAACGATAACATTAGTGTCGAAATGGATTATAGGAAGGGAAATTAGAGGGTTTGTTGGATCGAAAGCTGATGCCTCAGAATTTCGGCGTCTTCGACTGTGTGTTCTGCCATTAGGAACGTTGGGAACTCGACGACGGCGTTGACTTTGTGATGGCGGAATGAGTTGTGCTAGAACTGAAGTGGACGGTTGGTCCACTGGATCTGATGAGAAGGCCTGATCTAGCCTTGGTGAGGATGTGGCTAGTTGAGTGGCTACTGAAGTCCTGCTTTGTTTGGGAACGTTTGGCAAGGGAGACTTATATGTAGGGATGTAATTCAGTAAGAGGGGGCTTTGCATTTTAGAGTGGGAAGATCTAAGAGCTTCTTCCGATCTCGGCTAGGGACGTAGGACTGTCGAAATCTCTTTGTTGGCTGAGGAAGGACTGCAATAGAGAGCAGCAAACATTAGTACAGATAGATGAATTGGCAAGTCTTAATAAAGATAAGTTATGGGATGACTCAGTTCTTACCCTCATCCTCTTTAAACACTGATCGGTGTAGAGGAAAGAGATAAAGATCGTCATCAGGCACAAACTCCTAGTTGCCCGAGACAATCAAATAGTCATCTCCAGCACCCTTGTTGGAGTCTGGGAGGTCGGCTATAAGTTTGTAGGCAGTGGATCTAGGCTTGAGATAGTACGTGTAGCCTTTTTCAGACTTAAGGCCACACATTGTGTAACAGAATTGGATGTCGACTAGTGTGGTCCTAGCTCTTTCTTGATGTGCCAATTCAATTATGCCATTGATAACCCTATATGAGTTGATGGCTAGCTGCATAGGGTTAAGCTTGTAGTAATGAATGATTTCCCTAAAAAGGATATCTAAGGGAAGTAAAAGTCTACACTCAATCAAAGCAACAACATGAAAAGGCCTGGCGTTCGTATCTGGCATGATAGGGTCCTTCTTGCTAGCCAACCTGATCTAGATGTCGACTGGGATGGAGAACTCTTGCTTGAAGTATTCTAGTTTGGCCGGGGTGTTTACTCTCCACCTAAACATACCCATGATCTCGACTTAAAGTCTTTTGTGATGGATTTCAGAGAAAAGACACTAGCAAGGGTTTTAGGACCTCGACTAGACCCTAAGTAGACACTAAGGCAAGGATCTTTGAAGATCAAAGGGAAGGATTTTGTTTCAGTTTTCCTAAATTGTAAGGATTCCTAAATCAGAGCCCAAACCTAGAAATCTATGCAAATGAACAATATTCGAAGGCAAGAATTTGGAAAAAGAACCAAGAAGACAGGAAAAAAAGCATGATTCAGAGTCCGGAAAGCAACAGCATAACGAATACAGTGATAAGAAGAGACAATCCAAAGAACTTGGAAAATTACAAATCCACAAAACACTAAGTGAGTGTGTGAAAGGTAAATGTGCAAGAATCACAAGAAAAAACAATTGACATTCCCGTGATGAACTTCGAAGCACAACACAGATTCAAGAACGAGAAAATGATGACCAAAACATAAAAATAAGAATAGAACACAATTATGAAAACAAATTCAATGGCAACGGATGCAGTACAAACATCTGGCAATTTTGAAGAAAAACCATATTAAATAGAACAATGGACAACTAGAATTGAAAGAAATTATGAACTCACCAATGGGAGCCGAGATTGAGGGCACCGATGTGAGGTTCGCTGGAGTCAGAATTTGATGACGAAGGGAGCAAGACAGAAAGTGCTTTGCTAGCAGTGACGGACGGAGTAGTTGCAGAGCTTGAAAGCTTGAAAATGGCGTTCAAAGAGAGAAAATTTGAGCACAGAGATAGAAATGTAAGAATGAAAAGTGAGAAGACGAAGAGAGAAAAAGAGTTTTGTCAAAAACACGAAAAGGCGGCAAAAATGTAATGAAGGTACCTTGGGCGACGTGTCTGTCAGGCGGCGTGGACTGAGTCGACGTGATTTCATGGCGCGTGCCAGGTACGAACCAGTGAGGAAGGGACACGTAGAGGAAATAGATGAAAAGACTGTGCGTGACAGCTCATGCGTAGTTAGAACTCTTAAAATTCTTGAAGTAATTAGGCAATAACCTCGGCTGGAGGAATGATCTCGGCCGAGACGCTTAAAGAAATTGATTCTTGATTCTTGGTCCTTGATAGAATGGGCAACTGATTCTAAGTTGCGTGAAGCCAACGAGTCATGATCTCAGTCAGAGAGAAGACTGAATTGTAGCCGACATGCTATATTGATAAACGGTGTAGGTTCCATCACCTCAGGTTGCCGAGGTAATAGAAGCTAAGGGGCAGTTGTGGGGAAGTATTTGGTGAGTGACAGTACGTGGCTAAGGTGATGCCGAAGTGTCAGCCAAGGTGCCACGTGGCCTGGTCATGCTTGCCGAGATGATCTCAACTAGGCCGAGGTTATCTGCAACGATACCGGAATCCAAGATAAGAAGATAAAGGACAAGAATCCTACACGAAAGAAGGTTCTAGTTTGGATAAGGATAAAACTCTTAGGGAGTTTATCCCTATCTAGCTGAGAGTCCAGGATGAGTATTAAACCTAAGTCCACTGAAGTGAGGCTTCTAAAGAGATCAGGTCACTGCTACACCCCCATGGGTCTCAGGTATGTGTGATGTACTTGAAGTTTTTTCTTGTGAGTTTAAGCACAATTCGCTATCTTTGAGAGATATTGATTACTGACTTGATCGTCAGAGTACCCCCGGGTGGACAAACCACTACCAGATTCTCATCTTCTTGTGCAGGTTGTTGGGCTTAATCTATTCTACTGGTGCTCTCCAACTGAGTTCTCCTTTTAGTTGTGTGATCAAAAATCAACACCTACACTTTTGTATATCAATTGTTATGTATTGTTATCTTTTAATTCAATAATGAGAAATAACTAAGATATGATACTAAAATAATACATAAAAAATATTTTGTATTTAGTCTTAACATGATCAAAAGCAAAGTCATATATATTCAACTTAAACAACTAAATAAAAGAAAAATCATAAGTTAATTGATTATTTTTTTATTTTTTATTCTTTTATTTTTTTGTATATGTCAACTCAATTATCTATAAAACTAAAAGTCATTGCGTCTTTTTGCGGGTTCAAATTTCAAATGTTTTCAATGGGGACTCATATGAATCTCATTCACTTTGTTTGATTTGAGTTTTCTAAAAATATTTTTTAGAAAATCCTATTTTCTTATTTTTTGTATTATTTTGTTTTTATTGATTTTTTTTAATATTTTAAGTAATTTTTAAAAATTTTAGACACAATTAACATAAATACACTTAAAAAATATAATTTTGTGATTTTTTTAAAAGAAAATTCACTAAATACCAAAAATATATTTTAAAAAAAATACGACAATTCAGTACATTTTTTTCGTATTTTTGTGTATTTATTAATTTTTAAAAATAATTTCACAAATATTTTATTTTTTAGACACATCTAAGTAAGATGCATCTAAAAAAGTATTTAAAAAAATGCTTAAAATTTTAAAAATATTCACTAAAAACAAAAACAAAAAAAATACGAAAGAGACTCAATTTTTAAAAAACTTAATTCAAAAACCTCAAACCAAACACATAGATTAATATTATATCATCATTATGAGTATTCTTCATCAAGTGATAAATAAAATGTGATAAAAGAAATATTATTAATGTATTATTACTATTAAATTATGCTTGTATTAAATAATTTTTAAAAAAAATAGAGCTGTGTTTTTTTTGGGTGTTCCAATACATTTGTACATAAAAGCTTGTTTTATTAAGAAATATGAAGTTTACAATATTCATAAATTAAGGAAAGGTCATTTGTAATAACAAGAAAGTTTTAGACAACTTAACATATTAGTGGGGGTGGGCGCGGATCGGTTGCGGCCATGGAACCTCTAATCTGCCATCCGTCTGCCAGATTGGCGGATTGGAGAAAATCAATCTGCATCCGTCCACCAATCCGGCGGATGTGGATTGAGCGGATTGGCGATTTGGTGGATGGATGCAAATCGGTTTGGTGGTTTCAAATTTTATAAATTTTTAACATAATTCAACTTATGTACTTCCTCAAAAAAAAAAAAAAAAGAGTATTATAGTCAATGACTTAAAAAAATATTACCATCACTGCATGCCTCATCTAAAGTAAGAAAGTTTAAAATTTTAGAATATCACAATCACTGCATGTTGCATCCACATACTACAATCACAGCATGCCTCATCTACATAAAGTATTACAATCTGTGATTCTTAAAATATAAAAGTAATTCAAACTACCAAAACTATGAACAAAGCAATAGTAGAGATTGTATGTCTCTGTATTGTTATATATATATTTGCTTTTGAAAATAAAAACCAGCATGCATATATCATATTTTCTATTTATTATTTTTAGAGATAGATTTAAAAATAAAAAAAATATAGATAAATAATATGTTTATTTTTTTCTATTCAAAAAAGATATTCAAGTTGAAAACTTTTTTTCAACAGAATATTTAAACTCTTTTTTAATTGAAAACACAAACAGAATATTTAAACAAACTGAAAACACAAAGTCTTATAAATTTACTAGGGGTGCTCGCGGTTTGGCAGTTCGGTTGCGGCCAAAGGAATCTCAAATCCGCCATCCGTCTGTCAGATTGGCGGATTGGAGAAAATCAATCCGTAACCGTCCGCTCGTCATCACGCATCCATCCAAAATGCGACGGATCGGTTCAATTCGATCGGTTTTAGCGAATCGATATATCTACTGCTCACCCCTACATATTAGTATTGTTTACTTTGGATAGGGCCATGGCCCTCATCGTCTCCTATTAATTCCGTCCCTGCACGAGCAAAAGAGTACACAAAAAATACACGTTCTATTTTTGCTAACAACATTAATTAAGTATTTACTCCTAAAAATGCTCTATATTTAGCTAACTATTTCAAGAATTATTATTGTGTTTAAATTTGAATTTTAATGAAAGAGGAAAAAGAGAACAGAAAAAAGAGTGAGAATTCTGTTTGGTTTCAATTTTCAAAATTCATTTTTCAAAAAATTCTACTTTTTCTTTTTTCATATTTTTTTTTGTTTTCACTAATTTTTTTTAATATTTTAAGCAAAATTTTTTAAAATTTTTAAATAAACCTAACATAAATACACTTAAAAAGTATATTATTTATGAAAAAAAATCTTTAAAAAATTCATTAAATACCAAAAGTACAAAACAAAAAAAAAATTAAGTACATTTTTTGTATTATTTGCGTATTTATTAATTTTTTTAAATATTTTTTTTCATAAATATTTTACTATTTAGATACATCAAAGTAAAGTGCATCTAAGAAAGTAAAAAAATTACTTAAAATTTTAAAAATATTCACTAAAAAAATAAAAAAACACAAAAAACAAAAAATTTAATTTTCAGAAAAATTGAAACCAAACACACTGATTGATTTTTTATGTTTAGGTAGGCTTTAATAACTAGCAAGATTCATATGAGGCAAAATGCTTAATTATTTAGCGAGTCTTCTGCTGTTGAAAATGCTCTTGCATATTATTTTTAAAAGAAGACTGCTATGTATATATATCACTAGATTAATTTTATCATTTTTTTTTTGGGTCGATTTACGCAACAAATGTCATTTATATTGAATATTGAGAGGGTAATTTATATGAAAATGGGGCCGAGCTGGATAATAGGCCGTTATGGGCCGATATGCGAAGTCCTGAGTAATATGGCCGTAAAGTTACTCCGGTCCCGAAGCCCAAAGAGATTAGTCTGGTCCAAGGGAGGCCTGATGTTAGACCGGTCGAAGGATGCTTTGTAGTTAGACTGGTTTTGAACTTATACCGGTCATGGCACAGTGTATTAGCTCGGTCTAAACCTTGCTCAAAGATTAGTTCGGTTTTGAACGTACCACGGTTCGTGCAGGAGGAGCCGAGGTATGATGAGCCCTCTTCTGGGCTTGGTTTTTAGGTTAGTTCGGCTTAACTCTTCTATGGATAGCTCGGTCTTGGCATGTGAAGCCGAGGTAGGAGAAAGGCAAGGAAGAGCCGAACTAACGTTTAGGTCAATCGCTCCAATTAGTCTAGCATGGCAATGTTATTTCGGTCGTATGGTAGTCCGGCCATGGTAAAACCATCTCACTTGGTTTAAGTAGTGAGGGGGGTGTTGAAGGATAAGCATTATCTTTCAGGAGTATGAATCCTAGGAGGACTCTGCATGGAGGAGTAAAAGTCATACTAGGATTGTGCCACACGGAACCTATAAAAGCTCACAAACATCACCTATGGAGAGGTAACGCAACCTTGATTCCCGAATACACAGAGCTTTTGTCTATTTGACTAGTTTGCTGACTTAGGCATCGGAGAAGTTTCCGGCACACCCGCCGGCCAACTCACGTTTGTATTTTCAGGTAGTAGAACGGCGTCGTACGGAGGAGCGCAGACTTGATCAACAGGATTATACGAGAAGGTTTATTTCTTTCCCGTACAATTGGCACCGTCTACGGGAATTCAGACAAGAACAAAACCTCTTGATCAAGCTTTTCTTCTTGAGAATCAATGGCGCACAACGAAGATTTGCCACAGTCCGCCATTGACGGACAAACACCAGAAGGGGGTGCAAGGCGCGAAGGTCTACCTCTTATCCCACCTATGGCGGATTTAGAGCCACAGCGGCAGAATCCCAGGAGGGACGCGAGGGGGAGAAGGCGGACTAACAGCCCCCATCACTCTCGTTCATAAAGTCCGGAAAGACAAAGGCGAATGATTGATCCTCAAACTCTGGAAGACCGTGTAAAGGAGCAGGACAAACTGATACGACGGATGGCGGCGGACATGGAGTCCATGAAACGCCAGATAAAGGGTAAAGGAGTGGCGACAAGAGAGGGGCACAAAGGCAAAACGCCCCCTCGCCACTCGGAAGATCGTAGTAGACATACCACACCATCTTAAGCAGAGAATAGGAGCCTTAGGACAGGCGATACACAATCCAGGTCTTCCAGAACTCGTCACTCTAGGACTGAGAGGACGAGATCTGAGAGGTCGTACACTGAAGGAAGCACCCATTAGCCATCGCATACGCACCAAACAAGATCCAGACAGACGGAGTTGCCCAGATCATCCGACTTACGAGCCGTGCTTGAAGAAAAGGCACGATGGAAGGAGAATGCCAAGGCACGAGATCCACACAGAATTTCTGCCTTACAGCGGTTGGCTCCTCGGACGCATGGAAGCGTCGAGGTTGGAATGCCAATACCGCGCCCTGCCTACAAACCGACGGACAAGGCATTAGCGAGGCTGCAGACCTCACTGTTCGTTCCAGTGATTGAAAATGCACCCCTACCATCAGGCTTCCTTCAGCCCAAATTCACTACATATGAGGGAAAGACGGACCCCTACTCACACTTGAGCCACTTTCGCCAGGTCATGGCTGTATACCGGCGAAACGAGGCTTTGATGTGCATCCTCTTCCCATCTAGCCTTGGCGACCTAGGCTTGACTTGGTTCAAAAAACTTCCAGAAGGCAGCATAGCCTCCTGGGCGCAATTGGCAGAAGCGTTCGTAACAAGGTTCCGAACGAACACCAAAACCCCGATGGAGATCGATCAGCTGCTCTCCATCGACATGGGCGATAAGGAGACCTTAAAATTCTACAACAGTCGCTACTGGGAGACCTTCAACCAGATTGGGGACTGTCCCACCAATCTCGCCATTGCACAGTACAAAAGAGGCCTTCCAATCGGGAATAGACTAAGGGACTCAATCACCATGACACCGCCCCTCACCATGGAAGCCTTGATGGAAAGAGTGCATCAGCACATCAGGGTGGAGGAGGATGGCGCATGTGCCAAAACAAAATCAGGCGCGACCACAGTACCAGAGAAGAAGGCCTCAGCAAAGGTCAACGCGGTAGATCGTCCGAGTAGAAACGGACGTGGCAGACGAGACAACGGAGAGGACCAGGATAAAAGATGGTTGAGAGTCCGCACTGCCATAACCACGGTATTCAAAAAATCGATCTACCGAATTCTAAGTGAAATACGAGATGAGCCTTTCGTCAGATGGCCAGCCAAGCTAGGGAAAGCTCAGAAGGACTATGACGAAAGATTACGGTGCATCTTCCACAAAGAAAAGGGGCACCGCACTGAAAATTGCACGCCATTGAGACAGCACCTGGAGGAGTTGGTGACAGCAGGTCACCTGGATAAATACATTGAAGGAGGGACGCAACCAGCCCCCCAGGACCACAATAACCCCAACGGGATGCCAATCGACGCCCCACCTCAAGGCGTGATCAATGTGATACATGGGGCCTTCGAACCCGAGCGTGTATGCGAGCTTAGAGGATCAATCAAAAAGGCTAAACACTTAAGAAAGGTACTAAGTGCCCAACCTACCATCAAGAAGGGGAGAACAGAAGCCTCAAACGTCATATCTTTCTCAGACAGCGACTTGGCAAGGATATATTGCCCTCACAATGATGCCCTGGTTGTCACTCTCCGAGTCAAGGATTTTGACGTCAAGCAGATTTTAATAGACCAAGGCAGTTCATGTGAAATAATGTACTACGACACCTTCAAACAATTGAAGCTAAGAGACAAAGACTTGGCACCTGTCGTGTCTCCCCTGAATGGATTTAACTCGATGCCAGAATGGCCAGTCGGCAAGATAATTCTTCCAGTCAAAGCAGGAAGTGTGACGAAACAAGTGGAGTTTTGGGTGTTGAAGGTCCCCTCCACCTATAACATCATCTTGGGCAGAACATGGCTGCATGCCATGCGATCGGTAGCTTCATCTTACCATCAAGTAATGTGATTCCCCAACGAAGCCGGGGTAATTGAAGAGGTATATGGAGATCAGATTATGTCCAAGCAATGCTTTGTCACGGTGAATGGCAGCCGCGCTGCCAAAGGATACGTTCATTCGGTGAAAGAACCTGAGAGCAATGAATTGTTCGTAGATGTCGGCAAAGCAGCTAATCAAAAAGCGGTGGAAGACTTAGTAGAGGTAAGAATAAATGATAAGAACCCGGATAAGTTCTTTTTGCTCGGTTCGTCGTTGTCTAGCACTGAGAGATTAGAGGTCTTGGAATTTTTGACCTCTAACATCGAAGTGTTCGCCTGGACACCATACGACATGCCAGGCATTGATCCCAACTTCATCTGTCACCAACTCAATGTCCACCCATCCGCCAGACCAATCATTCAGCACACACGCAGATCGACACTCCACCACGCCTAGATAGTGGCGGAAGAAGTAGGAAACTTGCTGGAGGCAGGGGCAATTAGAGAAGTACACTATCCAAGATGGATCTCGAACACAGTCGTAGTGCCAAAAAAGAATGGCAAGTGGCGTGTCTGCGTCGACTACAAAACAGTCAACAAGGCATGCCCAAAAGATAGTTTTCCTCTACCACGGATAGATCAATTGGTAAACCTAACGGTGGGGCACAACCGACTTAGTTTTCTGGATGCATACAGAGGCTACCATCAAATCGCCATGCATGAACCAGACCAGGAGGTCACGTCCTTTACAACTCCAAGAGGACTATATTGCTACAAGGTCATGCCCTTTGGCCTAAAGAATGCGGGGGCAACGTTCTAGAGAATGGTCACCAAGATGTTTGAATCGTTGTTAGGCAGAACAATGGAGGCTTACATCGACGACATGGTGGTCAAGAGCAAGGATGAGAACGACCATCTAAAGGACCTAGGTGAGATGTTCCAGATTCTGAAGAAGCACAAGTTGCGCCTCAATGCATCCAAGTGTGCATTCGGTGTAGGATCTGGCAAATTCTTGGGCTTCTTGGTAACCAACCGGGGTATAGAGGCAGACCCCTCTCAGATCAAGGCAATTCAGGATTTGGAGAGACCAAACTTAGTAAAGGAAGTACAGCACCTCACAGGCATGGCGGCTGCGCTCAATCGGTTCATAAGTCGGTCGTTAGACAGATTACGACCATTCTTCCATGCTCTAAAAGCCAAGTTTGAGTGGGATGATGAATGCGACCGCGCTCTGGAAAACTTGAAAGAATACATGTCTTCTCCACCACTACTCGTCACCCCAATACCCGGAGAAGAACTCTTTCTGTACTTGGCAGTCTCACAGCACGCAATTAGCGCAGTGTTGGTCCGTGCGGCAGGAATCCAACATCTGCCTATCTTTTATGTCAGCAAGACATTGCTGGGCGCCGAAACCAGGTACTTGCCACTGGAAAAACTGGCCCTAGCCTTGGTGATGGCCTCGAGGAAGCTATCACACTACTTTTATGCCCACACCATAGTCGTCCTCACAGCTTTCCCACTAAAAGCTTTGTTTGAAAGGGCGAACTTCTCCAGACGAATTTTAAAGTGGGCAGTAGAGTTGGGACAATATGACATCAAGTTCCAACCCAGAACCGCGATAAAGGCTTAAGTTTTGGTAGACTTTGTCGCAGAATTCACCCCAGGAAGTCATCATATCTACCCAATCGACCTGACTAAAACAACCGAACTAGGGATGAAAGTTGACGTCGAAATAACGCAACCCCTGGTGCAAGTTACCCAGTCAGGTCCCAAGGCAGACCAGAGTGAAGTAAGGGAGGAAGAAGGAAACCATACTACACCAAGCCAAGACTCAACAACAAATGAAGGCTTGATACAAACAGATAGCGAGGGGCAGACAGCAAGCATGGACCCTGAAGCAAGCACCAGCAACGTTGAAGACCCCAAGGCATCATCTGATCCCTCCACTTGCTGGAAGTTGTTCGTTGGAGAGATGTGGAAGCTCTTTGTGGATGGAGCATCCAACCGGCATGGAGCAGGACTCGGCATAGTCCTCATCTCTCCAGACGGCCTAGTAGTGGAGCAAGCAGTCAACCTTGGCTTCCCAGCATCAAACAACGAAGCAGAGTATGAAGCGCTTCTTCCAGGCCTCAAATCAGCATTCTACATGAAGGCCACTGAGCTAATGGTTTACAGCGACTCACAGCTGGTGGTAAACCAAATATCTGGCGACTACGAAGCAAAGGATGACAGGATGGCCAAATACCAAGAGTTGGTCAGAACAGAGATCAAGAAATTTAAAGTAGTCAGGATAGAACAAATCGGCAGGGAGGAAAACAGCAGAGCGGACGAACTAGCAGGCTTTGCCTCAATGGCAGATACTTACATCCCTCATCCATTGCTGATCGACTACCTACCTAAACCAAGCATTGAAGACCCAGAGGCAGAAGAAGTATGTTGCGCAGAGCTAGGCCCTTCTTGGATGGATCCCATCATCCTGTTCTTAAAAGATGGCATCTTACCAGAAGAGAAGAAAGAGGCCAACAGAATAAGAGCGAAGTCGCAGCGATTTTGGCTCTCCCCATCTTTGGCGTTGTAAAAAAAATCGTTCTCAGGACCCTATCTAAAGTGTGTCCACCCCAGCAAAGTGGAAGCATTCTTATTCGAGATACACGAGGGCGTATGCGGAAGCCATTAAGGAGGAAGATCACTAGTATACAGAGCAATTTCACAAGGATATTGGTGGCCATACATGCAAGTAGATTCAGAAAAATATGTCAAAAAGTGCGAAAAGTGTCAAAAATTTGCACACCAAATACACCAACCTGCCAGAGAACTACTACCACTAACAAGCCCATGGCCCTTCGCTATGTGGGGATTGGATATAGTAGGGCCACTTCCAACAGCACCAGGCAACATGAAGTTCTTTCTCGCAGCAACCGACTACTTCACAAAGTGGGTGGAAACAGAAGCCTTGGCATCAATCAAGGAAAAAGATGTGAAGAAGTTTTTCTAGCAGAATATCGTCACTCGGTTTGGCATACCAAAGGCACTAATATCAGACAACGGCACGCAGTTCGACGGCAGAATCTTTAGAGGCTTTTATGAAGAGTACAAGATAGAGTTCTACAATTCTACACCGGCATATCTCCAAGCAAATGGTCAGGCAGAAGCATCAAACAAGGTAGTCTTGGATGGATTGAAGAAAAGATTAGAGAAAGTCAAAGGCAAGTGGGCAGAAGAGCTCCTTTATGTTTTATGGGCATACCGCACTACACCTCGGCGGTCAACAGGAGAAACCCCATTTTCCTTAGCTTATGGTATGGAGGCGGTAATCCCACTAGAAGTTGGCCTCCCCACAATTCGAAACGAGAATTTTGACCCAGACTTGAATGGCGAAGCCATAACATTGGAGCTCGACCTTGCGGAGGAAAGACGAGACAGAGCACTCATTCACATTGCCTCATACCAACAAGAGTTATCTAGGAAATACAACAAAACAGTGCATCCAAGGCAATTCAAGATCGAAGATTGGGTACTGCGCAAGGTGATGGGAAACACCTTGGTACAAGGAGATGGCAAGTTAGGACGTAACTGGGAAGGACCTTACAAAGTGGTTGGATTAGCAGGCAAAGGGGCATACCACTTAGAAGATAAGGACGGCAAGGCAATTCCCAGGCCTTGGAATACTACACACCTCAAGTTATTTTATTTTTAGGCTTTTTTCTTTTTAAAGTATGTGTAATTTCTCTCTTTCTCAATAAAACAAGTAGTTTTCTTTTCGGTATAGACGTTTTCTTCTGTAAAAGTTTATTTTAATAAGTTAGGTAAGTTAGGGGCATTAAAAACATTTTTTCTAGGTTGGCTGGAAAAACCAACTTAGAGGTTGGCTGGATTAAACCAACACCCTTCCTAAGCCCAGGATAAGGATCTAGGCTGCAGGTGTAGACGTCCCCGAACGCATCCCGGGGCGAAGGGAGTGCGAGTTCCCCCCCCGGTTCTGGTTCGATATTGGGTCACTACAGTTCGAAGGACTCAAATGTCACGGTTCTCAATCTTGAACCAAAGAGTCCAAATCCGGCAAATTGTTTTTGAGAAAAAAAAATAGATTTTTTGAAAGAAGTGCCAAACATGGACTGCTTTGCCAGATAACAGAGTCGCCACCTAAATATTTTTTTTAAAATGGGAAATTTAGGAAACCCTAACTCGGTGCCAAAGGCCACGTGTCCGTCATCACCAAAGTTGGCTCGGGAACTTGGGTACGATTGGGGAAGGTCACATCGTGAGCACCCCCGCTCGCCCGGTCAAAGACCGGCCTCTACTAACCATGATATCTGATTTTGAAAACATTGTATGCTCTTATTCCGGTTATTAGCCTAGGTTACTATGTGATGCTCGCAGCAAACAAGTATAGACTGGGCCGTCTGAATTGGAACAAAACATTTCGTGTTTGTTTATTTGAAAATGGTTTGATGGTGCTACCCGCAGGTAGGTTAAAATGCGGATTTGCCACCCTCAGGTGGGCTTAGAAAATGAGATGATTTTGCCACTGTTTAGTGGGCTTAACAAACAATCAGTGCATTGTCCCAATTCAAATAACCCAACCTTCACCCACAGGCATTCAAGGCAATTATATCACATAAGCAAATAGCCTCATGGCAAGCATGCTATCATGGCAACACTCACACGCATGCAAAGATGCTAAAGCATAAAACTTACCGAGTACTCCAAGCCAAAACAAAAACCGATTAGAAATTCATGCATGATCCTAGATGTACAGAATTGCCTAATGCAACACATGCAAGAATGCAATTATAGCAGACTCGGCTATTCTAAATATGGCATATAGAATGCTACAGCTAACACGTATTCAACTTGGAATTGAAATACAAATGTAGTTTGTATGATGCGCCGAGCCCGGTGCATGCAATACAGATGAATGAATGCAAACATGCTATCATACTGTATGCTAATTAAATATGCCCTATATCTAACCATCATAAGCAGGTAAATAAAAGGGAGAAAGAAATGGGGGTTGGAAGACATACATCACACTCACCCACCCTTATTACAACATTGCTCTCGCGCAGAGGGTCCGAATAAATAATAATACAGACCCGAATAAAAGAATATTACAGTCCGAATAAATATACAGATTCCTAATTAATTAACAAATTAAGTAAGAAAAAACTGTAAACTGGCATGCAAGCCAGGGACTGCCTCGATTCTAATGTATGCTGGGCTGCCTTGCGCGGAAATCCACTGGGATGCCCCAATTAGCCTCTGTTTGTAATATTTCTCGAAATGCGCGCCGGACTCCGAAAAGCTGCTGATTCTTGATTTTTGCTGCAACAGAGAGCAGGAAAGGGGCATAGCAATGTATTTCACAAATATACGCATGCCTCGATCCTCGTGCCACCAATCACGCATATCGATGCATGATGGCTGAGGAGCCGATTTGCACAACTCAATATAGGGTGCATGCGCGTGAATGCTACAACAAAACCAAACTCCGTCATGGATAATCCGGAGTGTCGGTGACTTGGGAATTGAGATCCGTTCCGTCACTCGGAGTACGAAACGTGCCTCGTTTCCCGTGCCCGGGCTAACTCCTATCCCGAACACAATGCAATATGCATGATATGCATGAAATGCAACTAATATGCAATCCTAACATACACAATGCTATGAAAATGAGATGTCTCGAAATGCGTGCCCACGGGCACGTAAATCGAGAAAATGGCATACAAGCATGAGATGACATGAAATATGATATACAATGAGACTAAAATGGGATATCTCGAAATGCGTGCCCACGGGCACGCAAACCGAGAAAATGGCATACGGAATGCAGCAGAACTAAAAATGGCATACAGAATGCAAATTGGGCTTACACTAACATAAGAGAGCCTCAGCCACACCTACATAAGATGCCGTGAGATAAAAAATGAAGTGCCTCGAAACGCGTGCACACGGGCACGCAAACCGAGGTGGTGGCATACGCAATGCAAATGATATGGAAAATGCAAATTGGGCTTACACTAATGTGAGAGAGCCTCAGCCGCACTCACATAAGCTGCCGGAATGATAAAAATGAGGTGCCTCGAAATGCGTGCCCGTGGGCACGCAAACCGAGGCATGGCCCTAAGGCACAAAAATGGCATGCAAACGAGACGTGGCATATGGCATTTGAAAAATGCAAATTTCAGCAGCTAAAATGATGCAAAACAGCCCCCGAATTATAGCAAAATTACACCCGATGCCCGAAATGCAATGTAAAGCACCCGAAATGGCCTACAGCCCTACTAAACGTGCACAATATGGACATAGCATGTAAAAAAGTAGCAAGGCAGCCCATAAACTAGCATTTTTTCAGTACAAAGTATGGCCAAACAATGATCACAAGTATGGCTAAAATAGCTTGCAAAAATGGGGAAAAAGAGGAGAATTACAAAGCAAGTGGTATATACAATGCTCAAACTTAAAAACACAGTTCTAAAAAATTAAAGAGGGGCCAAAAATATGCATATTTACAAGAGATGACATCCCCAAATTCAGTATGTAGATATGCTCAATATAGCATGCAAAATAATGAGCCAACAAAGGCTATAACATGAGATATCAAAAAGATGCACCAAAAAGCCTAAGACCCTTAACAAAACATGACAAGAAGGCCAAAATAGGCTCTTTTCAGGCCTGATGAAGGCCGAAATCAGAATCCAAATAAGCTTAAAGAGGCATGCAAAATGGGGCCAAAGAGAGGTATAAAGAGAGGCCATGCATGGAGGCCCCAAACAAGATTGATCCCTTCTACAATGTTGTAGAGGGACCTAAAATAAGCTTAATCACAGTTTATGGAATGCTCTAAAACAGACTTCAAGTAGGCCAAATAAATCATGCAATTTTACGGTAAATATGAAGAATTACAAAGAAAGTGCATGATAGAGAGGCCAAACATGATTGAGCCCTTCTTCAATGTTGAAGAGGGGCTCAAAATAAGCCCACTCACAGTTTATATCAGGCTCGAAAATGGATCACTCATAAGCCAAATAAAGCATGCAAAATAATGGCATAAAGAGTGATATTGAAAGAGGTGTATCAACGGGCTCTAAAATGAGGTTGAACCCTTCTTCAATTTTGAAGAGGGGCTCAAAATAAGCCTAAAATTAGTAAGGGTCGGAGCCCAAAACTGAGAGCAAGTAGGGTAAAGAATTGATTCAAAATTGTGCTAGAAAAAGGGAATTAGAGTCTTACCCTTGGAGACAAGTCTTTTGTTGCTTCTTGGCTTCAATTTGTTGGTCCTTAGCCTTTGAAAAACCCTCCTTTGCTGCTGGAATGGAGGTGGTGATGGTGAGGCTTAGGGTTGATGAAGGAATGGCCTAGAACCTTGAAGGTTTTTGAGGTTTTTGGAGATGAAAATGGAGGCAAATGGCTAAGTGTTCTTGAGGAGAATTTTTCTCACCCTCACAAAGAAGGAGCTCAGCCACTTAAATGGACCAAAAGGGGGTGTAAAAGGGGAGGGAAATGCATCCAAGCTTTCCCTCCCAAAATATCCCCCGGAGGACAGGGATATTTTGAAAAGCAGCTGGACAGCTGTAAAGGGTTCAAAAGCAGAAAGCTGGCCGGCCAGGTGGATTTCTTGAAGGTGGTCGGCCGGCCACCCCAACTGGTCGGCCAGCCACTCTCCCTGGCCGGCCGGCCATGGCCAAAAATGGAACAGAACAATTGCTGGCCGACCACCATGTTTTGGTGTCCTCCCAGGTGTGTAGAACAAGGTTCCAAGGTTAGAATTTGACGACTCTGAAACAGGAGTCACAACATTGAACTTGAAGGAGAGGCTCAAAAATGAAAGTAACAATTACTGGCCGACCAGTACTTTTTGGTGTCCTCCCATGTGTGCTCATCACAAATATGTAGTCTCGGCTCGAAGAAAATACCCTTAGAGTGTTCAACATTAGCCCGGAAGTGAGAAAAACGGGCGCCGGAGGAGCGAAATTGGTTTTCTGAAACAATTGCGGGCCTCCCACCCTCCAGTGATCTTCCTGGTGCTAAAACAGAGGTAGCTGCCAAAATTGAACAAAAACCGATGCAAAACGAATGATCGGGGCCCAAACCGCGAGGTTCGGGGCCCCGAAAATGGGCTGTAAGCACCGAAAGTGGCGTTCGGCCACGAAGTGGGTATCTGAGACCCCAATGTCCCTCGGTATGATAAAACAGAGGTACTCACCGAAAATAAACAAAAACCGATGCAAAATGAATGCTCGGGGCCCAAACCGCGAGGTTCGGGGTCCCGAAAATGGGCTGTAAGCACCGAAAGTGGCGTTCGGCCACGAAGTGGGTATCTGAGACCCCAGTGTCCCTCGGTATGGAGTAAATGAGATGCATGCCAAAAACCGGAGAAATCGGAGATGGTTGGGCGGTCCCGAGCCGAGGCACACGGCCTGACGGCTCCGAAAATCGGGAACCGGGCTCCGAAATGGGCAAAATGGCCTACGGCCACGAAATGTAGCCCACGGCCACCGAAAGATAGCCTACAGGACCACTTCCTTCCCTCAGGAAAGAAAACAGAGAAAACCGAGTCTGGTTCGCAAACCGAGGCAAGGCACAGGAGAAAGTTCGGAAGTCCGGAGGTAGGGCGCACGGCCGCGACTCTGAGACTTCTGAACGAGCACAGTATGCAACATCACCGAGCGCTCAATCGGTGACGTCTGAGTCTTAAGGTCGGTCAAAAATGGGGTGTCTACAGCAGGACGTTTGGTCAAAATAACCAAACATTTTTTCTAGGTTGGCTGGAAAAACAAACTTAGAGGTTGGCTGGATTAGACCAACACCCTTCCTAAGCCCAGGATAAGGATCCAGGCTGCAGGATGTTTGGTCAAAATAACCAAACATTTTTTCTAGGTTGGCTGGAAAAACCAACTTAGAGGTTGGCTGGATTAAACCAACACCCTTCCTAAGCCCAGGATAGGGATCCAGGCTGCAGGACGTTTGGTCAAAATAACCAAACATTTTATGCTAGGATTGGCTGGAAAAACCAATTTACAAGTTGGCCGGATTAAACCAACTCTTTTTACTGTTCAGCCGAAGTAAGGATATGGGCTGAGGAATGGTTGGCTGGATTAAACCAACACCTGACACTCTTCAGCCGAAGTAAGTATATCGGCTAAATAGTGGTTGGCTGGATTAAACCAACTCTTATTACTCTTTAGCCGAAGTAAGGGTATGGGCTGAAGAGTGGTTGGCTGGATTAAACCAACTCCTGGTACTCTTCAGCCGAAGTAAGTATATCGGCTGAAGAGTGGTTGGCTAGTAAGCCGAGTCAGATTGGTCAGCTTAGACCGGAATAAAATATCTCGGCCGAAAAATATTGTGTTTTATCCAAATTGCAGTTAGAAAGCAAGCACAAACAGGAATTTAAACCGAGATAACAGTTGGAGCAAAAGAATTCATTGAAAATTCATTACAAATGTAAGCATACAGGTCAGACCGAAGTAAGTGTTGACTACAAAAGAAGATTTTTCATTGATCAAGTAAAAAGCAAAGTACAAAGGAGGGGCCCTAGCCCGGCTACAATTGCCTTCCAAAAAGCAAAACAAAGAAACAAAATTAGTCAAAAAGATCATCTAGATCGGCGTCAATGTCAACGCGAAGCTCGGTGTCAGTCGGTAGTGCGGTCTCGCGAGGCAGCTCGGTGTCAATGAGAAGCACAATTTCAGTCGTAAGGTCTTCAACCATTGGCTCCAACCGAACTGATTGATCGTTGGCTTGTTCATTCACAACCGAGGTATTATTGGGCTCGGTATCTTCATCTTCATCATCTTAACCTTGACGAAACTGTTGTTGAACGGATGCAGCGTACTCCACCAGTGAGCTCGGTATGAAGTACTGAGGTGGATTGTATACCTCGGTCTCAGGTTCACAACCGAGCTGCACCACCGCTGCCCGCCAACCGCACTTGAAGAACAAATCTTTGGTGGCCTCACATTGCGGAATATAGAGGGCCTCCCCCTCCTTGAAACCTTCGGCGTTCGCATCGTCTGCCTTTTTCTTCAGTTCAACAATCTCTGCGTTTTTCTTGCCTTCGAGCTTGGCTAGCTCGCGTAGATATTTGTCTTTGATCAAAGCTGCAGCCTTCTGTTTTTCCGCTTCAGCCGAGCTAACGAGTCCAGTCAGACGACCGTTCTCGGATTTTAGCTCGGCTAGCTGCTTCTTGGCCTTTTCTAGCTCGGCAGTTTTTTCAGCTACTTCGGCCAGCGCCTGCCTTGTGGTCTTGCGAAGCTCAAGCACTCGCTTATGAGCGATGTGGCTCTTCTGCATAGCCTATAAAAAGATGGCAGACTTGTAATCAAACCGAGATGGAAGTTGTAGAAAATTAGAAAGGTTAAACAGGAGAGGTTACTTACAAGCACCATGGATTTGGTGGCCGAATGAATAGCTCTTAGTTCGGTCAGGTGCTGGTGGTGCTCCATGTCTGCTGGGAGGCACACACTCTTGGCTAGGTTTAAAGCCATCAGATGATCTTTTTCAGTGACAACTGAGTCAGTATCCTGAATATCTCGGTTTTGGAAGGTGAGTTTGGGGGTCCATTTGGAGGAGCTGGCCCGGTCGGAGCGCTCCGGCTGAGGGCTCGGTGGAGGACTTGGAGGCAGAGTTGTTTCATCTTCATCAACAAGACGCTGCTCGGTTGGCATAGTCCGGGCGCGCTTGCTTGGGCGTGATGAAGAAGGTTGTTGAGATGGGAGGGCCACCACGGTTTCCTGGTTCTGGTTCGATGGTGGTACCTCGACTCTGTTTGTTTCCGTCAGCAGAGCCCGAACTCTGTTCCTTTTTGCCATTTCTTGTCCAGCTGTCAGAGGGACAAGATTGATCTGGGGTAAAGTGGGGTCCGGTTCAGGGGCGTCCTCTAGCAGAAAGTCTGTCACTCTGGCCTTACGTCGGCTGCTATATCGGTATGTCGGTTTGAAATTCAGCAGCTTCGCCCAACTTCTTTCTGGAAACCGTAGTGCGGTGCAGAGAGTGTTCAAATTGGGGTAGCTGTAAAGAGATTGAAGATGGGCTGAATCTGTAAAAAGAATACAACTGCTAGTTCGGTTATGAAATTAGAAACCGAAGTGAAACCGAAGTAAAACAGAAGCATGCATAGAGCCGAAGTAATTATACCGGGTGGTCCTTTATTCCAATTTATACTGTGGCCTGGGATCTGGGCTTGGTGGTCTTCAAAATTGCTAGATACCCAGAAAAAATCGTCATCGTTTAAGTCTTTATCCAGTGTGTCTTTTATTATTTTCTCTCGGCGGCGGCGTATTCTTAAATAGTAAACCCACCCGTCTTCCTTTGAGCCTATAGAGTATTGATGGAATAGTTCGGCTAAGCCAAGGTTAATGCCAGTTCGGCGGTTTAGTTCGGCTATACCATTTATTATACGGTATAAGTTTGTAGAAAGCTGGGTTGGGCATATTCTGGTTTGCCTAAGGAATTCACAGAGCAAGGGTTGAACGGGGAATCTTAGTCCGGTCTCTACTATGGAAAGGAGGGTGAAGGGAACAAAACCAGGGTTTCCCCAAGGAACGATATCTTGTTCGGCCAAAATGAGTTGGACGTCATCAGGGATGTTGTAATCCCTTCGGAATTCGGCCAGGCCACCAGGTGTTTCTACCAAAAATCTATACTTCCCAATTTATGTTTTAAGTTATAAATAAATTAAAGCCAAGTAGATCGGTCGAAGATTTGTGGTGAGTAGCTCAGTTGAGCGCTCAGAGGAGTGCCTGGGCAACCTAAGTCTGCAAAGTGGAAAACAAATGTATTAAGCACAAATCGTTGGACCGTGCTACAAAGAAAAAACAGGATAAAAGAAGGACCTACTTCGGCTATGTGAAATGCTGCAATTCCTATCTCGGTTTTAGCAAGGGATTTATTAGTCCGATCGAGCCTCTAGGGGCAGTATTCTCAGTTCGGTCTGAACTAAGAAAGCAGGTTTAGCCCCTAGTTGTAGCTCGGTCATGGTGAGACTTTCAAACACGCTTACAGACCTAGTACGATTTTTCTAGCTCGGCTAAGTTGAATCACAGGATGGTGGCTTATTGAAACTACTGGTATGTACGCGAGTCCTAGTTCGGTTGGGTAGTCTGCCTAAACTACAAACAACTTTCTAGTCCGGTTGGATCATGATTTTGGATCAAGAACCAGTGTTTCTCAGGTTATTATATGTATTCAAGTGCACTATTGCTAAGTTTTTCCAGAAAATACAAGGCACAGCAAAATGGAAAGAAAGTGTTTTTCGAAAACACAGACCTAAAGCTATGAATTAAACAAAATACGAAAACAACAATAAGCAAGATAGATTTGAAGTAACTTACCAAGTAAAGAGGAGGAAACTGAAGTAGAGAGAAACGGCAGCAAAAACCACGAAGCTTCTTCAAAAATGCAAAGAACAGAAAGAACTCAGAGAAAAGGATGAATAGTGTAGCGGAGGATTTGGCTTTAGGGTTTGTTTTTTGAAAGAAAACCCAAAAATTTGGGCAGGACTGTTCAAATCACGCGAAGTACAAGGGCGGCGTGACAGCTGCAATAGGCCTATGAGAGCGTGCCACGTGTCATGGGAAGGAGAAACGATTTCAGTTGCGGTGATTGAAGAGACGTTTTGACCGGACAAGCACAGCTCAGTTTGAGTTTAGCTCGACTGGAAAGGCTAAAGGGTTTTTAGCTCGGCTGGAAAGGCTTAAGAAACTCTAGCTTGGCTAATGGACAGGTAATCCCTATCATGCTACGTAGACGGGATTAAGGGGCAATTGATAGGGTAATTTATATGAAAATGGGGCCGAGCTGGATAATGGGCCGTTATGGGCCGATATGCGAAGTGCTGAGTAATATGGCCGTAAAGTTACTCCGGTCCCGAAGCCCAAAGAGATTAGTCCGGTCCGAGGGAGGCCTGATGTTAGACCGGTCGAAGGATGCTTTGTAGTTAGACCGGTTTTGAACTTATACCGGTCATGGTACAGTGTATTAGCTCGGTCTAAACCTTGCTCAAAGATTAGTTCGGTTTTGAACGTACCATGGTTCGTGCAGGAAGAGCCGAGGTATGATGAGCCCTCTTCTGGGCTTGGTTTTTGGGTTAGTTCGGCTTAACTCTTCTATGGATAGCTTGGTCTTGGCATGTGAAGCCGAGGTAGGAGAAAGGCAAGGAAGAGCCGAACTAACGTTTAAGTTGGTCGCTCCAATTAGTCTAGCATGACAATGTTATTTCGGTCGTATGGTAGTCCGGCCATGGTAAAACCATCTCACTTGGTTTAAGTAGTGAGGGGGGTGTTGAAGGATAAGTATTATCTTTCAGGAGTATGAATCCTAGGAGGACTCTGCATGGAGGAGTAAAAGTCATACTAGGATTGTGCCACACGGAACCTATAAAAGCTCACAAACATCACCTATGGAGAGGTAACGCAACCTTGATTCCCGAATACACAGAGCTTTTGTCTATTTGACTAGTTTGCTGACTTAGGCATCAGAGAGGTTTCCGGCACACACCCGCCGGCCAGCTCACGTTTGTATTTTCAGGTAGTAGAACGATGTCGTACGAAGGAGCGCAGACTTGATCAACAGGATTATACGAGAAGGTTTATTTCTTTTCCGTACAAATATGATAAGTCCTACATTATACATATGATCTTAACATAACATAGGAGATGAAAAATAATCAAATTCATCCATAAAATTATATATTTGTTTCCCATTACTGCATCAAATCTCCCATTATCCTAAAGTTGCTGACTAAAGTTGCAGCTTAGGTGAAATCTCACTTTATTTATTCTCCCAAATGCTTATGGATAAGAAGGCCAACCAAATCTTCTCCACTTTACGTCTAGTTGGGTTCGAGGATTTAGACTCTATTTCAATAATTTGACTAATTTATTTTGTGATGATAATCTACAAATAATGATTCCAAAAATAACAAATTGAATCATTAGAATGGGCCCGTGATGGGCTGGCTGGACTCCCACTCTACAAATATGGAGGAAAACAAGCTGTGTTTCCCAAAAAGAAAAAAAAAAAATATATATTTTTAAAATTAGCTTGTTGTACAAGGAAATGAAGAACGTGTTTGGGGCCAATATTGTTTTATAACCTTTTGCTTTCCAACTATATAACCATGGGAAATTATTAAATATTTTCTAAGTATTACATGTCTGTATTCTTTAATTAATCATCATTCAATATGTCTCGCTGTGTTCTCCAATCACCTAACACAATAACTCACATTTCCACTTTCTCCACCAATCACAATATTATAGAATATCACGTGTTTATATTTCAAAATTACCCAATAATTACCCTAAACCATTGAGACATAAGGCATTTTAACTTCATATATTATCTTTAGAAATAGTGTATTTTTGTCTTTTCTCTTTTATTTCTAGTTTTTTTGCTTTAATAAATTATCTTATGGTCCCCCACTGTAATAAACACTTCGAATAATTTAAAGCCCTAAAGGACATGTTTGATTGGGTAGATTAAAGTATGAGATTGAGATTATTAATCCGTGGGCTCAATTATTCTATGTTTGTTTTAATATTTTGGTTTAGGATAATTAATCCAACGGATAATTAATCCAACAAATTTGTAGGATTATTAGTAATGGAGTAAGGGTGAGATTATTAATCCAATGGATATCAATCCAATTGGATAGTGAATACCACACTAATATAATAGGATTATTAATACTTCACTATTAATCTTTTGAATCAAACATGACCAAAGAGTATAGATGATAATGACCACAATAACTAGTAGTCTTTCTTTATTATTTTTTAAGGATAAATAATAATAAGGGGTTGTTTAGGGTGTCTTAAATAAGTGTATTTTTTGTCTTTTTGGACTAAAAAATTAAGAAAAAAAATATGAATGTTTAGGTTAACTTTTTGACTTTTTATGAAAAAATGTATATTAAAAAATTGTATAAATTAGTGTGTATGGGAAAATTAAGATTGAGAGTTGTGCAGCCGTAATTTTTGACTTTTGGTGAATAGTGTTAACTTTTTAACTTTTTAAGTAACTTTTTGATTTTTTGACTTTTTATGGACTTGCCAAACTTGGCCTAAATAATAAAAAAAAAAAAGTAACTTATAACTAGCACTCTCTCTTTTTTTAATACTAAATTTATAAATAAAGAAAGTTCATAGGTTAAAAAAAAATAATAAAATAAAAAAATAAAAATAAAAATAAAAATAAAAGGTTCAAACATATATATTCACTTTTGTATAATACGTTTAAGTGTACAAAGAAAAGCTTACAGATCACTAAAACTCATCTAACTTGTGAGTAATCAGTAAGTTTTTGTGGTTCTCACATATTCAAATTGTTGAATTATTTACTTTTTATCTATATGATTTATTTTGATAAAAAGCACCACAAAATTATTGCATAAAAATGATCATTGTATAGAATCCTTATCTAGAAGAAACTATAATCTTCTAATGAATCTTTTTTTTTTATAATCATAAGTCATGATTCATATTAAATTTAATTAAATTTCATATTTATTTAGGTAGAAAAATGCTATGAAACTTTACAGTATCATCCATATTAAAACTAGTAACTATAATAGCAATGCCCTTTCTCTTGTTTTTGCTTTTTTGAATTTGCTTTATAAAATTCTTGAAACCAAAAGTATAAGAAACTCAAGTATCAAGCAAGGAAGCAAGCAATAGTGCTAGTTAAAGTAAAAGAGTAGTCAACTTTATTAATGACACCTTGTTGACGACAAAGCTCTCATGATCTCAGTCAGTCTTACCAACGTAAGATTGCTTATGTCAAGATTAAGGAAAGATTAATTAAAAACTTCCTCCCCCTCCAATTCATTTTAGGGTTAATGATCCAAATTGCACTTAGTCTATATAATTTCAAATTGAACAATTTAATCCCTATAATTTAAGTCTAGTTTTAATTTAGTCATTCTATCTAAATTTAAAATAACAATCTTGAAACACTTGTCCATTTTATAAGGTGACACATAGAAAAATTAAACAGAAATTTGATTGAATCAACCAAATTGAAACTAAATTTAAAATATATAGACCAGTTTGTTTAATTTGAAACAATAAGGAGTGAAATTTGATGAAACTACGAAATCCTATATTTTGAGACATACTTTAATTATATTATTAGAGCATCTACTCACTCTTTAAACTAATAAACACTTTAATACCAAAAATTGAATTTTTTTTTTTTTTTTTTTTTTATCACTTTCTGTCATATAAGACATTTTTACACGCAAATATAAGTGTCCATTAGACATGTTCTTAAAGGTTTTTCCTTTGATGGGTACTACACACCGCTCCATGGCCTAAGCACCCAGCTCCAAACTGGGCTTCTCAATTCACAATAATGGTACTTTCCGATGTACCCAAAAAAAAATTCAACAATAATGGAACATGCACAAAGAAGTGTAACGAAATCGCACATAATAATCAATATGTGGTGCAAATTTATTTTTAAAATGATCCATATATCATATTAAAAATGAATCTAAGATACACATTAATTCATCTACATACAATTTTTTTGATTATGTTAGTGTAATTTATCCTTGTTAATGTAAAGTCCGACTTGTTTTTCATTAAGTTAGTGTAATTTATCCTTAATGGTCCATATCATTAAAAATAATCTAAAATACACATTAATTTATATATATACAATTATTTGATTCCTTTCTATGGACAATTAATGTAAAGTCCAACTTGTTTTTCATTAGAAGTTAGTGTAATTTATCCTTATTAAATAATAATCTTGACTATAAAAGATTTCTGACCGTTTCATATTCTTGCTTTTCACCAAAATGTTAAAAAATTAATTCTCCTTACTTGTGTGTGAATCATTCTCATTATATTTATTTGTAATTTCTCTCACTTATTTTTGAGAGTCTAATTATAATAGTGATTTTATGTTATAATTATTAATTTCTTCTACTTCATTATATTCAGTTACATTATAATAAAAATGTTTTTAAAGTACACCATAGTGTAATTGAAAAAGAAGAACCAAGAATAACAATTGACATAGATAAATTATGAATCAACTAGAATAGCAAATCCAGTGATGTACGAAAGTATATCGAAAAAAATCCGAATTAGAGGTACTCTATGAAAATGAACAATATTGAGAAAAGTCTCAATTTTTATTAATCAAATATAAAATGTTATATTATTTTAAGGCTTACATCTTTATTTATATTAAAATACTTTTTGCTAATCAAGAAAGCTAAAAAAAGAAAAGATATATTCTTGCTAGTCAAGAATATTTAAAAAAGAAATATGTAAAACAAGAAACATAAAATAATAAAAGCTAAATAAGAAAATATAATAATTCTATACTATTTTATACTAAACTAGAATATTCATTATTAAATAATAATTCTAAAATACAAAATAAAAATATATAATGTTTTTAAATCTCAACTGCATCATAAAGTCACCTACACATTTGCCTCAACTTGACAGTCAACGTGTGTACCACAAGCTCTAAAATTAATCAAACACTCCTTAAAAGAAATGGATAATGGATCTAATCTCTAACCTTTACTTTGAAACCTTAAAGAAATGCTTCCTTGGACCCACCTTATCCCAGCCTTTCCCTAAATTCACTAACAATAAGTTTATTAACACATAAATCAAACACAAAATCATATATATAAAATAAATGAATAGATACATTTTTTGATAAGTGGTGCTCCACCAATAAATCTTATTGATTTTGTCGAACTTCTCAGACCAATATGGAACAAACTCATTTAATGAAGTTGAACCCAACCCTACTAGCATAGGTATTGTCCGCTTTGGCCGGAATCTTTCGATTTTGTTCTTATTTAGAAAATGCCTCATGCTAGTTAGGAAGAGTTAGTCAACTTATTAAGCGGGTTGTGGAAGCCTTTCACACCGATATGGGACAAACCCATTTCGGGCTGCCACATATTTATATATTTTTGTATGTATTGGGTTTATTTCCAATCCAAAATCTTTGGATTGAAAGTAGTGTCTAGGTTGGGTTTTAACAATTCAAATCGTTCATTTTATAAGGTTGTGTATATATCATTCGTGAAACAATTTAAGTTAATCCGATAACTATAACCTTTTCATTTTATCGTATTTATCTCTAAAAAAATAGACGATATATATATTTTAAAAAATAGACTATTCATTTTTTTGAGACAAAAGTGATAAAATGAAAATGTTACAATTATTAAATTGACTTAAATTTTTTTCTAAATAATACACATGTAGAATTTTACAAAATGAACGATTTGAATAATTGAAACGGACCCATGATAGACTCTACAGTCCTAGACAACACCTCCAGTCTAGATTTTAGATTGGAAACAAGTCGAATCTTTTCTATATCCAATTCTATATCTGATTTTTTTTTGTCTATATTCTAGAATTGTTGATTCTATCTAATCCTCTTGGAGATGACTTTTGAATTTAAACCAGATTGGAAGCAAGGTACTTGTTCACCTGGGGCCTTTATACCATCACTATCCTTTTTAACTTACTATAAAAGACTAGTAGTGACACCAAACTCAAACCACTACAACCACCATAAACTATCACTCTTCTTTGTATCTTCTTTCATATTTCTTATCCATGGCTATTGGACCTGTAAAAAGGGTTGACATGGTACGGGAGGCTAGGGGAGACAGACGCAGGGTCGCAACGTCGGACGACAATGCGATGATGAAGCAAATTCAGGCAACCCATGCTCCCGATGGCCGTGAAGTCGATGTCAAACCACTCATTCATGTCATTGAGGACATCATGCACCGTGCCACACCTCCCATTCCTGGCCTTGGCCTTCCTCCTGTTTCAGTATGAATTTTAACTGGTTTTTTTAAAATCTTGCCTTAGTCTATCTTCGGGTTTAATTGTGACAGTCAACTCTTTATTTTTAAGTTAAGCTGCAATGCCACTGTGATATCCATTTATCATTAATTAAGCTGATGAAAATTAAAAAGTAGATGGATGAAAGTGGAAGGATCCGAGTTTTATTTTAGTGAAAGTGAAAGGATTGTGATGAGGTAGTGTATGGTTCACATGGCAAATTTAGTCAACCTTGTTAACATCAAACAAATGGAAGTGTAATATCAACTTAACTTGAAATGTGAGATTTTGGTAAGAGTACAAATTATATTTACATCCTTGTGCTTTCACTAATATCCTTCTTTAATTTATTCACTTTTATTTGTGACAATCAACTCTTTACATTTTGAGTTAAATTACAATATTACTTTTCTATATATTTGACGCTCAAAAAGTTGACGGAACTTGTTATATGAGTCATAGTGACAATTTTCTCCTCTCATTATCACCCCTAAACTTTCATCAATATCACAATTTAGTCCCTGTATTTTTACTACAATCTCATTTTAATTTTTTTTTTTATTTTTAATCTTCGCCGGCCATTAACTAACAAAAGAATAATATTACAACTTACTTAAAATGCACACAAAAAAAAAAAAAAAAAAAATACTATTATCACTGCAATGAAGAAACTAAAATAAAATTTTAGTAAGACTATAGATGTGCTAAATTAGTTCTTTTTTTTTTTTTTTTGGCATTTGTTGTGTGGGGTACTAATTTAAGGGTGTTTTTGTAGACTTCTCAGGCACAACTAGACGCATTGGAGGACAGGACCAATCAAAATGGCTTCACTGACATGCTCGAAGTTTTGGCATACCCTATCAATAAGATTTCTTGCGAGGTATTGTATTTATTTAAGGCCCATATATATATATTTGACAATGCATCCATTTTGTGGTGTTTGTCATATTTTAAAATAGAAAGTTTCATATAACATTGGTGTCTCAAGTGGAGAAGATTTAGTGATTTGGGATTACAGTATTATTTTTGATTCTGCTGATTTAATGATGGACTACTTACAATAAAATGAGATTCTGTTTACCATTTATTCGGGATTCACTTCTTTGTAAAGATAAAAGGTGGAACATTATGTCTCACTTTATCCAAAATAATTAATTAAGTAGTTGGGACAAAAGATGAGGGGTGAGATGTGGCATCATCAAATTTTGCTTAGCCATTCTCCAAGTAATTCATAGAGGTGCAAATTGATATGTGCTCTAGTGTAATTTTTCACTTGGACTGCTGTCACTTGTACTGGACTTTTACTTCCATAAATTTGAAATTACATGGCCCAAATTAATGGTAGTCTGATGCCTGTAACAGATCTCCTGCAAGTGTTCAGGGGGTTCAGATGCACACACAACAACTCTAGCAGTTTTCAACGCACTGTCAAGCTACTCATGGGAAGCCAAGGTTGTGATAACCTTCGCAGCATTTGCTGTGAACTACGGTGAGTTCTGGCTTGTTGCCCAGCTTTACCCATCTAACCCACTTGCCAAGTCTGTGGCCCTCTTCAAGCAACTAACTGACATGCTCGAGCGTGCTGACTCTTTGAAACCGAAGTTTGAGGCACTGATCAACCTCATCAAGGCAATGTTGGATGTGACCAAGTGCATTGTCCAATTTAAGGATCTCCCCCCTCAGGACATCAACCCCGATACACCGGAGATGCTAGCTGCCACCGCTTATACCCCCACTGCCGTTTACTGGACTATTCGGAGTATTGTGGCATGTGCTTCTGAAACCATCAAGTTTATTGGCATGGAACACAAGTATGTTCTCTTTATAAATCAAACTCCTTGGAAATTTATTTAGTCGTCTCGAACTAGCAAAGGTGCTCCGGACCAACAAAGGAGCACCAAAAGAGATGAACTGACTCATCTTAGTGAAGTTTCACTTTGATTCTTATTGTCTTAATTTGAACAATTTGAATTTTACATTTTTAGTTTTATTGTAATGTGATCCCTTTGTGACTTACTGTTAGAATTTTGAACTGAAAAAGTTCACGTGCAAAAATTAAAGGGACCAAAGTGAAAGTCAGAATAAACTATAGAAGACAATTTCAACCCCCTACTTCCAGTTTTTTTTGCAATATGGTCCCTCTGTTACTCATTGCTAACATTTTAAAAGGAGAAAGACCACGTGCAAAAATAGAAGGATCAAAGTGGAATTGAGAAGTTGTTCCAAAAAAAAAAAAAAGTGGAATTGAGAAGAAACTATAACGACCACCGGTGGTTTTTTTTTTTTTTTTAATTATACTTTGGTTCTAGTAATTTTGCACGTGATCTTTTATATTCAAAATTCTAACTATTAGTGATGAAGGGATTACATTGCAACAAAACTGAAAGTAAATGATACAAATTGAAATTATGAGAACTAAAGTGAAATTTCACTCGAAGTAGAGGGACCTAAAGTGTAATTTACGCAAAAAAAAAAAAAAAAAAAAAAATTCTTCAATTTTTTCATCTAAGATTTTAGTGTTTTCCCATTTTTAAATTATTTATTTTATTTTCTACTAGAAAAACAGTTGGTGTATGGTTTTAAGTAACCCAAATGAACAAATTTTTTAAGTCTACCTCCCACTGCGTGAAATAACACTTTTAGCGTTCAACTTTTTGGTCGCTGAAAGATAATATATGGTCGTTAATAGTATTTAGCGACCAACAAAATTTGGTCGCCATGTAATCACAAAAATTGTTGAAGATGGAGCATTTGCGACAAAAAAATTGGTCGTGGAAACAAAGGTTTTTGGCGACCAAGAATGAAGTTGGTTGCGGAAAGTTACCATTAGCGACCATATAGTTTCGTCGCTAAAAGGATTTAAATTTGTTAAGAATGTTCATTTGCAACAAAATACTGGTCGCGGAAATGAAGGTTTTTGGCGACCAAGAATTAAGTTAGTCGCGGAAAGTTTATGTTTTAGTACCTACATTAGTGGTCGCCAATAGTTATTCCTACAACCTTATTGCGACTAAAATCTTATTGGTCGCAAAAAAAATTTTAATTTCAAAAATGAATTGTTTAAATAAAATGCTATTTTTTTAATACCTATAATACATTTGCAATTAATACATAATTCATGTCCATCCAATCAATTTCAATATACCAATCCATCAACAATCCAATCGAAAAACAAAAAACCATCAATTGTAAAGTTAAAATAGTAGTTAATGTATGTAATTACTGTTAGAAATGGTTGGAAAAATTCTGGGTAAAACAAATTTTTTTCCTAACTTTGGTCTAATATTTAAGTGGGACTCGTGCGTCGATTTTCGCAAGTTGAAGTGGTAACACGTTCTATGCCGCGTTGTGATTCACATGGTATATTTGGTTACTCAAAACCATTATCGAGTGAATGGGAAATTGAAGCCAAAGTGTACTCCATGGAAATGGAGTTTGGTGGAAAATCCTTTTTTTTTTTTGAAACAGCCAAAAGAAACCTTTATTGATGATCAAACCATTCAAGATGAGAATACATCAAAAATGAGAGGAAGGGGTTTGGAGAGGAACCAAACTGTCAGGACCCAAACCCGGCCCTATGGGTTTAGCACCGTAACTGGCCAGTAATCCGAGATTACCAAAGGCCTGCTTATCAATCTTCCAATATAAACAGAGTTCAGGGCCTGGCGGAAGCCAAAACAATAAATGAATAGTGTCCAATGAGCTGTGACAATCTGTATGCCAAAAGTTTTTCATTCAAATGCACATAGATAGTACGGTACAAAACGGCATACATACATATATACATGTCCATAACAGTCGATAAAACTGGGGTCTAACCCCTTGGACAATACAGTAACGGTATACAGTCTATACAATAATCCCACAATAGTACAAACAGTGAGACAGACTGGGGAAATCAAAACCCCAAGGCCATAGCATGGCAACTAGGAACCTCGCTGTGAGGCACACAGGCTGGCTGGACAAAACTGGGGACTGACCCACGCTCCTAGCTCCCATCAGGCTGCTGAGAACCTACATATATATATAAACAGTGAGCTAAGGCCCAGTGAATAACATAATGTGTAAAGGGGTTATGAATGAATGTCCTTACAATACGGTAATGAAATCAATTCATTAAACAATATTTCAATCCTTCAATATTGAAATCAATCAGTATTTCGATCAATCGGTATTTCAATCAATAGAATTTCAATCAATCAGTCATATGTGGTACATCCATTAGCCTATAACAATAGGTCCAAAAGGACCAGGCCTCGACGGACCCAACAATAGTGATGGCCATCAGTCAATAACAATATGGTTCCACAAGGAAACCGACAGATGTGGATTCAAGAGGTGGCTCCCACTGTAGCACTTAGCTCCGCAGATTCTAGAGGTGGCTCCCAGTGTAGCACTTTGCTCCATTTCAGTAAACAATCAATAACGATAATGCTAAGGATGCCACAATACAGTTTGCGATACAGGACATACATTCATTCAATAAACCATATCAGTTCAATAAAACAGTTCAGTTCGGTATTCAAAAGATAACCATTTTGAACATATCTTTACACAATCTGTTACTCACAGTGATTGGGCGATCAGTAGTTAGAGCGCGTCCCCGTGAGCCAACCCTAAACAGTCAGTCAATAGAACACACACTAAGTTTACAGTTGGAAAGGATGGTAATTAAATCCCTAAATTTCCTCGGTGTGGTTCTACGTCCAAATCCTCATTAAGATGTCTTAAACTAGGCCTAAGAATGCCTAGGATGGGATGAGGATGCAAAATTACACTTGGAAGGCATTTTTCAAAGGTTGCTGGAAATAGGCACCTCGCTCGAGCGAGCCTTCCTTCGCTCGAGCGAGCTTCCAAAAAATCAAAGGCTTCGCTCGAGCGAACAATCCTTCGCTCGAGCGGAAAACTTCTGGTTGCTCGATTTTTACGCGCGATACCACGCTCGATGTCCGCTCGAGCGAGCTTGCAAAATCGCAGGGCTCGCTCGAGCGAGTAATCCTTCGCTCGAGCGAGGAAGCAAAATCTGGGATTTCCAGATTTGTCTCCCAAGTTCGAACCAAGCATTCAAACACTCAAATCTCATCCTCTTGGCCCCAAATTCTGGAAAAACACTTTCAACTCAATGTATTACAAGTTTCAAAAGCTATTTTGTACATGCAAGGGCCAAGGGATGATCAATTGAAGCCAATTTCAAACCATTTTCAAGAATATTTTCTAAATGTGAGATGCATGATCTTTAAACCAAAATCAAGCTTTAAATCTTGTTCAATTGAGCTCAAAAGCTGGAAAACAAACTGAAAACATGGTCTTGATATGAATGTAAGCTTGCATGCACCAATGGACCATGAATCAACCTCAAAATGCACTAATTTGAACATGCATGCAACTATTCAAGCTTATTACACCATGGATGAACTACAACATGGCTCTACTCAACAATTTATCATGAATGATGCAAGAGCAACATAAGTTAAACATTGAGGGGCTCTAACTCCTTACCTAAGTCTTGTATTCAAAAATAGGAGCACAATTTGACCTCAATCTTCAAGTTCACCAAAGTGTGGTCAAAATCTCCCTCAATTTCTAAGCATGCAAGATGAAATCACTCAAATTCCTCACTCTCTCTCTCTAGAATCGGTTATGAGCAAGGATAGGGCTGGAGAAGTGTTGATTAAGTGTATAGGTTCTAAGATTAAACAAATGGCCACCCAATGGCGGTTTCGTAATTACGTGGAACTTGGCAATTAACTTATTTTAATGTAGTTTAATCATCCCTAATCAATTTTCAGATAAATATACCATTAAATCACAATTATTCTACTGATTCTAAAACACCAAACGGTTTCTAAATCGGCCGCCGATAAGGCCTTCAATTAACAGTTTAAACATATGAAAATAAACAGATAGTCACACAATCAAACAGATGCAATATGCGATTCAATAAATAAACTCATTCAATTTCAATTTCACTTTCAATCGATCTATTGAATACTTCGTTTGATTCGATAATCAATCATTATCAGTTCAAATTAGCGATAATCAGTATATAATTCAGTAATCGGTAACGAGGGTCGTTACAGTCTCCCCTCCTTATAAGGAGTTTAGTCCTCTAAACTCAAGTTACCTTCATTCTGAAAGAAAGCAGGATCCAATGGGAACAAATTAGGATATCTCCTCATCATGTCATCTTCCCTTTCCCAAGTGGCATACATACCACCATGATTCTGCCAATCCACTTTCACTAACGGAATTTCTTTGTTCCTCAATTTCTTGATCCGTCTGTTTACAATCTGTATAGGCCGTTCCTCATAAGTGTAATTATCACTTAACACTATCCGAGTAGGCTCAATCACATGAAACGGATCCCGAAGATAGTCTCTCAACATCGAAATGTGGAAGACATTATGCATATGCTCCATTTCAGGAGGAAGCGCAACTTGATACGCCACCGGATTGATTTTCTCAATAATCTCATACGGTCCGACATACCTCGGCGCTAACTTGCCCTTGACTCCAAAACGAGTCTGGCCTTTCATTGGTGTCACTTTCACAAACACGTGATCACCCACTTCATATTCTCTGTCCCGCCTTCTGACATCTGCATAACTTTTCTGTCTACTCTGTGCAGTTTTCAGCCTCTGCTGTATCAATCTCACTTTCTCAGTCGTTTCATATACAATCTCGGGCCCAAGCAAAGGCCCATCTCCAACTTCTGCCCAGCAGATTGGAGATCTACACTTTCTGCCATACAATGCCTCGAAAGGCGCCATACCAATACTCGAATGGTAGCTGTTGTTGTAGGCGAATTCAGCCAACGGCAAATGACTTTCCCAATTTCCCTGAAAATCAAGGACACACATTCTCAGTAGATCCTCTAAAGTCTGGATGGTCCTTTCTGACTGTCCATCTGTCTGAGGATGATAGGCACTACTCAGCCTCAATTCAGTACCCAATGCAGTCTGTAGGCTTTGCCAAAACCTCGATGTAAACTTTGAATCCCTGTCAGAAACAATAGATACAGGCACTCCATGCAGTCTCACAATCTCATCAATATAGATAACAGCCAATTTGTCTGCATTATAAATTGTCTTGACAGGTAGGAAATGTGCAGATTTAGTCAGTCTATCAACAATAACCCAAATAGAGTCCATACCTTTCTTGGAGCGAGGCAATCCAATGATAAAATCCATCGTGATATGCTCCCATTTCCACTCGGGTATGGATAAGGGTTGCAATAAGCCCGCGGGTCGCTGATGTTCCGCTTTGACTTGTTGGCAATGAAGACATTTGGATACAAAATCGGCAATTTCCTTCTTCATTCCTGGCCACCAAAAATTCTGTTTCAAATCTTGATACATTTTCGTATTCCCCGGGTGAATAGACAATTTGGAATTGTGGCCTTCTTGCAGAATTCTTCTTTTCAATTCACTGTCATTTGGTACACACAATCTATCTTGAAATTTCAATACATTGTTCTCAAATTTGTAACCCGGTCTCGGCTTAGACTCTCTTTCTTCGATGATCTTTTTCAAAAAGTCATCTAGTTGCTGTTTCTCTTTAACTTCTTCAATCAAGGCTGGTTGAGCAGTAATGGCAGCTATTGTTCCGCCTTGTTCTCTCAAAACAATTTCAATCTCAGATTTTTCAAGATCATAAAGCAATTCTTTCTGCCCGGTGAGCAAACAAGCTAAGTTAGCAATTGACTTTCGGCTCAATGCATCGGCAACGGTATTGGCTTTTCCCGGATGATACAAAATTTGCAAATCATAATCTTTAATCAATTCAAGCCATCTCCGCTGCCTCATATTCAACTCTTTTTGAGTGAAGAAATATTTCAAACTCTTGTGGTCGGTATATACTTCACATGTTGCCCCATACAAATAGTGACGCCAAATTTTTAAGGCAAATACCACTGCCGCAAGTTCCAAATCATGTGTTGGATAATTCTTTTCATGCGGTCTCAACTGTCGGGAAGCATAAGCAATAACTCTCCCATTCTGCATTAAAACACATCCCAAACCTTTATGAGAAGCATCACTAAATACAGTATATCCATCCGTACCTGAAGGTAGGGTCAGAATCGGTGCAGTCACAAGTCGGGTTTTCAATTCTTGAAATGCCGATTCTCTTTGATCAGTCCATTCAAATGATGTCCCCTTCTGAGTCAATTGAGTCAATGGTAGGGCAATTTTGGAGAAGTCTTTAACAAACCTCCTGTAATATCCAGCCAATCCCAAAAAGCTTCGGACTTCAGTCACATTCGTTGGTCTAGGCCAGTTCACTACAGCTTCAATTTTCTGCGGATCAACAGAAATTCCATCTTTGCTAACAACATGTCCCAAAAACATAACATGGTCAAGCCAGAATTCACATTTAGACAGTTTAGCATACAGTTTCTGTTCTCTTAAGGTTTGCAAAGCAAGTCTCAGATGATGTTCATGTTCTTCTCTACTTTTAGAATAAATCAGTATGTCATCAATAAACACCACAATAAAATCATCAAGGTATGGTTTGAAAATTCTGTTCATAAGGTCCATAAATGCAGCTGGGGCATTTGTGACTCCAAATGGCATAACTAAAAATTCATAATGGCCATACCTCGTTCTAAAAGCAGTTTTAGCAATATCTTCCGGTTTTACCTTCAGTTGATGATACCCCGATCTGAGATCAATCTTGGAAAATACTTGTGCTCCCTGTAACTGATCAAACAAGTCATCAATACGCGGTAAGGGATACTTGTTCTTTACAGTTACCTTGTTCAGTTCGCGGTAATCAATACACAGTCTTAGTGAGCCATCTTTCTTCTTTACAAACAAAACAGGTGCACCCCACGGTGAAGTACTGGGCCTGATAAACTTCTTGTCTAACAGTTCCTGTAATTGCACTTTCAATTCTTTTAGTTCAGTTGGAGCCATTCTGTAAGGAGCTTTAGACACTGGCTGTGTTCCCGGAATCACATCAACTGTAAATTCAATCTCCCTGTCAATCAAATCCCCTGGCAGATCATCTGGAAACACATCTGGGAATTCTCTGACTATAGGAATACAGTTCACATCAGTGTTAACACTATCAGTAGACACAGTCAATACAGAACAGAAATACCCTTTACACCCCTTTCTCATCAATTTCATGGCTTTCACAGAAGAAATCAAGTATGGAGGAGGTACCACTCCAATTCCACTAAATACAAATTCGGGCAAACCAGGTGGACGAAAATTAACTTGTTTTGTCACACAGTCAATGGTAGCATGATACTTTTGTAACCAGTCCATCCCCAATATTACATCAAAATGATCGATATTCAATGGCAGTAAATCAATAAATAGATGCATATCCCCAACAATAATCTCACAGGCAGGATACATATATGCACATGTCATGGATCCCCCAACAGGTGATGATACAGCTAGCAGATAATTCATGGGTTCTAAGGGTCTATTTAATTTCCTCGAAAAAGCATACGACACATAAGAATGTGTAGACCCCGAATCAATCAATACATATGCATTTTGGGTGCAAATAGAAAGAATACCTGACACGACGGTCTCGGTATTCTGAACATCTCCTGGCACTAAGGCAAACACTCGGCCTTGCCTCATAGGCTCTTTCCCGGTAGCCCTGGAGTTAGGCTTTGGTGTTGCAGTTGATGCTGCTGCGCTTGGTGCAGCTTTACTACTTGCTTGCGGGTTAGAGGGACAGTCTTTAATCCTGTGGCCCACCTTGCCACACTTGAAACAAGCTCCCGAAAGCTGATAGCAAACCCCTTTATGTTTGTTGCCACACACAGAGCAAGGTGGAGTGAACCCGCTCCCTTGGCTGGGGCTAGACATTGACCCCGTATTCTGTTTCTTATTCGATGAGTTGGGCTTGCCTTTCTTAAACTTGAACCCTTGCCTTTTGCCTTGCCACTCAGTTGTTGGCGTTTCAGTCTGTTTCACAGCTGCAATATTTACCTCGGCCATCAAAGCTCGATCAAGAACACCCACAAAAGTTGGCATTTTTAAAACACTGATTCGGTCCAGTATAGCAGCATTAAGGCCTCCTTCAAATCTCCTGGCCTTCTTGTAATCGGTATCCACCATGTGTGGGGCATACCTAGCAAGTTCAGTGAACCTCTTTTCATACTCGGCAACAGACATTTTGCCTTGTCTCAACTGCTCAAACTCAGTTACTTTCCTATCTCTGATACACTGAGGAAAGTACTTTTCAAAGAAGGACTCTTTAAACTGAGCCCAAGTCACCACAGCATTGGCGTCGCGGATCAACATCCACCACCTTCTAGCCTCTTCCTGCAAGGTGAAGGTGGCTAGCAACACTTTGTGCGCTTCCGAGCACGGAAACACTTCAAATAATTTTTCGGTCTCAAGTATCCAAGCCTCAGCCTTCAACGGTTCTAAGCCTCCCTGAGAGGACGGCGGTTTCAGTTTGCTGAACTTATGAGTCAATGTAATAATATCCTCCTCATTAGCATTCACATTTGCATTCTGTACATTCTGTTCCGGTTGCACCGGAGGAGGAGGAGGCTGTGGATTCTGTTGTTGTTGGTCCAGCCTTTCAATTATTAGTCCCATCATTAGTTCAAGTCTGGCCATTCTGGCCTCAGTTGATGAAGACCCAGGTTCATTTGCATTTGTGTTATCCATTTCGCTATAAGCAATCATAATAATTATAACACAGACAGTTATGACCATTATCATTATAAGCAGTTGTTCAATTAAACAGTTATAGCCGTCATAACAGTCATCATCACATAATTGTACAATTGAACAGTTTAACAATTTAACATGTATCAATCAGTCATGAGCACACACTTTTCATGTCAATGCAATGTCCTAATCACTTTTCTAGGACACCCTATAGCTCATTTAAACACGTGTGTGCGGTATAACTCGTGGTTAAGTATCGCTCTGATACCACTCTGTCAGGACCCAAACCCGGCCCTATGGGTTTAGCACCGTAACTGGCCAGTAATCCGAGATTACCAAAGGCCTGCTTATCAATCTTCCAATATAAACAGAGTTCAGGGCCTGGCGGAAGCCAAAACAATAAATGAATAGTGTCCAATGAGCTGTGACAATCTGTATGCCAAAAGTTTTTCATTCAAATGCACATAGACAGTACGGTACAAAACGGCATACATACATATATACATGTCCATAACAGTCGATAAAACTGGGGTCTAACCCCTTGGACAATACAGTAACGGTATACAGTCTATACAATAATCCCACAATAGTACAAACAGTGAGACAGACTGGGGAAATCAAAACCCCAAGGCCATAGCATGGCAACTAGGAACCTCGCTGTGAGGCACACAGGCTGGCTGGACAAAACTGGGGACTGACCCACGCTCCTAGCTCCCATCAGGCTGCTGAGAACCTACATATATATATAAACAGTGAGCTAAGGCCCAGTGAATAACATAATGTGTAAAGGGGTTATGAATGAATGTCCTTACAATACGGTAATGAAATCAATTCATTAAACAATATTTCAATCCTTCAATATTGAAATCAATCAGTATTTCGATCAATCGGTATTTCAATCAATAGAATTTCAATCAATCAGTCATATGTGGTACATCCATTAGCCTATAACAATAGGTCCAAAAGGACCGGGCCTCGACGGACCCAACAATAGTGATGGCCATCAGTCAATAACAATATGGTTCCACAAGGAAACCGACAGATGTGGATTCAAGAGGTGGCTCCCACTGTAGCACTTAGCTCCGCAGATTCTAGAGGTGGCTCCCAGTGTAGCACTTTGCTCCATTTCAGTAAACAATCAATAACGATAATGCTAAGGATGCCACAATACAGTTTGCGATACAGGACATACATTCATTCAATAAACCATATCAATTCAATAAAACAGTTCAGTTCGGTATTCAAAAGATAACCATTTTGAACATATCTTTACACAATCTGTTACTCACAGTGATTGGGCGATCAGTAGTTAGAGCGCGTCCCCGTGAGCCAACCCTAAACAGTCAGTCAATAGAACACACACTAAGTTTACAGTTGGAAAGGATGGTAATTAAATCCCTAAATTTCCTCGGTGTGGTTCTACGTCCAAATCCTCATTAAGATGTCTTAAACTAGGCCTAAGAATGCCTAGGATGGGATGAGGATGCAAAATTACACTTGGAAGGCATTTTTCAAAGGTTGCTGGAAATAGGCACCTCGCTCGAGCGAGCCTTCCTTCGCTCGAGCGAGCTTCCAAAAAATCAAAGGCTTCGCTCGAGCGAACAATCCTTCGCTCGAGCGGAAAACTTCTGGTTGCTCGATTTTTACGCGCGATACCACGCTCGATGTCCGCTCGAGCGAGCTTGCAAAATCGCAGGGCTCGCTCGAGCGAGTAATCCTTCGCTCGAGCGAGGAAGCAAAATCTGGGATTTCCAGATTTGTCTCCCAAGTTCGAACCAAGCATTCAAACACTCAAATCTCATCCTCTTGGCCCCAAATTCTGGAAAAACACTTTCAACTCAATGTATTACAAGTTTCAAAAGCTATTTTGTACATGCAAGGGCCAAGGGATGATCAATTGAAGCCAATTTCAAACCATTTTCAAGAATATTTTCTAAATGTGAGATGCATGATCTTTAAACCAAAATCAAGCTTTAAATCTTGTTCAATTGAGCTCAAAAGCTGGAAAACAAACTGAAAACATGGTCTTGATATGAATGTAAGCTTGCATGCACCAATGGACCATGAATCAACCTCAAAATGCACTAATTTGAACATGCATGCAACTATTCAAGCTTATTACACCATGGATGAACTACAACATGGCTCTACTCAACAATTTATCATGAATGATGCAAGAGCAACATAAGTTAAACATTGAGGGGCTCTAACTCCTTACCTAAGTCTTGTATTCAAAAATAGGAGCACAATTTGACCTCAATCTTCAAGTTCACCAAAGTGTGGTCAAAATCTCCCTCAATTTCTAAGCATGCAAGATGAAATCACTCAAATTCCTCACTCTCTCTCTCTAGAATCGGTTATGAGCAAGGATAGGGCTGGAGAAGTGTTGATTAAGTGTATAGGTTCTAAGATTAAACAAATGGCCACCCAATGGCGGTTTCGTAATTACGTGGAACTTGGCAATTAACTTATTTTAATGTAGTTTAATCATCCCTAATCAATTTTCAGATAAATATACCATTAAATCACAATTATTCTACTGATTCTAAAACACCAAACGGTTTCTAAATCGGCCGCCGATAAGGCCTTCAATTAACAGTTTAAACATATGAAAATAAACAGATAGTCACACAATCAAACAGATGCAATATGCGATTCAATAAATAAACTCATTCAATTTCAATTTCACTTTCAATCGATCTATTGAATACTTCGTTTGATTCGATAATCAATCATTATCAGTTCAAATTAGCGATAATCAGTATATAATTCAGTAATCGGTAACGAGGGTCGTTACACAAACCGAAAAGGAACTGAAAAAACAAGGAAGAAGAGAAGCAGAACAAAGCAGAATAGACAAGGTACAAACAAGAACCAGCACACAGCTCCACAGATTCAGCAGACCAGCACAGCTGCTGAAGCTCAAACCAGCACAGCAGAACAGCAGACCAACCTTGAATACTACAGAACAGCAGCCCAAACCAGCAGCCCAAACTCCCTCCCATAGAAGCAACTCCAAACAGCAAGAGATTCGTACCCCAACTGCATAATACAAGTAGAACCCAGACCCCAAAGTGATATGCCTCAAGATATTAAAAAACAGCACAGCAGAGGTTGATATGCCACAAACAACAGCCCAGAGAAGAGCTGAAACCAAACAGCAACCTCAACAGAACATCCAACTCTGAACAGAACATCAACCTCATCAAACAGAAGCAGAGGGATACAAGTAGACTCCAAGGGAAAACAGCAGACAAATAAGACACATTACAAACTTCTCCCTGTAATGCAGCATCTAACTTGCCTAAGATTAACCAGAAAATCCTGCACAGAAAAATGGTACTTAGAGAACCTTGGTTTCAGCCATAAAGCAATTCTCACCTTAATCACTTCACACAACTCCCCCAAGTTTGGAGCAGATGCCTTAAACACTATAGCATTCCTGTGCTGCCAGATAGACCAAAGCACAACCAGAGGCACTCCTCTCCAGATCTTCCTCTCTTGACTCCTAACATATTGTCCTTCCCACCATAATAAGACTCCTTCAACAAATTCAGGTAAGGCCCCCACAACATCCCACCACAGCAGCATTGCAGACCACACCTTCCAAGCAAATGGGCAGGAAATCAACATATGATTCACAGTTTCTGAGTCAACAGTGCAAAAGACACACAGGGATGAAACAGAGTTGTTAAGGGCACCAATTCTTTGTAAGTACACTGCAGTCTTAACTCTGTTTCGCCAAGCTAACCAAGTAAAGAATTGGACTTTTGGAGGCATGTAAGGGATCCACACTAAATTAGTAGACCTTAACAAAGGGCCAGTTGAAGAGAGCAAACTTGTGTAAGCAGAGCAGACAGAAAATACCCCAGAAGATGTTGCATTCCACACTGGGCAATCTATTTGATCTGGAACAGGAGCATGTGCTGCTGCCAGGAAGTTGCTGAGTCTGAAAATCTCACTAACCTCCTACTCATATAGCCTTCTTCTGAACTGACACACCCAATTACCTTTAGCAACCTTTTGATCATGCATTGATCTAAGTGACTCTTCTTTATTCACTACCAACCCATACAGACCCGGAAATTCCTCTCTAAGACTTGTCCTATTCCACCATTTGTCCACCCAGAATCTAACATTATTCCCATCCCCAATCTTAATCTGAAAATTATTCATGTAAAACTCCGAGAGGGTGTTATTAAACTCTGCAATGGTAACTATGCCTTTCCATACACTGGACATTCTACTAATTGTAGAAGTGGGAGGAGTCCAATCCCTGAAGTCCACTTTATACTTACTGCAAACAACTCTTCTCCACAAGGCTTCCTTCTCAATCCCAAATCTCCACCACCATTTGATTAGTAAACAAGAATTTACCACCCTCACTCTTCTCAGCCTCACACCCCCTTGCTCCAAGCTTTTAGTCAACTCCTCCCATTTGACTATATGCACCTTTCTTCTAACTTCTGTTCCACCCCAGAGAAATGAGGCTTGCAATCTCTCCAAAATTCTAGCTACCCCATCCAGAATTTTGAACAAAGACATATAATACACGGACAAAGATGCTAGAGCAGATTTAATAAGAGTGAGTCTACCAGCATGAGATAGAGTCTTCCTCTTCCAACTAGCAAGTCTACTTTTCACTTTCTCCACCACTGGTTTCCAAGTTGCTTTACAGCTGGGATTAGCCCCTAAGGGCAACCCTAAATACTTCACAGGTAGCTTCTTGGTCTTACAGTTTAGAATATCAGCAAATCTGCCCAACACACCATCAGCAACACCCACTTCACAAACCTGACTTTTATGGTAATTAATTCTCAACCCAGACATAACCTCAAAGCACCTTAATATCCTCTTTAGGTTATTAACCTCCTCCACTTCAGCTTCACACAACAATAAGGAATCATCAGTAAATTGCAAATGAGACAACACCATATCCCCACCCCCTATTTTCACCCCTTTAATAATACCTAACTGGAGTGCCCTATTTAATAGCACATTTAAATCCTCAACCACCAAGTTAAATAGGAGATGAGACAATGGATCTCCTTGTCTAAGACCCCTCTGCGGACAAAACTCATTAGTAGGAGACCCATTGACCAGGACAGAAACACGAGCTGTGGTAACACACTCCATAATCCATTTTGACCATCTAACACCAAACCCAAAATTCAGAAGCATTGAGTGCAGAAAACTCCAATTTACTGAGTCATAAGCCTTTTCAAAGTCAAGTTTGATTAACACTCCCTTCTTTTTAGACTTCATCCACCCATCCACCACTTCATTTGCGATAAGTACACCATCAAGAATATTTCTCCCCCCGAGAAAAGCTGATTGGGTTTCACTAATAACACTAGGAAGCACAGCTTTTAGCCTTGTAGACAACACCTTGGCTAAGATTTTATACACTGAACCAACCAGGCTTATGGGCTTATAGTCAGATAAGCCCACAGGGTTCTCCTTTTTGGGAACTAAGGTGATAAAAGAGTTATTCAATTCCTTCACCAATCTACCATTTCTATGGAAATCCTTCATAAAATTAATCACATCCTCGTTCATCACCTTTCGAAAATCCTTAAAGGTTGAAAAGTGGCTTGTCCCACATTGATTTTGTGAGAAGTTTTGAGTGGGTTTATAAGGCATGGGATTGGAACTTAGGGTGTGCCCCAAGGGGTACCCAAGTGTTGTAGAGAGGGAGGTTATGGGCAAAATGAGCTAGACCCATTGGACCCAAAAATCACCACACGCGCGCGCCGCAGCCGGCCGTCCAATCAGGCAGGCTGGGCTTGGGCGCGGATGCATGGTGTGAGGTTGGGTTGGGCTTGTTCGGCCCAATACTAATCTTTTTGGGCCAAAAATATTTCAATTTTATTTTCTAAAATTAAATTCTAATTTTTCCAATTTGATTTTCGAAATTTAAATTCAAAATTGGGTCCGGTTTTCTCCCTCCCAAACAAAATTGAAACTGTTTAGATTTCAAATAACCCAGACAGATTCAAATTTGTGTTGTTCCGATTTTTTCTGTTCAAATTTGAACCCAATCAATACCAATTCAAACCCAACAGGTTCAATACCTGTTCAAATAGGTGCTACCTGTTCAATTCAAAATAAATGGGTGCGACTACATCTATAAATAGACTAGCCCTTCATTTGATACATTCATTCACAATTTTCGTCCATAATGATTTTGCTATTATTCTTACATATTGCTGCATTATTTTTCTGTGAGAAAGAGTATATACACTTAGTGTGTTCATCGTACGAATAAATTGTAGTGCTGCATTTATTCGTTGTTGATCATTTCATCCTGAGAGATAGACATCCATTTTCTGAAAGTACCGTGGAGAGGACGAATCTGTCTTAAAGACACAGTGTCAAACACTGGACTTGATCAGATTATTATTATTCGAAGAAATTAATCAAGTAAGTTGTTTAATTTATTTTTTGTTTTATTTGTTTGTTTAAATCATATTTTAATTTTATTTTTTGTAACCAAATAAAATCTGTTTTTATTTATATATTTTTATTTCTATTTTGATTTTTGTAATCAAACGAATTCTCTCCTTTCTTTTATTTCTTTTATATTCTGGTTGTTATTAAGTACACAACAGAATTTAATTTATTTAAATACAGTAAAGATTGTCCAATAATTACAACCACCTATCAACATGAATACATTACACGTCCAAAATAACCATCAATCCTTACAACAAATTCACCACATCAAAAAATATTTACAAAACCATCAAAGATTTCAAATGTATGTCATATTTGTCCGATGCAAAGTATCTAAAAACTCCACGTATAAGTACAATTTAGAATTAATGCACCGGAAAACTCAGGTTTATAAACACGCATGATTACGCCTCTAGCTACCTATAATAAAAAAAATGAAAAAATCATTGTTAATAATAATATTTTTGTTTACATTTCTATTTTAATTTTGTTAAAATCTATGGATCTAACTCTACTCTCAAAACTAACAATCACACACAGCCTAATTGCTCAACTCCAAAAAAAAAAAAAAAAAAAACACATTAGTTTGTTGTGGATGATAGGGATGTCACTATACTCCTGAAGAGATAGTTTTCAACTGTTAAGTAATAGTAAATAAATTAATGAAGCACTACTTGAAAAATAATTAAAAGACGGGAATTTTCAATATGACAAAGATAATGACTCAAATCATGTATAAAATTAGCGGGTGAAGGTTGAATTATTTTTTGACACAAAATTTAAATGGATTAGATTAATGTCAAACGTGCATAATAATAGGAGGATATAACTTAACAAGAAGTTGACACGAAAAATTTGTTTAATAAAAAACTTGTTACACATTTTTAAGGGTAAATTATGACAACAGTACTTTAAGTCTTATGTCATTTTGATCCTTATAATTTCAATTGGCTTAATTTTGATCTTAAATTCTAATTGATTACAACTCTTAATATTTTTAATGAAAAATATGTATATAAGTGGCATGTGTCATATTTTTAGAGTAACATTATAAATTTACTAACCCCAATGAGTTAACCTCAACCAATTCAATGATTATTTTTAATCAAAAACACTAATGGTATTATCAATTGGACCAAATTGACACAAAAGTTAAAATTAACGGTCAAAATTGTGTCAGTTAAAAGTGTAGGAACCAAAATGACATAAAAGACAACTTCATCCAACTGTGTCAGTTAAAAGTGTAAAGATCACCGATATAATTTGCCCCATTTTAATGTTACAAATTCATCCAACTGTAATTAGAATGCAATTTTTGTGGAGTCAATCTAATAAAAAACCATAATAATAAGGTATAATTTTTTTTTTTTTTTGAGAAAATATAATTTTACCCTCAAAAGCATCACTTACAAATTAATTTAACCTCTATTATTTTAATAATATAAATTTTGTACTTAAATTATTCAATTTTGTATCAATTTTACCTTCACGGTCAATTGTTGTCTATAATCAAACAAAATTTACTGATGTGGCATCTAAAGTTCATTTAGAATTTCATTTTGCCCTCAACCTATTCCTTAAATATCAATTAGACCCCTGAATAAAATGAAATTTGGGAGTATAATTGATATTTTAGAGAGTTTGGGGATAAATGAAATTTTAAATAAAATTTTAGTGCCAAGTCAGCAACTTCTATTTGATTACAAACAGCAGTTAACGGCATGGAAAAAATTGATTCAAAATCAAATAATTTAAGTGTAAAATTGATATTATTAAAAGAACCTAAATTGAATTGATTTTTAAATAATAGTTTAAGAAAGAAAATGATATTTTTTTTTTTAACTCGTTGAAAAAATTTTAATTTTGCCATTCACTTTTGTTTGTACCTCAAAGAGAGTGAAGGCATTCATGTGTATATGCACGAGAGTGCTATGACTTGTGACAAAACCCTTACACAATAATACATATCGGATATCTAAGTATATGAGTGATATATAATCACTCACATCTCTGTTTTCTGATGAAATGAGACTATTAGTTTCTATATTTATCCTCTATAGAAATAATTTTAAAGGGATTTATAAGGAGACTCTTAAAATTATTGAGAAGTATCACTTTAATCTTACTAAACAATAAAAGTGTATGAATAAACTTTGTATATTATTGAGAAGTATCATTTTATTTCTTAAACTATAAAAGTGTATAAATGAACCCCTTAAACTATTGGCGTGTTTTACTTTGACCTATTTCGTTAGGCTATTCAATTTATACGCTTTTATAATTTAGGATTCCATTTGTGTATTTTTATAATTTAAGGGACAAAATGATACTTCTCAATAGTTTAGAGGGTTTAATTGTACGATTTTATATTTTAAGAAATCAAAATAATACTTTTCAATAATTTATAAAATTTTTATGTAAATAATCCTAATTTTAATTCACATGGGTCTCTTCATGGGTTACGAGTCATGCCGTCATGGACACTCAGCCTCGAGTATGAAATCTGACCCAATTTCCTATAAATTACAACCGAAAATGATATAAAAACTAAATAAATTGAATTAATATTAATATGAATTCAAAATAACATGACAAAACGCACAGAGTCCTATAATACTCACATTTTCAAAGACCACAAAGATTGTTGGTAAATTTTACGTTTGGTGTCAGGTACATGACGGTAGAGGAGCTTTCTAGCCTGGGCTATAAGGTCAACATCATACACAACCAACTACAAAACCAACTGGCACTTTGTTATAAATACCTTGGTTAGTTTAACCCCACTTACCTCATTTGTATTATAGTTAATTACAATTTACCCTTCTCCATTGTTATTAAATCACTTTACTTATTTTAATTTTAATATCGTACATTTAGACCATTTAATTATCAAAAAAAATATACCAATTAAAGCTTTCTATTACATGATAGTATATAGTAAATGAAATGGAATGGAATTGATGTAAGGTAAACTTTGATATGATGTAGATAAAAAGGGATACTTTGATCCATTTCATACGCTTGCTCGCCTCTTGGCAACAGTAAACACCGATAACACGCAGATCTTGAAAGCTTTGTTATGTGCCAAGGAAGATCAGTTGCCACTCATTGATGGTTATACTAAGAAAAGGGTTTGCTCTTATTCATATATCCTATTTATGCACTACTGTATTTTACATCAAATTTCATTGTAATTTCTCATTTTTTAATTTTAATAGTCAACCCTTTTGACCTTCGTTCGAATTGCAACATAACCTTTTTCTTAATTTGGTGTTTAACATTATGATGATAGAAGTTGTAATTTAACCATAATCTATTATCTCCGACTTCTTGAAAAGTTACCATTGATTAATCTCTTTTGTATGACAAATGCAGGTTCACGTAGATGTGTTAAGGAGGAAGAATGTGTTGCTACTCATTTCAAACGTAGACCTCTCCTATGAAGAACATTTCTTTCTCCATCAGTTGTACATAGAGGCAAAACAACACCCAAAGGAGAATCAGTATGAGGTTGTGTGGATCCCTGTCATGAAGGAAACAATCCCATGGGACGAGGTGCATCAAAACAAGTTTAAGCACATACAAGCTTCAATGCTATGGTTCTCTGTGTACCAACCTTCACTACTTGATCCAGGAGTCATCAAGTACATCAATGAGGTCTGGAACTTCAACAATAAGACTATGATCGTGTCGATAGATCCAAAAGGCAAAGTTGTGAATCATAATGCAATCTGTATGTGTTGGATTTGGGGGAATCATGCTTTCCCATTTTCTAGCATGAGGGAGGAAACACTCTGGGAGGAGATGCCTTGGACGATTGAGTCGTTGGCAGGATACATCAATCCATCGATCGTTGATTGGGTAATATGACCTTTTTTTTTTTTTTGTGGTCTAATTGCCGCTCAATGCTCACTACAACATATAAGAATTTTGAGGGGTAATTACAAAAAAAATAAAAATAAAATCCAAAGAAATAAATTTCTAATTTTAATTTTATTAATTTAAACCTAAATTTTTTGATTTAAACTCCAATCTAAAATATTTGTCTATTTTCATTAAGTAAAACCGATGAAATAATAGTATTTTAGACATTAAGCTCAATCTAAGTATACATAAAATGTCTAAGATATCATTTTTCACTGAGTTTAATTAATAAAATACTTTTTTTGGGGTTAATTTTACTTAATGAAAATAGCTAAATGGTTTAAATTAAAAGCATATCAAAAGTTTATGGTTTAAATTGATAAAATTAAAAGTTCATGATTTATTTTGTTATTAAAATCAAACTTTGGGTTTTTTTTTTGGGTTTGGGGGGGGGGGGGGGGGGGGGGTTGTAATTTCCTTGAATCTTAATGTGAAACTTTTGTTGCCAAAAATATTATAAGAGATTAATTTCTATCGTCATAACAATCGTCACTAAAAGTCTACTTGAAAAATTAAAAAATATACAACCTTTTAACGACAACATTTTAAAATATCGTTAATAAATAGACACGTACTTTACATTTAGATAATAAGATATAAAAATATGATTTTTTATTGACTACTTCAGATTGCTTCTGAAAAGTACATTTGCTTGTATGGAGGAGAGGACCTAGATTGGATAAGGAGCTTTACCAACGCAGCCAAAGCTGTTGCAAAAGCCACCCAGATCCCATTAGAGTTGTTGTATGTAGGAAAAAGCAACCCAGGAAGAAAGGTAGTGAAGATCAACAATGTCATTATGGTGGAAAAACTCAGCCACACAATGCCAGACCTAATTCTAATATGGCACTTTTGGGATAGGATTGAGAGCATGTGGCACTCCAAGAAGCAACACGGCAAGTCTGTAGGGAACGATCCCATAATGAAAGAAATAAAGTCAATATTGAGCTTCGATAAAAGTGATCAAGGATGGGCTATGATCAGTCAAGGAGGCACGATTGAGATGGCTAAAGCCAAGGGTAACACCATTTTGAAAAGCTTAAACCAATTTGAGAAATGGAAAGATCGTGTGAAAGAGGTTGATTTTTTGACGGCATTTAATGAAAATCTTAATGAGCTTGGTTCGCTAGATCACTGCAACACTTTGTTCATTCCCTATGCCGAAAGAAGCAGCAGCATTTCTGAGATGCATACTTGTGATGATTGTGGCCGCCTTATGGAGGAGTTTATCGTGTTTTGTTGAATTATTAGTGACTAATAAGTTATTAAGCAAGCTCATAATCCTTCGAGGAGAGGAAGGACTTTAATAGGGATATAATTAAGAGAAATGCCTAAGAGCCCAGTGGGGGTCACTGGGGGTCATGTACGGAGGTTTCCCATTGGTCAAAAAAAAAAACTATTTTTTTTTTTTTTTATTTGGATGAATGGCACGCTACCACCTCACTGGGGCAGTGGGGGTCTGTAGCAAAGTCCTATAATTAAACCCATTTTAACGAAGAGTGATTACCATCATTATTACCTTTTTCTAAAAGAAAAACTAGAAACTGACCTAGAATTTCATATTACAGTATAAATTTGATCTAGTTTGGGAGCCACTCCATGAATAAATCTAATCCCCAAACTAGGAAAATTTCTTTTGTTTTTTGGTTGGAATTGTGTAATATTATCGATAAATAAATGATGCTAGTATTATGTATTAGAAATTCTAGTTTAGGACTTATGTATATACATATATTGTTTTACAAAAATGTTATAAACCCCCACCCTTATCAACCCATAATTTTATCCCCAATGTGTTTGATGAAATTTGAAATTCATGAGTTGGGGTTTATAATGTTGTTTGTTTTTAGGTTCTATTTGTTGCTATTGATCTATACCAAGTGTCACTTGCAAAAGTGGCTTTCAAGCTAGCTTTATTGGAAGAATTCCAAACATTAGCTATGAGCTCCACGTTTCAGTAAGCATGAATTGCCTTATTGAGCCCTCCCTTTTCCCCTTCTTCAGCCCTGGCTCATGCTCTTGAATGGCAACACCTCACCCCTTCAATCTTGGGCAAATCAACCCTCCTTCGTGTGTTTGTAATCAAATTGTTCTAGACGCTATGGGTATTTACTACCCCAGACTTATGTAACCCTTATTTTCTTTATATATAAGCTCCAGTTTACCAACAAAAAAAAAAGAAATTAAACAAAAAAATTCACTCCCAGGTACAATTTGCAGATTTTTTTGGCCCTTTTGTGCCACCAATACAAGGTATTGAGATTTTGAAGATTTTGGGGTCAAAGAACCAAAATAGTATTGGGCCAGATATATTTCAAGGACATTTGAAACAATTTTGAAAATTTTTTGGGTTGTGTATTTTTATTTCTTTCAAGTTGCCCAATAAATTTGTCCAGCTTTGGCAACATAGGGTGTGATTGACCAGGCTCCAAATAACGTGACTTTATAGGCCTGACTATGGTGATATTTTGACCCTAAGGCCCGTTTATTTTTAGATATAGAATGGAGGGGATTAATAGTGAGGGAATTATTAATAAGAGTATTAATAATGAAATGATTGAGTAAAATTATGTTTATTTTTATGATAGTTATTGGTGTAGGAATTGTTAAATTATTTTTATATAAAATAATAAAAAAATACAAAAATACAAAAACATTAAACATTAATATTCAAAAAAAAATGCCCAACATGTAAAAAATAAAAAATAAAAAATAAAAAGTAAAAAGTAAAAAAAATTGAAAAAAAATAAAACAAATAAAACAATGATTTTTACTTAACAAAAAATTCAAAAAAATGTCCAACATGTAAAAAAAATAAATAATAATAATAAAATAATCCGGCGGATTATTTTTCCAATACCACCTCTACGTCTTCCATCTCTTGAAACAAACAGGGCCTAAGAGCATCCACAATGGGATAACTAAAAAGGTGTGTTAAAGTGTGTTATATGACCAAAAAAAAAAATGATAAAAATGAGACCACAAAATGTGTGTTAAAGTATGTTAACAGTTTGCTAATTTTAGAAAGTGAGTGGTGGTGCAATGAATAAGTTAAGGTATGTGTTAAGAAATGTGTTAAAAATATATATATATATATATAAACAATAAATAATAATTGAAAAGTGCAGTGGGCCCCACTCCAATAAACTGTCAATGCCCCTCTTTCTCCTTCTCTTCTCCTTTCTCTCTCTCCCTCTCCCTCTCCCATCTTTGTTTGTTTCGTTGCAGTTAACACATAACTTAGTCGGATGATCCCACAGAACTGTTAATACACAAGTTCGCAGGTCTTCTTTCGTTTTCTCTCTCTCTCTCTCGACTGGCCGGAAGCATCAGCATAGTTAATACACAAGTTAACAACTAACACTAATGACTGACACTATTACAACGAAAAATAATATTTTTAACTGATCAAAATTAATAACTGATACTAACAAATATACTAACACATCCATTGAGATGATCCAATAATGACCTCTTGCAAATTTGGTAGTGATGATATATTTAAATTTATATAAAAATTCTCAATAACTTTGTCATTTATTAAAAAGGATTCGTAGTGGTTTCCTTTTTTTTTTTTTATTTATTTATTTATTTATTTTTATTTATTTATTTTTTTGAGGAGAGGATTTATAGCAGTTCGAGACTATTAAGAAAACAAACATAATTCATGTATAACCCAATCCTACCAACCATAGACTAGAGCAAAATTTAAAATTAAATTTTGAGTGTAAAGAAAGTCGGGTTCTAGAACATCTCAAACAAAATTCATTATTGAAACTGGAAGTCTAGTTTAAAAATAAATTATTTTAGTTATTTTTTATTTTTTTTATAAAAAAAATATACAAATAATAATAATAATAAATGATATAACAATTTATAATAATTTTCTAACTAAAATATTTAATTTCCAAACAAAATTTTTTAATATTAATTCCTAATTTTCTTTTATAGAAAAATTAGGATAAAATTAAAAACTATAAGATTTGATAAATCTTTAATTTTTAATTTTGTCAATTTTAATTTATTTTTAATTTAAAACATTTAAATATTTTAATCATTATATTCAATTTAAGTGTATTTAATGACTTTTTTTTGTGTGTCAATAATAGATAAATAATTCAGATTAAAAATAAATTAAAAAACTATTATTATTTAAAATGATAAAAATAAAATATAAAAAATTAATTTATTATAAGACTCATGCGACTTTTTTTTGTTCAAATTTTTTTTATATATAAATTAAATAGAATATGCAACACTTGATTTATAATTTTTGAAAAAAAAAAAAAAAACTAAAATTGAATAATAAAAAAAATGAAAAATCATCATCAATCTTCAAATCAAAACGAAGAAGAGAAATGTACCAGGAGACAGGTAACACGATGCAACAAAACACAATCGTGCAATGCAGCGAGCTGTTTAATTCTGGCAAAACAAGTCGATCTATGCTTCAGAAACACAAACATCTCTCACTTTTGTTTGTGAAAAAACAAAGAGAGTTCACCAGTAAGAAGCAACCCCCAAATTCATTGTCACCAAAACCCTAATCACATAATAAAATTGAGCAAATACATACATAGATCTATGGATGATTTATCAAGCCGAGTATAAAACAAACTACTATACCATTAACAAATCGTAGATGTAGAAAGAGAGGATTAAGTTGGCATTGAGATTAAATTTACGCTTTCGTTGACACGTCCATCGGCAATAAACGAACGCAACATGTGAAGCCCTGAAAAATGTATTCACTTTAAAGACCCTAATGTTTGAATTATTTTCTTAAAACCCCTCAAATCCTTGAATTATTTCAAATCTTGTCGGTTAGTATTTTATTTTATTTTTTTATCGAAACAAGAATATCCTAGCCGGATTAAGTTCCTTAGCCTAATTTAGTTTAATTCTACATAAGTAAGGTTCTAATTCATGAATTTAACTCCAAGCCCTTACTTCTTTATTTAAATTCAAAATTTACCTCAAAAACTAGTGCATGTACCCTTATACTATAAGTACCATCAATCAATTGAAATCTATATATATATACATTGAGGAATGTGCCCCTAGTACCTAAATTGATTTAAAAAATAGCCCCATCACCCTTCCCAATGGCCGGCCACCCTACGGAGAAATGAGAAGCCAATTTTCAAGATTTATGATCATAGTGTTCTAGAAAACCCAAAACCTAGTACCCTAGACCTAGGATGTTGTTTCCAATACTAGTTTCATTTCAACTAGGAATCAACTAGATGTTGCCTAATCCTATGATTAAGCTCCCTAATCACTCCTATCCCATTAGACTCCAAGCAAATCCTAACATTTCCATCCATTTCCAACTAGTGGGCTTTTATGTCATTTTACACCAAAAATTGCCTATAAATACCACCATCCCCTAGCTTGGCAAGCACAAACAACACACTCACACACACACATTCGGCTAGAAGAGAGGAAGGAGAGCAAGAGAGAAGTCTTGAGAGGAAGAAGAGAGCCATCTTGTTCAAAGCTTAGCAAGTAAGCCACAACACAACCTTCTCTTTCATTTTTCTTTTTCAAATACATGTTCTTAAGGGTTCTAAATAATGTTTTCAGATGTGTTATTGATGACCTACTTGTGTTAAAAATGATAAGAGTTGAGCCATGATTCTATCTCTCTTGTATTTTCCCTTATTTCGGTACAAAACTATTGTTTTTACCCCAATCTCTTAAACTTTCCAAAGGCACACTATAACGCCCTCAAAATAATACATATAAACCCCTATTCTTGACATGCATAGACATAAGAAAATAAAACATATTTCTATTTATCAGAGTATTCATTATAAAAGTATTACATGTTGACAACAAAAGTAAATGCCCTATGGGCTTACAACTTTCCAAGCCAACACTTGGTTACAAAAAGAGAGTTCTAACTCATATACATTAAGCCCTCGGCTTGAGTCTACATGTAATATCAAAATGACAAAACAACCAAAAGAGTCTTCAACTCCCAAAACCTTCCAAGCTATGCCCTTGGAGGTAGCATGTCACCTGAACCCGAAAATGATGTCCCATATAGGGTGAGTCACAGCCCAGTAGAGATATACTAAACCAAATATGAGCAATGACTAAAACAATAGCATTTAATAGATGGTTAACACTTGTAAACCAATTTATATCACAATACAATTCCATGACAATCATGTCCATGTTACATTCCACTTTCATTTACTTATCCAAATCATTTCATAAACATGGCTCAGAACCTGACCAAACAATTTAATGAGACTATAACTCATATAAAGACACTTCCATACTTCAAATGATACACATATTTGCTGTATCAGTACTTCAATTTAATACACATATTTGCTGTATTAATGGAGTCCATCCCCTATCTCCTCCCAAACAGGTTTGAGAGTCCATCCCCTATCTTTCCTCAAACCATAGAGTACATCCCCTATCTCTTCCCATACAATACACATATTCCAAGTATATAAACACTCATCATATACAAGGATCAATCAATACACATATTTGATGTATTATTCCAATCGTCATATTCAATGACATATTCAATGTGATTAGTTTCAGTTTTTCCTAATCAACATACAGTATCTACAACAATCAAGACTATCCTCCACCGATAGCCTAAAGCAGTTATTTCTAAACAGAAAATAAATGCATTAAACAGATATAATATCAACATTTTCATAGGTGAGTGATTAATTTATCCAACTCCACCATTCAACTTTATAATTCTCCAATTTCATAATTTCCAACTTAATTTCATATTCCCACAAATTAATTATTCAAATTAATTTATCACATAGCTAGGGCATTTTTCCCTAATTCTCAATATCAACCCTAAGGTCCAATTTCATCAACATAACAACAATAATTTCATTTTCCAAGGTCTCATATACCCATAGGATTTAACATTTTGAAAACCCCCCTTTTATAAATTACGAATCAAACCCCAACTTTTCCCAAAATTACCCAACAACACCAACTAATCAAAATGACCAAAATTTATGACAAAACTCATAAAATGGAGTAGGGTATCCCTACCCTGAAATGGAGAGACCAAAGGAGAAGATGATGCAAACTCGAAGTGCTCCAAATCTACTATTTTTCAGATTAAAGTGAAGCCCTCGCAACCCTCTATCTTTCTTACAAATGGACTAGGGTAGAAGATCACTAAAAATAGATGAAACCTTAGAGAGAAGGTATGTAGAGAGAGAGAGAGAGAGTCGGATCTAGGGTTTGCGTAAAAGAGGAGATGAAAAAGTGAAGTGTAATCTCGCTGCTATGTACTGATATAACAGAGGCTCGCTCAAGCGAAGGAGTGGTCACTCGAGCGACCAGACACAAAGATACCTCGCTCGATCGTAAAAAGCCTCGCTCGAGCCAACAATTCGAAGTTTCAGGTCTGTAACCCAGAAGCACGCTCGAGCGAAAAAAAGTTCACTCGAGCGAAGAAACCCAAAACATAAAGCTCGCTTGCTCGAGCGAAAGAAAGCTCGCTCGAGCCAAGAATCACAACCATCGGGTCAAAAGAGACGCAGACGCAAGCTCGAGCGCAAGACTTCTCGCTCGAGCCACCAGACACATCACCCAACTCTCACTCGAGCGAAGGAACCCTGGCTCGAGCGAAGGATCTAAACCACAAAGCTCGCTCGAGCGACAAAAGTCTCGCTCGAGCGAAGACACCAAAATCTGGGCAGCAACCATTTGTTCCCAAACACAACCAACCTGTAACAAACCTGCCCAACACATCCTAAAACTCATATACAAAGAATTGAAGGACGAAAACAAGACATAATAACAACCAACACCACGGAACCCAAGTCCGGAATACTGTAATCAATGAAGGGAAAACCGGGATCGCTATAACCTCCCTCCCCTTAAAGAATTTTGTCCCCGAAATTAGGTACAAGTTTTCAAAAATAAGATTTCTCAATTTTCAACAATGTTACAATTCAACATTCCACAACCTGACCCATTACCGGTCATCCCATCTCTATTCAAGAGGCAATTTACAATATATGTTCCAACATGCATTATCAACATGCATATTTTTCAAATCCAACAATTCTCAATGTGCATGGTTCACAATTCCATAACATATTCAATGCCAATAATACATTTGCATTTCTACAACACATTTAACATATACAATGCTAAAATAAACTTTCATTTTCAAGGCATATACAATAATACCTCCATAAACCGAAACATATACAATGTTTTACAACTTAAGACATATTCAATGCTCTTAAAGTTTATCAATACAACAAAATTCCCAATACATGGTTAAACATTAACAAACATGTCCGGATATTTCTCACGGACATCCAACTTACGTTCCCAAGTGGCTTCCTCCACTCCGTGATGTTTCCACAAAACTTTTACCAAAGGTATCGTCTTGCCTCGCAAGACTTGATCCCGCCTATCCAAAACTCGCACCGGTCTCTCCTCATATGAGGCATCCTTGTCAACCTCTAAGTCGGTTCAATCCAATACATGCGCTGGATCCGGCTCGTACTTCCGAAGCATACTAACATGAAACACGTCATGCACTCTGGATAACTGCGGTGGCAAAGCTAAACGATAGGCAACCTCGCCAATCCTCTCAAGGATCTCGAAAGGGCCAATAAACCGAGGGGAAAACTTCCCACTCTTACCAAACCTCATCAAACCCCGCCTAGGTGATATTTTCAGGAAAACATGATCACCCACCTCAAATGCCAAAGGCCTTCTCCTACGATCGGCATAACACTTTTGATGACTCTAGGCTGTAACAAGTCTCTTACAGATAAGCTCAACTTTCTCCGTCGTCTCCCGAACCAACTCCGAACCCAACAAAAGTGCATCACCCACCTCGGCCCAACAAACTGGAGACCTACACGATCGGCCATACAAGGCCTCAAACGGTGCCATACCAATACTCGATTGGAAACTGTTATTGTAGGCATACTCTATCAAGGACAAGTGCCTCTCCCACGATCCACTAAAGTCAAGGACACAACCTCGAAGCATATCCTCAAGGATCTGAATAGTACGCTCGGACTGCCCCTCAGTCTGAGGATGATAAGCCGTGCTAAAAGTCAATCTAGTGCCCAAGGCACTTTGCAAACTCTGCCACAACCTAGCAGTAAAACGTGGATCTCTATCTGAAACGATCAACACTGGGACCCCGTGCAACCTCACTATGTCCCGAACATACAAGTCGGCAAGATGATCTACCGAATCTCTCACGCGCATAGGGATGAAGTGCGCCGACTTAGTCAACCGGTCTACAACCACCCAAATAGCATCATTACCCCATTGAGTCCTCGGAAGACCTACAACGAAGTCCATCGTGATATGCTCCCACTTCCACTCGACAATAGGCAAGGGTTGTAACAAACATGCTGGCCTCTGATGTTCGGTCTTCAGTTGCTGACAAGTAAGGCACTTAGACACAAAAACTATCACATCTTTCTTCATACCCCGCCACCAAAACTGGCGACCCAAATCACGATACATCTTAGTGCCTCCCGGATGCACCGCAAGGCGTGAATGGTGAAACTCTCGGAGTACCTCATCTCGGCAAGACTCCGGCACAAACAAACGGGCTCGGTATCTCACACTCAGGTCGGGATACACCGTCAAACCCTTCTCAGCCTTCCCACTGGAGATCTTCTCCTGGAGAGATTCTACCTCAAGGTCACCTCTCTGTGCCTCTAATACTCGATTCACAAGTGTGGGCTGCGCAACTACTGAAAACAAGGCCACAGCCTCAACGAATTCGCCCATAAGCAAATTAAACTCGCCAAGTGTACCCAACATTTCCCACTCCTGGATAGCTATACAAGCTACATCACTAATGGATTTCCTGCTAAGGGCATCGGCCACAACATTGGCCTTCCCTGGATGATAATGCAACTCGAAGTCGTAATCCTCAATAAATTCTATCCACTTCCTCTGCTTCAAATTCAAGTCCTTCTGTGTAAACAGATATTTCAGACTCTTATGATTCGAGAACACCTCGAATCTCTCACCATAAAGGTAGTGCCTCCAAATCTTCAAGGCAAAAATCACAGCAGCTAACTCTAGGTCATGTGTAGGGTAATTCCTCTCGTGTATTTTCAACTGCCGTGAGCCATAGGCTACCAGTTTCCCCTCTTGCATCAACACACAACCCAAACCCTCTCGTGAGGCATCACAATATACTGCATAACCCAAACCTCTCTCCGGAATAATCAACACTGGAGCGGTGGTAAGTCTAACTTTCAGCTCTTGGAACGACTTTTCACAAGTCTCACTCCATACAAATTTGATCCATTTCCGTGTCAATCTAGTCAAAGGCGAAGCTAGCTTGGAGAAATCTTTCACAAACCGGCGGTAATACCCAGCTAATCCCAGAAAACTACAGATTTTGAAAACACTCTTAGGCTGTGCCCAATCCTGCACTGCCTCTATCTTGGATGTATCAACAGACACCCCTTTTCCGGAGACCACATGGCCTAAGAATTTCACATCTCTTAGCCAGAACTCACATTTCCCAAACTTAGCATACAGCTTATGGGCTCTAAGTAACTCAAGCATCACTCTCAAGTGTTCCTCGTGCTTCTCCTCATAAGGTGAATAAATCAAAATGTCGTTCACGAAAACGACTACAAAACGATCCAAGAATGCCCGGAAGATCTCGTTCATCAAGTCCATAAACACTGCCAGTGCATTGGTAAACCCAAAAGGCATCACCAGAAACTCATGATGGCCATACCGCATACGGAATGCCGTCTTCGAAATATCTTCCTCCCTGACCCTCAACTAATGGTAACCCGATCTCAAGTCTATCTTAGAGAAACAACGGGACCCTTTCACCTGGTCAAACAAATCATCAATACGAGGCATAGAGTACTTGTTCTTAACCGTAGCCTAATTCAATTTCTGGTAATCGATACAAAGTCTCAAGGCACCATCTTTCTTTTTAGCAAAGAGGGCCGATGCTCTCTACGGTGAAGTACTAGGGCGAATGAAGCCCTTATCTAGCAACTCTTGGAGTTAAATCTTCAACTCACTCAACTCGGCTGGGGCAAAACGGTAAGGTGCCATGGAAATCGGCGTTATGCCGGGCACTAAATCAATAGAAAACTCCACCTCTCGATGGGGTAGCAAGCTAACAAGGTCCTCGGGAAAAACATCTGAATACTCACAAACCACTCTAGGCAATACAATCTGGGTCTCATCACACTCACTACTCATAAAGACCGCTAAGCTCACTCCGCCCTCGCGGATCATACACAGGTGGCAACACACTACCAACCCGATCCCCCAAGAAATGGAAACAATCCCCGTTCAAGGTATATACAGTCACCCTCTGGCGGTAGCAATCAATAACAGCCCGGTATGATGATAACCAGTCTATACCCAAAATCACATCAAAACCCGACATAGCCATAACTACAAAAGAAAATGGAAGCCGGCGATCGGCAACCTCTATATCACAGCCCTGACACCCTTGTTTCAAGATCAATTCACCCCCAACAGGTGATACAACACAAATAGGAGATGCTAATTGCGCCAACTCCAACCCCAAAACAAATGCAAATGCAGCAGATATAAAGGAATGGGATGCACCCGTATCAATCAACACATTGGAAACCGAGTTGCAAAACAAAAAGGTACCTCTCACAACAGATGGAGCCGGTACAAGATCCTGCACGGTAACAGCATACACACGCCCAGAAGGTCTCTGATCTACCTGCTCACCCCTAGGAGCAAAAGACTACTGCACAAATTGAGACGATGACGCCCCCTAATTGGCCCTCGAGGCCTGAACAGACTGTGCTTGCTGAAAACTCTGCGTCTGCCTCGAACCAGATGCACCCGATGTGCCACTTAACTGCGGGCAGAACCTTTTCAGGTGCCCCGCCTGACCACACTGGTAACAAGAGAGCGGCTGACCTCTGCCCTGACTCTAGCTCTGAGGTCGAGCCGAAGATGAAGCTGCTCTCTGCCCTCCTCCCCTCTGTGGGCAAGTTGGAGACTTGTGGCCCAGCTGACCACATTTGTAATAGGTAATGTCTCCCTGACTGCCTCTCCCAGAACCTGAACTCGGCATTGGAAAGGTAGACCTCACAAAAGCACCCTAGGACTGCTGAGGGTTAGAACCCCTCTGCCTCCTACCATCCCCCTGGCTATCCTGACTCCTCTTGAAGCCCCTCAACCTCTCCTCATCCTCATGCATGATAATCTCCATATGGGCTGCAACATCCACAAGGCGCCTATACTCCCGAGTCATGGACCCCGCAACTCTCATCTTGAGCCCGGTCCTTAACTTCTTCTCAAATTCAAGACAACGACGTTCCTCAAACACCACTAACTCAGGAGCAAACCTCGATAAGCTCGTAAATGCAGCCTCAAACTCGACCACTAATGAACTCAGCTGCTTGAGCTGACAGAACTGATCCCTCAACTTCTCCCTGACAGCGGGAGACAAAAACTTCTCCTGGAAGGCATTAATGAAAGCCTCCCAAGTCCCTCCAATACGACCCCTCATGGACTTCCACCACTGACCCGCATCTCCCTTCAACTGGAAAGACGCCAAGGTCACCTTCAAAGCCCCGTCTTCGATGCCAAGTATCTCAAACGTCTTCGTCATCTATTCCAGCCACTCATCAGCCTTAAGTGGCTCCTTAGGATTTCCCAGAAACTCATTCGGATTAGACAGGAAAAACTCCCTCTTCAGAAAACAAGGCCCTGCCTCAACCACATAGGCCTGGACTTGATTCTCAGTTCTGAGAATGTCCATGGATTCCCTCAATGCTCCTGCCATCTCGCGGGCTAAGGCGCCCATGGCCTACTGACCTGCTGGCTCGGCCACATTAGCTTGACCAATCCCCTCCTGCTGCGCCGGAATCTCATCCGGTATAGGCATCTCCTGCCTCCTAGGCCTACCACGCTTACCACCACGTCCTTATCCTGACATCTTAATAAATGTAACGAAGATCATTAGCACATTCATAAATGTGCCGAAGCTATAACACTCGCGTCCTAATACATGGACAACAGTAATTCATTCCACGTAAGCACATAATCACATAAGTACTTACGAATTTCATTTCCGGATAATGACAGTCCCGAGGAGTTGATAGAGTTCCGGTTAGAAACAGCATTGATCAAGTGCTTTTCCAACAAGACGCCCAAAAACCCAAGGATCCAATAAACATCCTAGAAACTACATTCCATACCCATACAACCACATAAACATGTTATCACATAAGCACATAACATTATACCTAAGTCTCTAACAAGCGAGACAAACCCATTGTGGCACGAACCACTTCCCGCGTACCCAAAGTATTCGAACCTGGTACGCTCTGATACCAAGTTGTAACGCCCTCAAAATAATACATATAAACCCCCATTCTTGACATACATAGACATAAGAGAATAAAGCATATTTCTATTTATCAGAGTATTCATTATAAAAGTATTACATGTTGACAACAAAAGTAAATGCTCTATGGGCTTACAACTTTCCAAGCCAACACTTGGTTACAAAAAGAGAGTTCTAACTCATATACATTAAGCCCTCGGCTTGAGTCTACATGTAATATCAAAATGACAAAACAACCAAAAGATTCTTCAACTCCCAAAACCTTCCAAGCAGTGTCCTTGGAGGTAGCATGTCACCTGAACCTGAAAATGATGTCTCATATATGGTGAGCCACAGGCCAGTAGAGATATACTAAACCAAATATGAGCAATAACTAAAACAATAGCATTTGATAGATGGTTAACACTTGTAAACCAATTTATATCACAATACAATTCCATGACAATCATGTCCATATTACATTCCATTTTCCTTTACTTATCCAAATCATTTCATAAACATGGCTCAGAACCTGGCCAAACAATTTAATGAGACTATAACTCATATAAAGACACTTCCATACTTCAAATGATACACATATTTGCTGTATCAGTACTTCAATTTAATACACATATTTGCTATATTAATGGAGTCCATCCCCTATTTTCTCCCAAACAGGTTTGAGAGCCCATCCCCTATCTTCCCTCAAACCATGGAGTACATCCCCTATCTCCCCCCACACAATACACATATTCCAAGTATATAAACACTCATCATATACAAGGATCAATCAATACACATATTTGATGTATTATTCCAATCGTCATATTCAATGTGATTAGTTTCAGTTTTCCCTAATCAACATCCAGTATCTACAATAATCAAGACTATCTTCCACCGATAGCCCAAAGCAGTTATTTCTAAACAGAAAATAAGGCCTCGTTTGGGAACAGGCTAATTTAGTAACTTTTTGGCTAATTGGCTAAAAAGGTTAGTAAGAAAAACCTGTATGTTTGGGCCAACTTTTTGGCTAATTACGAAACGACGTGCAAAAAGTAGAGAGAAAAGGGAATCTTTGACTTTTTGGTATGGGTTGTTGGCTTTTTGGCTAAAAAGGTAACTTTTTGGCTAATTGGCTATTTTAGCCTCTTGCCAAACGAGGCCTAAATGCATTAAACAGATATAATATCAACATTTTTATAGGTGAGTGATTAATTTATCCAACTCCACCATTCAACTTTATAATTCTCCAATTTCATAATTGCCAACTTAATTTCATATTCCCACAAATTAATTATTCAAATTAATTTATCACACAGCTAGGGCATTTTTCCGTAATTCTCAATATCAACCCTAAGGTCCAATTTCATCAACATAACAACAATAATTTCATTTTCCAAGGTCTCATATACCCATGCGATTTAACATTTTGAAAACCCCTTTTTTATAAATTACGAATCAAACCCCAACTTTTTTCAAAATTACCCAACAACACCAACTAATCAAAATGTCCAAAATTTATGACAAAACTCATAAGATGGAGTAGGGTATCCCTACCCCGAAATGGAGAGACCAAAAGAGAAGATGATGCAAACTCGAAGTGCTCCAAATCCACTATTTTTCAGATTAAAGTGAAGCCCTCGCGACCCTCTATCTTTCTTACAAAGGGACTAGGGTAGAAGATCACTAAAAATAGATGAAACCCTACAGAGAAGGTATGTAGAGAGAGAGAGAGAGAGAGTCGGATCTAGGGTTTGTGTAAAAGAGGAGATGAAAAAGTGAAGTGTAATCTCGCTGCTGTGTACTGATATAATAGAGGCTTGCTCGAGCGACCAGACACAAAGATACCTAACTCGATCGTAGAAAGCCTCACTCGATCCAACAATTCGAAGTTTCAGGTCTGCAACCCAGAAGCACACTTGAGCGAAGAAAAGCTCGCTCGAGCAAAGAAACCCAAAATATACAGCTCGCTCGCTCGAGCGAAGGAAAGCTCGCTCGAGCCGAGAATCACAACCATCAGGTCAAAAGAGACACAAACGCAGATGCAAGCTCGAGCGCAAGACTTCTCGCTCGAGCCACCAGACACATCACCCAACTCTCGCTCGAGCGAAGGAACCCTGGCTCGAGCGAAGGATCTAAAACACAGAGCTCGCTCGAGCGACAAAAGTCTCGCTCGAGCGACGACACCAAAATCTAGGCAGCAACCATTTGTTCCCAAACACAACCAACCTATAACAAACCTACCCAACACATCCTAAAACTCATATACAAAGAATTGAAGGACGGAAACAAGACATAATAACAACCAACACCACGGAACCCAAGTCCGAAATACTATAATCAATGGAGGGAAAACCGGGATCGCTATAACCTTCAAGCAAATTTTCTGAGTTTAATATATGTTATTTAGCATATTTTCATCACAAAATAAATGAAAATTTTCCCGTAGTGGGTCTCTTTTCTCACAAATCTTCTTGTTTTGGGTATTGTGCCTTAGAATCTGTTTTCGCAGCCAACTTTCAAAATTTCTATAAAAATGTAGAAACTTATTCTGGACCTCTATGTCAAAATCTTCCTTGAGGAGTTAGCTTTCAACTAAAATTGGTTTCATTGAAAAACAGTGAGCGGTTTGCAAGAAAATCAAATTTTTGTAACGGTCGACGAATCTGGACAGCGCTAGAGTGTTTTCTAAGTAACTTAAAATCTAGAAAAGCTATCCCATTTCTGAAATATGTTCTGGAAACTAGATTAAATTCTCTACGAACCATAAGAAGGCCGAGTCCGATGAAAAATCAAAAATAGTCCTTTCATTCTAATCCTTATGTGATATTGAATCTGGAAATTTTGTTGTGTATGGATGTTTTATGCTCTTGTGTTCATGAAAATGCTTACTAGCTTATAATCATATCTTGGCATGATATTATATGTGTTATGATTATGTTCTTTATCTGCCTCATCTTAATGATGCATGCTTATGAGGATATTATTATCTTGTTAAGTTGGTCTAACCTTGATTTAAAACATTTAACCCAACGAAAAACTTAATTGGGATGGTATTGGGTTTTCGATCACTTGAGTAATGAAAAGATGATAATGTGTGATGTATGGATTGTTGGGATGCGTTCCCTATTTGGAAGTTTAAGTCTTGCGCAAGTGGTTTTTCGGAACCCTTGAACGGAGCGGTTGTATTCGGACCCTAGGTGGTTTGGTGTGAGGAGGGATTCGGGCAAGGCCCTATTTTATCGTCTCTTTTGAGGCCCTGCGGTTGGCACTACACGGTACATAACCATTGGTAGGCATCCGTTGTGGGGACATAATTTTTGAATGACAACACGTGGCCAAGGTGACACCGAAGTGTCAGCCAAGGTGCCACGTGTTCTGATCATGACGTCGAGATAATCTCGACTAGGCCGAGGTTATCTGCAAAGATACCGGAATCTGGAATAAGCGGATAAGGGACAAGAATCCTAGAATGGGAGAAGACTTCAGTTTGGGTAAAGATAAGAGGGTTTATCCTAATCCTACTAGGAGTTTAAGATTAGCAGTAATCCTAAGTCTATTAGAGCTAGGCTTCTATTGGGACTAGGATTGTGTTGGCTATAAAAGAAAGGCACCCCCATGGGTCTAAGGTATGTCTTTTATACTCTGTCTAGTGAGTTAAACACTATTGGTTATCTTTGAGAGATATTTAATTGACTTGATCGTCAGAGTGCCCCCGGGTGGATGAACCACCGAAGGATTCTTATCTTTCTGTGACAGGTTGTTCGGACTTAATCTATTCTACCAGTGTTCTCTAGCTAAGTGTTTGATTGGCAGTGTAATCAGAAATCAACACACACACTATCCTTTTAACTAACTATAAAAAGACTTGAAAGGAATCGAAACAGAGACCACCACCACCATCACAAGAAGCTATATATCATTCCTTTATTTTATCTGCCATTGAAAGAGTTTATATGTTTCCTTCTCCATGGATTCTGCAACAATACCAGCTGTGTGGGTGATTTTCTGATCACACTGCCCTCCTTAGTAATTCAGCTGTAGAACACAAGCAGAATAGATGGCACCCTGCTGTCTTGCACAGAAAGAAAAGGCTCCGGCGGTGGTTCTTCCACCCGGGGGCACTCCGACGATCAAGTCAGTATATCTCTCAAAGATAATCAAGTATTCAACTCACAAGCTTGAGTATATCAAAACATACCTTAGACCCATGGGGGTGCCTCTCTCTTATAGCCAATACAATCCTAATCCCAATAGGAGCCTAACTCCAATGGACTCAGGATTACTGCTAATCTGGAACTCCCAGTGGGATTTAAGATAAACCCTCTAAGGGTTTCATCTTTACCCAAACTGAAGTCTTCTCTCAATCTAGGACTCTTGTCCTTTATCCGCTTATCTCGGCTTCCGATATCTTCGGAGATAACCTCGGCAACTCCGAGATCACCTCGGCGTAACTACCATGACACGTGGCACATCGGCTGACACGTCGGCGTCACCATGCCACGTGTTGGTACTTAGAAAATATATTCCCACAACTGCTCCCTAGGTTATATTATCTCGGCATTCTGAGGTGATGGAACCTATATTGATCCTCTTTCCAGTACGTCGGCATAAGAACTTTTCAGCCGAGGTCATTTATTTCAAGCCGACATGTTTTCTTTCAAGAACAAGAATTCAAATGAACTCTTCTATGCGCATGAGCTGTCATGTATCACTTCTCAACCGTTTTCTACACACGTTGTATTCCCATTCGCTCGTGCCTGTGACGCCCTTGAAAAACTGTCTTTCATCCGTCTATGCCGTCTGACGTATGCGCTGCTCCAGGCGCAATAAATGCCTTATTTTTGCCGCCGTTTCAAGTTTTTGACAAAAACTTTTGCCTCTCTCCTTTGTCTTTTCACTTTTGCATTCGTTTACTTGCTTCTTCTCTCTCTAAAGCTCTTTCTCTTTGAATCTGCTATTACTCAGTCTCCAAGTTCTGTAACTGGTTTTATTCTTCCATTCTAGTGAAGCTTTCGCCACTCTGTTGTGTCTGCAACCGTCGTCTGACTCCGGCATTCTTCACACCGATTCCATTCTATCTGGTAAGCCTTTGTTCCTTTTGTCTTCAATTCTGTTAATGTTCTTCATTACTTGCTGCCTTTACTGCTTTGTTGGAACTTCCAACCTGTGAATCATACATTTAGATGTATTTTACTCATGATTTTACTTTTGCCCATGTTTTGAATCATACGCACTGTTCACCACTTCTTGCACTTTTGCCCCTGTTCTTGGCCCTTTACTTCTCGTATTCTTTATGCTCTTGATAGCCCACCTTCGTTCTCGGTTCTGAAAATTTGCTCTCGTTTCTTGTTTTCTATGTTTTTCCCAGATTCGAGCCTCCAGTCTTTACTTTCATAGATTTAGGTTTGGGATTTGCATATAGAACATGTCAATTTTTTAGGAAAAACTGAAACAATTCTTACCAGTATTTACCTAGGTTTTTGCTGAGGTCCTAAAAAACCCTTTAAGAACATCTTCTTTCTGAAGTCGAATACCCTTTTGCCGACATCATGGGTATGTGGAGACATAGGGTAGATACCCCAACCAAACTTAAATACTTTAGGGAGGAGTTCTCTATTCCTGCCGATGTCCATCTGAGACTGGCTGGGGATGATGACTCTATCATGCCCAAAGATGATACCATGCCCTTTCCCATTGTTGCTTTCGTTGAATGTGGACTCCGGCTCCCATTGAACATTCTGTTTCGCGAAATTCTCCACTACTATACGTTGAACCCCATGCAACTCACCATTAACTCCTATCAAGTGATAAACGGTATCATAGCCTTAGCTAGGCAGGAGAACGTTAGGATCACCCTTGCCGAAATTCAATATTGTTATACCATGTGTGCCCTGAACTTGAAGGAAAAAGGCTATGTCTATTACCTCAAGCCGAGGTCCACCGAATTCAAAATCGTAGCCGACCTCCCAGACTCCAACAAGGGAGCTGGAGATGACTATGTCATTGCTTCAGGAAATTGGGAGTTTGCCCCAGACGAGGATGCCCATCTCTTCCCTCTTCCTCGGATAGTTAAAGAGGGCAAGGGTAAGAGTCTAATGTCAACACTTAGTTATTTCTTTTTCATTTCCTCAACACTTTGTCTATTTCTAATGTCTCTTCTTTTTGCAGATGTTCGTAAGCCACCAAAAGAGTTTCGCCAATCCTTTATCCCTGGTAAAGATTTGAATAAACTCCTAGACCTTCCAATCCAAAAGCGCAAGGCTCCATTGGTACTGAATTTCATCCCAACGTACAAATCCACTCTGCCCGATGTTCCAAGGAAGAAGAAAAAGAGCCTCTCACCACCTACTGTCACAACCCAAACTGCCTCTACATCTCGAACAGATCAGGAGTCAACATCTGACCCAGTTGATCTGCCATCAACTTCGGCCCCATACTTGATACCAATACCCGAACGAAAACGCCGGCACAGACTTGTCAAAACTGCCGAAATGGTTCGCCCAAAGCCTGTCGTTCAAGATCTCCTAGCCGACCTTCCAACCGACGTCGATGCTGTTCCGACCCAATCTATGCCCCCACCAAAGCCAAAAAGAACCAAGAAGGCCCAGCCTAAGGCCAAGGCTACTAAGGTTGAGGCTGAGGATGCCCTGCCAATCTCCAAGTTGGCTGAAAGCAGCAAATCCCAACCCTCTGCTGGGAAGAGGCACGCAGAGACCCAGCCATTAGAGTCCTCAAAGTCAAAGAGGCCGAGGTCCTCCTCCGCAGTGACTTCAAAGTCCAAAGTACCAAACGTTCCTTAGACCCCCGAGATTACTTTAGAGAATAAACCGGTCATGGCTACTGATAGCGCCGACGATATAAATGTCGGCGTTGCACTCAGTACAGCTCTTCTTCTCCCAGGGGATTTGGAAAAGAATGTTGAAATGAGCGAGTACGAAAATTACGCTTTCATGCTTCAACGCTGTGTTCAAGTAAGTGTCTTTACTTGGTAACCTGTCTTTTCCTCATCTTTTCATACTTGTAAAACCTTGTAATAACTTTTTGCTTTGTGTTCTTTCAGGCTGTTCAGCATGCTCATTTCTTCTCTATGCAATCTTTCGAGAATAGGGAGAAGTTAACTGACTTGAAGAAGGAGTATTCTGCCCTCCAAAAGATCAACAAGGGTCTTCAAGCAAAAATGAAGAAGTTGGAAGATCAGGCCGAGGCTGCTACTAAAGCCCAAACCTTGGCCGAAGAAAAGGTTGATGCTGCTAAAGCTATAAAGAACGTTGCTGAAGCGCAGAAAAAAGAAGCCGAGGAAAAAGCGGCCCAGGCCGAGAAGGAGCTTCAGGAGGCCTTGGCAACTAAAGAAGTTGAAATGAAGGAGGCTGATGAGAAGGCTTATGCCCAGGGCGTGGCCGATGTCACTGAGGACTACAAGCTTCAAGTCAGGCAGGCATGCAACAGGGGATTCTCCCTTGGTTGGATGTCCCTGATAAAAAAACTTGATCTCCGTGCTGACTCGCCTTTCCGCAATGCTGATGCTATTCCTCTTCCATTTCCTCCTCCTCCACCTCCAAGTCAGGCTGAAGAAGAATCTAAGTCTGAGTCTGAGGGTGAAGATGATGTTGAGGCCTTGGTGAAGAAATCCAAGGATACTGCTGGGGTCAAGTCTCCTCGTCAGATTGAGCCAATCCTGGACTTAACCCAAGATGAGGAGATTGAGGAGGTGTCCAAGGAAGCTGATATAGGGAAGTTATCTTCCGACCTTCTTCTAGCTGAAAGAAGTCTTGATAAAACACTTGCTGAGATTGACGCTGAGCTGGCTGCAGAAAAGGCTGCCGAAGTAGTTCCTCAAGAATCTGCCGAGGTAGTTCTCCAAGAATCGGCCGAGGTCCAGACCCAAATCCCTCCTGAAGCTAAAGAATCATAACTTCGATGTCTTCTGTACTCTTTTTGTCTCTTTGGACAATATAAGTTTCTTTGTGCTTCTGGTTTTAAAACATTGCAAGCTCTTTATATGGCCGATGTGCCCCTGTTCCCTGTTTGAATGCTCAATACAACTTTCTTTTAAATGCTTGTACCTTTGTACTTTTTCTGATTGCTTCTGTATGACTCTATACTTAGAATATTTTGCATATACTCTTCATACTTCTTCCTTCTTTGTGCAATCTTCTCGGGGTTATATACCTCGGGTATAATAACAACAAACTTTACTTCGGCAAGATGCTGACCTGCAAACTTTTCATAAATTTCAACAAGTGTTTAAATAGTGATCTCAGTCTAACCCACTTGTAAATTGTTACAAATTTCAACGAGGATTAACATATTCAGTAGACTTTTCTCAAGTTATTACAAGTGCTAAATAATGATCTACTTGTAAATTGCTACAAATTTCAACAAGTGTTTAAAATACTTAGCTTTTACCTCAACCTGTAAATTGCTGCAAATTTCAACAGATGATCACATGTCGTCTTAACATCGTCTTGTAAATTGCTACAAATTTCAACAAGTGTTTAAGCATCCTCTTTGGTTTAACCAACCTGTAGAGTGTTACAATTGTTCAAGTAATAACCTCGGCTATACTTCGACTTGTAAATTGCTACAAATTTCAACAAGCGAAGAGAAACAGTAATCTCGGCTTAACTTCAACTTGTAAATTGCTACAAACTTCAACAAGTGAAGATAAGGAACCTATCTCAGCTTATCCTCAACTTGTAAATTGCTACAAATTTCAACAAGTGAAGATAAGGAACCATCTCAGCTTATCTTCAACTTGTAAATTGCTACAAATTTCAACAAGTGAAGATAAGGAACCATCTCAGCTTAACTTCAACTTGTAAATTGCTATAAATTTCAACAAGTGAAGTTAAGGAACCATCTCAGCTTATCTTCAACTTGTAAATTGCTACAAATTTCAACAAGTGAAGATAAGGAACCATCTCAGCTTAATTTCAACTTGTAAATTGCTACAAATTTTAACAAATGAAGTTAAGGAACCATCTTAGCTTAACTTCAACTTGTAAATTGCTATAAATTTCAACAAGTGAAGTTAAGGAACCATCTCGGCTTATCCTCAACTTGTAAATTGCTACAAATTTCAACAAGTGAAGATAAGGAACCATCTCAGCTTAACTTCAACTTGTAAATTGCTACAAATTTCAACAAGTGTTAAGCGTCTTTGTCTTTTCTCTGCCCCCAATGTGAACCTGAGTTCCACTTGGGTTCTCATTATTCATGTCTCTCAGAAACAACATTATATGTCTTTAACAATCATATGTGTTTGAAGAATTCCAAAAAGATTTTATTGATGACATCGGCCAAAAATAATGCACATCTAATGATAGAAAAATTTCAAATTACAAGTGTTCCAAGGTCTTGGCAATGCTTTGCCCTCATTATCTTCAAGCCAGTAAGCTCCATTGCCTAATACCGAAGTAATTCCGTAGGGTCCTTCCCAGTTTGGGCCAAGCTTGCCCTCTCTGGGATCCTTCTTGTTGCCGACGACTTTTCTCAGGACTAAGTCACCGACTTGAAAATCTCTTGGATTGACCTTCTTGTTATAAGCTCTGGCAAGCTGTTGCTGGTATACTGCAAGCTGAATTGCAGCCTTCTCTCTTCGTTCTTCCAAAAGATCCAGATCTCGGGCTAGAAGTATATCATTAGTCCCATTCTCAACTCCCTGGGTTCGGATCCCTGGGATGCCGACTTCCAGTGGAATTACTGTTTCTGTGCCATAAGTCATGGCAAAGGGGGATTCCCCTGTTGATCTTCTCGGTGTAGTCCGATATGCCTAAAGCACGTTGGACAATTCGTCTATCCACTTTCCTTTTGCTGCCTGCAGCCTCTTCTTTATTCCATCCAAAATTACTTTGTTGGAGGCCTCTGCTTGCCCATTGCTTTGGGAAAAACTTGGTGTTGAAAAGTAATTCTTGATCTTGAATTTCGCGCAAAAGTTCTTGATGAGTTTGCTATCAAACTGCGTTCCGTTGTCGGCAACTATGGCTTTGGGAATGCCAAATCTGGTGATAATGTTTTTCCATATGAAATTCTTGACGTCCACATCTCGGATTTTGGCAAGAGGTTCTGCCTCTATCCACTTTGTGAAGTAATCTGTTGCTACCAGCAAGTATTTTCTCTGCCCAGTTGCTTGGGGAAGTTGTCTAACCAGATCCATGCCCCACTGGGCAAACGGCCAAGGGCTGGATACTGGATTCAGGTCAGCAGCTGGCTGATGAATCAAAGGTGCAAACCTTTGGCATTGTTCGCACTTCTTCACGTATGCTTCTGCATCCTTTTGCATGTAGGGCCACCAATACCCCTGGGTAATGGCCCTGTGAGCTAGTGATCTGCCCCCAGCGTGGCTTCCACAAATTCCTTCATGAATTTCATATAAAAAATCCTCAACCTGCAAAGGGTGTACGCACCTTAAAAGGGGTCCAGTGAAAGATCTTCTGTGGAGATGTCCGTCCGCAGTCAGGCTGAATCTTGCCAACTTCAATCTGACTTTGTGTGCCTCCTTGCGGTCTTCTGGCAGTTTTCCTTCTTTCAGGAATGCAACAATTGCATCCATCCAGCTTGGCCCTATGTCCACACACATTGCTTCTTGCTCTGTGTTTTGTGGTTCTATGCTCGGGCCCGACATGTAGTCAATCATAATTGTCCTAGTTTTTCCAGTCTGCATTGAACTTGCTAGGTTGGCCAACGCGTCGGCGTGGTTATTATCATCTCGGCTTACTTGGAGTAGACGGCAATTCTGAAAAAGGGCTGCCAATCTGATGACCTCTTTTGCATATGCCGACATCCTCCCGTCTCTGGCTGCAAATTCTCCTGTTGACTGGTTAACAATTAGCTGTGAATCACAAAAAACTATTACCTCATCTACTTCGGCTGCTGCTGCCAGTTTTAGCCCTGCAATTAATGCTTCGTATTCTGCTTCATTGTTTGAGGCCTTGAACCCCAAACGGATGGACTGTTCTATTATTTCTCCATCTGGAGATATCAGCAGCACTCCTGCCCCCGCTCCCTGTCGGTTTGAACTTCCATCGACAAACAGTCTGAAGGAGTCGCCGATGTAGATGCTGCAGGGTCTGAGTTTTTCCTTCCTTTGCTGTTTTGCCTTTGGCTGGGATTCTCCTTGCTTGCTGGGACCTTGCCCATCTTGGCTCAACGGAGCCTGATGTTCGATGGATTCAGGCGTAAATTCTACCACGAAGTCGGCCAAAACTTGGCCCTTAATTGCTGTTCTGGGCCTGAACTCCAGGTCATACTAGCCCAAGGCCACTGCCCACCTTGCAATTCTTCCTGTTAAGTCTCCTTGTTGCAACAAGGACTTTAGTGGGTGCTCTGTTAGCACCACAATCTTGTGCGCCTGAAAGTAATGGTTCAATTTCTTTGAGGCCATTACCAAGGCCAGCATTAATTTCTTCAGTGGTAGATACCTTGCTTCAGCGTTGGCCAAGGTTTTACTTATATAATAGACAGCCTTCTGTTCTCCTTGTTCTTCTCGGATTAGCACTGCACTTACTGCGTGTTCTGACACGGCTAAGTACAAAAACAACTCCTCCCCAGGTTTAGGTGTTGAGAGGACTGGAGCCGTGGTCAGATATTTCTTTAGGTTGGCCAAAGCGGCCTCACATTCCTCAGTCCATAGGAAGTCTTTGTTCTTTTTTACCAGGTTGAAGAAGGGTTTACATTTGTCTGAGCTTCGGCTTATGAACCTGTTTAGGGCTGCGGCCCTTCCAGTAAGCATTTGTACCTATTTTGCCGATGTTGGGCTCTGTAGGTCTAAAACGGCCTTGATCTGATCTAGGCTAGCCTCTATACCCCTCCTTGTTACTAGGTACCCCAGAAACTTACCAGATCCAACTCCAAACGTGCACTTTGATGCGTTGAGTCGGAGCCGATATGTTTTGAGGATTTCAAATACCTTTTTTAGGTCGGCAAGGTGACTCTTAGGCTCCTTGGTCTTCACGACCATGTCATCGATGTAGACTTCTACTGTTTGGCCTATCAGGTGCTTGAACATTTTGGTTACCAGCCTTTGATAGGTTGCTCCTGCGTTTTTCAACCCAAAAGGCATCACTCTGTAACAGTACAGGCCTTTTGGGGTGATGAACGCTGTCTTCCCTTCGTCTGGAGGGTACATGGCTATCTGGTGGTACCCCCTATAAGTATCCAGGAAGCTCATCCTTCCATGTCCAGATGTGGCATCTACCAGATGGTCAATTTTGGGCAGAGGGAAGTTGTATTTGGGACAGGCTTTGTTTAGGCTTGTAAAATCTACGCATACCCTCCATTTACCGTTCTTCTTCTTTACTACCACAGTGTTTGATAGCCATGTCAGATAATTGACTTCTCTGATGGCCCTGGCCTCTAGAAGTCTATCTACTTCCTCCTCTACTGCTTCGACGTGCATTAACGTAGGTCTTTTGGCTCGTTGTATTACAGGTTTGGCCAACCTGTCAACGTTCAGTCTGTGACATGTGACCTCGGGGTCAATGCCAGGCATTTCATAAGGTGTCCAGGCGAACACCTCTATGTTTGTTCTCAAAAAGGCTTCCAGTTCCTTTTCTTCTTCTTTGGCTAAGCCTGAGCCGAGAAGAAAAAAGCGATCTTCATCGCCCTCCTGAACGAGGATTTTCTTTAGTGTCTCCTCACTCTTCTCGGTCGGCTCCTTGCTGACATCATCCAGGACCTCCATGTCCTCATCTTCGATCTCTGCCTTCCCTGGTTCTTGTATGTTGCAGGTTGTTTTCATTACTGCCATGGAGCAATTTTTGCCTGCAGCTGGTCTCCTCTGACTTCTTCGATTCCATGTTCTATTGGGAACCGCAATAGTTGATGCAACGTTGAGGGAACTACCCCCATTGCATGCAACCATGGCCTTCCCAAGATGATGTTGTATGGTGAAGGTGTGTCAATTACGATGAACTCTGTCCTGATCTTCTTCGTGCCGGCTTGTACTTCCAAGTTTGTAGCACCTAGTGGCCACGTCGGCGTTCCATTGAAACCGACTATCGGGCCATTCGATTGCTCCATGTCATCTGGGTAAAGGCCCAGCTCCTTGTAACATCTAACATACATGATGTCACAAGAGCTGCCTTGATCTATCAGGATGCTTTTCACTTGGCACTCCCCAACCTGGAGGGATACTACCAAGGCATCATTATGCGGGTGCTGGACCATCTCTAGGTCGGCTTCGGTGAAGGCTATCATCGGGCCTGGGTACTCTTCAGGCCGATATCTTTTCTGTCCGACCTGGTTCACGTGCTGCAGGTGTTTTACGCTTTGGGTTTCCCCCCGTATGTCGTTTTCGTTCACCTTGGAGTGAATTACGTTAACCACCCTAGGTCCCCCTTCCTATGGTTGCTGTGCTAGGGGAGGCGGGGCTGCTGGTGCTTGAGGCAACCTTGCCTGCTCTTCTCTGGTCCTGGCTTCGTCGACAAGATCTCTCAGATGGCCTTGTCTTACTAAGTCCTCTAAGTATGCTTTTAGGGCTCTGCAGCCCTGAGTTGGGTGCCCTTCTTCATTGTGGTAAGCACAAAGCCTACCGACGTTCCTGCCCATGTACTCCCCTGGGGCCTTTGTTGGTGCTCTGAAATAGGGTTGATTTCGGATTTGATCCAGAACTTTGTGGACCGGGATTCGGAACACAGTCGTTACTGCCTGTTTGCCCCTCAATTCTATCTCTGTTTGGCTAAATCCGTTGTTACTTCGGCCTCACTTCGGCGAGCCGTTCCCTTTTTCCTGTTTTACCTCCTTATTCCCCGATGTATCCTCCTCGGCTCTGGCATACTTCTCGATCCTTGCCATGAGCTCTTCCATGCTCTTCAGCAATGTTTTTGCCAAAGATTTTCGCAGTGAACAATTGTCTTTTAGGCCGTTCTTGAAAGACACAACCGCTACTTCTTGATTGCATTCGAGGCATAGGCCCTAAGGCCTTCATCCTTGCTGATCTTCAGAACCATTAATGCGTCCACCCTTAATGGCTGTAGCTTATTTGTCACGAACCTGGCCACAAACATCTTGGCCAGGCCTTCCCAAGTCTTCACACTTCCCTTCGGCAGTTTGTGGAACCAATCTGATGCAATCTCCCCAAAGGATGAGGGGAACACTTTGCAGAGTAACGGCTCGTTTCCACTGTATAATGCCATTGAGTTCAAGAATAATCCAACGTGGAAGTTAGGGTCTGACTTACCATCATATATTTGAAACCTCGGCATACTGAATCTCTTCGGTGCCTCAAATTTGTCCAGCTCTACCGAGAACGGTGTCATCGGCTTGTCGGGTGAGGTAACCTCGACTTCAGCGTTCTGTTCCTTCCTCTTGAGGTAATTTCTCAAGTCTTCTTTACTCCTCCCCGGAGCTCGGCTATCTTTGGACTTCAGCCTTTTTGGCACACTACTTTCGACCTCGTGGTGAGCCCGTTTTGATCTTTCTCCATGGGTTGTGTCAAAGCAGAGCGCCTGTCCGTGGACATGCCGATGCTCTCTGGGTTCTGGGTCCTTCATGTGATATGTCCTTTGGGACTTCTCTTGTCTTAGCTTCTCTCGTCCGACTTCCCTGGAAGGTAGGTGAGAATGCCTTCCGCTCCTGGTGTGCTGAGATGCTTCGAGAATTATTTTCCTTCCTCCCTTCTGGGTATTAATAACTGGGATCGGCGTGTCCTGCAGCGGGTACGGTGGCTGCATGACGTTGTTTTGCATCATGAAGTTGATGACCGATTGTAGGTCTGCCAATATGTTTGCCAAATCTTTTACTTCCTTATCCCTCCGTAGGCACCTGTCCCTCCATATCTGGGGGTTGTCTTCGTTGTAGTACCTGTCTTGGTCTATCTTTTTTGAAGTATCGCCCTCCTGGCCGACATCTTTTCCTTTGTGTCCCTGGTCACGGGCTTCTTCGTTGTGGTTGTCCCCATCGATGTCAAGGTCGATAGGCCTGCTACTTCCAGCAGGAGCGTCGTCCTCAACCTTCTCTTTTTGTGCGTTACTGGCCATCTATTCGTCTTTCTTTCCCACAGACGGCGCCAAATTGTGTGGGTGATTTTCTGATCACACTGCCCTCCTTAGTAATTCAGCTGTAGAACACAAGTAGAATAGATGGCACCTTGCTGTTCTGCACAGAAAGAAAAGGCTCCGGCGGTGGTTCTTCCACCCGGGGGCACTTCGACAATCAAGTCAGTATATCTCTCAAAGATAATCAAGTATTCAACTCCCAAGCTTGAGTATATCAAAACATACCTTAGACCCATGGGGGTGCCTCTCTTTTATAGCCAATACAATCCTAGTCCCAATAGGAGCCTAACTCCAATGGACTCAGGATTACTACTAATCTGGAACTCCCAGTGGGATTTAAGATAAACCCTCTAAGAGTTTCATCTTTACCCAAACTAAAGTCTTCTCTCAATCTAGGACTCTTGTCCTTTATCCGCTTATCTCGGATTCCGATATCTTCGGAGATAACCTCGGCAACTCCGAGATCACCTCGGCGTAACTACCATGACACGTGGCACGTCGGCTGACACGTCGGCGTCACCATGCCACGTGTTGGTACTTAGAAAATATATCCCCACACCAGCTGATTCTATGATGCAGCAGACAAGGAGTAACATTCAAATGTTCTCGAGGTCCGACGACAAAGAAATGATGAAACAAATCCAGAACACCCATTCCCCTGATGCCCGTGAATTCGATGTCAAACTACTCCTCTATCTCATTGAGGACATCTTTCACCATTACACCCCTTCCGATATTCTTGGACTTGGCCTTGCCAATGTATGAATTTACTCTCCTTTATTTGTGCTATTTGGTATTGTTTTTGTTTTGGAAATGATTAATTAATTACACAAATGGTTCTCAAAATATACATCTTGTGTTATTTTGATTCCTAAAATCGTAACTTTTTCAACAATTGTGTTTGAGTAATTATGATTGCTTGTGTAGGCAACTCAGTCACAGAGCCACGCCCTGGATGACAACACCCTCCAAAATAGCATCCGTGACATTGTTGAACTTTTGGCAAACCCCATTGATACAATTTCTTTCGAGGTATTTTATTAGGAAAATACCAATTAGTAGGAAGTGTAATAAATATTTATCAAAAGATCAGAATTTTTGTGAAGTTCAATTTTTACTGTATTTTTTTACCCAAAAAACAGGTTACACATTCATATATTTGTAATTTTTTGATCAACGAGTAATGTTAGGTATCATGAAAAAAATATTATGAAAATTATCATAAAAGATTCTCCACCGTTAGATTACACATACAATAAAACCTCACACATTAATCAAAGGACAAAAAATCTTCATGAAGTATTTCATAATATTTTTTTCATGATTCCTAATATTATTCTTGAACAACTATTATTTAAGGTCAATCTATATAATATTGTTTGTCACACTTCAACAATGAATAGAAGCATTATAGTAAAATTAAATAATTCCATACATGTCTCTCGATAGGAGTGTAAATCTGGCCCGGTCTGGCCCATGTCGGGCCTTGCGGGCTCCCGCCAAAATTCAAGGCAGGCAGGGCGGGGCCATGGGCCAAAAAATTAGACCTAGACCCAGAGGTATTTGAGCCTAGGACGGGCCGGTGGGCCTGGGCCGGGCTTGAGCGGGCCTAATCTTTAGTGATTTTAAAATATATATATATATATATATATTTCAGTTTCAGATCTATCTTATGTAGACAAACTTAAAAAGTAAAAAAAAAAAAAATCAAAATCAAAATAAAAAAATTGCTAAAATAAAAAACCCAAGAAGGCTAAATTTTTTTTTTTTTTTTTGTGGTCCTTTCTAGACTTTTTTGTCAATTTTTTTTTTTTATATATATTTTCAATCCGTTTAGTCGAGTAGAATCCAAAAGTGTAGAATATTTTGGAAGTTTTCATAAAAAGTTCATTAAAAAAGAAAAAATATAACAAAAAAATAATTAAAAGAACCAACCCCAAACACTCAATAACTTCTAATTTGTTGCCCAAAGTAATTTGAAGCTTGATTGTAACGGATCTCTAGCAAGTGTTCAAGGGGTTCAGATGCTCACACAACTACTCTAGCACTCACTACAAGAAAAAACACCTTTGGCGACTAAATTTTTAGTCGCCAAAGGTCCTATTTTAGTCGCCAAATGTCAAAATTTCACTTTTCCCGACTAAAAATTTTAGTCGCCCGTCTTGTCGCCAATACATGGTCGCGAATGCCTTTGGCGACTAAAACACTGTTAGTCGCCAATATATATGTCTTCAGCGACTAAATATTTTGTCGCCAATAGTCAATTTCTTTTTTGGAAATTATACCTTTGCCGACTAAACTGTTAGTCGCCAATAGTTTATTTTTATTTTATTATTTATACCTTTTGGCGACCATTCACTTTAGTCAAGTTTGAAGAATGGAAGGATTATGCTAAAGAGGTTGGTTTTGTGAATGCACTCAATGATAAGCTTTATGAGCTTCACACCCCAGAACATTGCAACCATATGATTTTGTCTTGCACCACTGAGAACATCCTTGAAAGGGTTGTCTGTGTTGAATGTGGTCGCCCTATGGAGAAGTTCATCATGTATCGATATTGTAATTAATGACTAGAGCTATTAAGCACTACGCTCGTCATATATCCTTTGATTTGAAGAGGCGATTACTATCTACTAGTGCTAGTACTATTACTACCCTTTCCTACATTGTATTTTTTCTCTGTACTTCATATGAGCTGTGTTGTCAAGGATGTGATATTATCAATAAATAAAATGATAATATTTGTGTTTTTGTGTTTGTGCGGACCAGTTTCCGCAATAGAGTAGGATGGAACTTCGTGGACGAACCCTGGTGCACCAATGGGTGAAGGCCTGCACAAGGAACAAATAGTTAGGCTGCCCGACCGGGGGTTGGTCGGAAACCCCTCCGATGGTCGAGTCAGTACCGGAGTTTGGTAGAGACAAGATAGAGAAGACCAATGTGTTTCTAGAGTTTACAGATCGCCCCTTTCAAGGAGAGTCTAGGTTACCTTTTATAAGAATCGTATGACTTATTCATCAAGCTCCCTCGTTCTCCGCCTGGTCTTCAGCCGTGATTGTAGCACATCCCTTAATAGAGGGGAGCAAGATCCGTCATTCGCGGGCACCATGTGCCCTTTACTTTACAGGGTATTGATTGATCTATTAGCACTCATGATGTCGTTGAGTGGAAGCCTTGGATCTCATGTTATGGACTTACCCACTTCGGAGTGGGGAGTGGTGCTAAGGCCAAGCCCATGGTCTTCCCTTCTTCGGAGTGAGGAGTGGGGAGTGGTGCTAGGGCTAGGCCCATGGTCTTCCCTTCTTCGGAGTGGGGAGTGGTGCTAGGGCCAGGCCCATGGTCTTCCCCTCTTCGGAGTGGGGAGTGGGCCAAGACTAATCCCTTAGCTCGGCCCATCATAGAGTGGAGAGAGAGAGCCCACTTCGGAGTGGGGACCTTCGTCCAGTCCAACAAGGCTCTATACAACTAGGCTTGAGTACGGAGTAGGGACCTTCGTCAGTACGGAGTAGGGACCTTCGTCCAGTTCAACGAGGTTCCATACAACTAGGCTTGAGTACGGAGTAGGGACCTTCGTCCAGTCCAGTAGGGACCTTCGTCCAGTCTAGTAGGATCCTTCGTCCAATCCAACGAGGTTCCATACAAATAGGCTTGAATAATTGTGCCCCCTTCATTTGCCCCCTGGCTTGCACTAAAAATTATTGAGTGGAAGCCATTATTATATCTCAGCCAATTTAAAGATTTTGATTTGGCATGAAAGTTTGTCCTGACTGCCATTGCGCGTAAGCAAAACACGCAAAAAGAAAAACAAGATACGAATACAGAGATATGGGGTTTCGAACCCCTGACTTCAATCTCAGGCCACAGCCCAAACCACTAAGCTAAACCACTGAGCCAAGCTACTCTTGTGATCAGATATTCAAACAATTATCTATATGTATGAGACACATATACATCAAAACAAAACAAAATAGAAGAAAAACTCGTTGCGGGTTTCGAACCCTTAACCTCGGGCTCAACCTCTCCATCCTTAGACGCCGAACCAAACCACTCAACCAAGTCACTCTTGTAACACGATTAGTCGAATAAATGTATATAATACATAAATATACAATATATATACATATATGTATTCCTTCGAAAACTGCGTCTGACACGCGGTTTGCTTTTGTGTCGATAGGCCGACAAAAGCAAACTTCATCGATTACCGCTCGCCTCGACTCTCTCTCCATCTTGTCTTCTTCTCTTTCTGTATTATTCTGAATCGGAATTTTCCCCTCTTCTACTTATTCCCTCATATCCCTTTCTTCCTCATCACTCTCTTCCATCTCCCTCTTCATCACTCTCTACTATTTCCTCTTCCTCATCGAGAGAAAAGAGAGACTGAATGGAGGAGAAAAGTTGTCTCAAAACTCAGTCTGTTCTCTGTTATTTTTCTGACTTTTCTTTCTTGCTCTTTACATCTCTCACCACACATGGCCTCATCTCGCCCTCTCACTCTCTTTCCGGACCTCAATGATCCGCCTTCCTAACCTTCCTGGACCGAGTGCCCCTGTTCCCATTCTTCCTAACCTTCCTGGACCGAGTGCCCTTGTTCCCATTCTTCCTAGCTTTCCTATGATATCAGTTGAGCAAATCATGGCTGCTCAATCTGATATTGAGGCCAACCACTTCACACTAAGCTCTTGCATGGAAACCGTGACTGCGGTTACCAAATTATCTCACCGGTTACAGAATAAAACCATTGAAGTACAAAAGCTAAACTCTCAACTTTCTCTGCTCCAGAGCATGTACAAAGATGCACGAGCAGAGATTTGCGCCCTAAAGGCAGAGAACAAAGAGTTGAAGCGAAAGACCACCGACATGACCCGACTCAGAGCACCTTCGTACTTCACCTTTGACAACCAGCAGGGAGTCATATCCCTCGTCGGTCCTGCACATACTGAGGCAGAGCCTTCAAAGGTCAACCAGCAGGGAGTCAAATCCCCCGGCGGTCCTGCACGTACTGAGGCAGAGCCTTCAAAGGTCAACCAGCAGGGAGTCAAATCCCCCGGCGGTCCTGCACGTACTGAGGCAGAGCATTCAAAGGTCTCCCAAAGCGACAAAAAAAGGAAGGGCTCGGCGAGAGAGTCGAGTAAGTGAAGTCGGCATGTGGCTGTTATCCAAAACAAGATCCTTCTCTCTTCTTTTTTTTTTTTTTTTTTTTTTTTTTTTTTTTTTTTTTTTTTTTTTTTTTAAGTGTTGGAGTTCGGCTAGTTTGACATCGTCATTTTGTAAGGCCGAGCTCCTCTTTTTGTAATGGATGCTTTATAGTAATACCAAGCTTTGTTGCATTTTTGTATGTCTTGAACTTCAATTTCTAATTTTTGCTTGCATGTGTTATGCTTGCCCCCGGCCAAGCAGGGGCTCTCTAGAGAAGGAGGCCGCCTGTTTGGTCTGACTAGGCTCCATGTCGTAGAAAAATTGGAAGAAATAACTCTTGAAGCCCCCAATCCGAGCAGAGACGCCGTAGGGAATGAGGCCATTTGTTCGGTAAAACTAGGCTTTAAGCCTTAGAAAAATTTGAGGAAAGAATTTTCCATGCCCTTCGGCCAAACAGAGGCTTCGTGGCCGGGTGGACTGTTTATTTGGGCAAAATAGGCATTGTGCCTTGGAAAAATTAGAAGAAAGAACTTTCCATGTCCCTAGCTGAGCAGAGGCTCCGAGACTATATAGGGCGTCTAGTCTGGCAGACCAGGCTTTGTGCCTTAGAAATGTCTAGTTGGATTCAGCCTGGCATTTCGTTGCTCGGCTTTTACTTGATTCGGTCAAGCTTAACTCATCGTAGAGTGTAACTCGGCTCTTCGTTGAGCGCGAGTTGATACCATGGACCATGCTTTCAAGTAACGATACTTGGCACAAATTCCACCAAGCTATACCACTTGGCGCCCTACTCTAACCGAAGGGCCGAGTTTGCAGGCTGGGGCGTAGGTTAAGACCTGTAACCCGTTCTTGCTCAATTGTCGAGCGAAAATATGTACGACACATATGAAAAAGAACACAATTCATAGGGAAAAGGTGATTTCAATAATACTTAGAGAATTACGATTACATTCAAAAGCTCCTCAAATCATTACATCACTGATAGTATTTCTTCAAGTTGGCAACAATCCAAGGACGAGGAATGGACTTGCCTGCTAGGTCAGTCAAGTAGTAAGCTCCGTTGCCTAAGGCAGAGGTAACTCTGTAAGGCCCTTCCCAGTTAGGGCCGAGCTTCCCTTCACCAGGGACCTTCTTATGATCTATGACCTTTCTTAGCACCAGACCTCCAGGTAGAAATTGGCGAATTAGCACATTTTTATTGAAACTTCTAGTAAGTTGTTGCTGGTATGCTGCCAGACGAATGAACGTGGCTTCTCTGCGCTCCTCTGTCAGGTCAAGAGCCTGGGCAATGGCCTCATCATTGTTTGTTGGTTCAAAGATTTCAGACCGAATAGTGGGAAGGCCGACCTCCAAGGGGATGATGGCCTCCATCCCATAAGTGAGAGAATAAGGCGTCTCCCCTATCGATCGCCTTGGTGTTGTTCTATACGCCCACAGAACGTTTGGCAGTTCTTCCACCCATTTGCCTTTGGCCTTCTCCAGCCGCTTCTTCATCCCATTGATGACCGTCTTGTTAGACGCTTCAGCTTGACTGTTGCCTTGAGGGTAGACTGGAGTAGAATTTCGAAACTTAATTTTTAAGTCAGAACAGAACTTCCTGAAAACCTTCCCATCGAACTGGGTGCCGTTGTCAGATAGTAAGGCCCTTGGGATGCCGAACCGAGTAATGACGTTCCTCCAAACAAACCTTTTCATGTCAACTTCCTTTATGCTTGCTAAGGCTTCAATCTCCACCCACTTAGTGAAATAGTCAGTGGCAGCAACGAAGAACCTTTTGTTAGCAGTACCTCTTGCTAGAGGTCCAACGATGTCCAGACCCCATTGTGCAAATGGCCATGGACTGGTGAGGGGAGTTAGGTTCTTGGCTGGTTGATGAATGAGTGGGGCAAACCTTTGACACTTGTCGCATTTCTAGACATACTGTTGGGCATCTTTCTGCATATGCGGCCACCAGTACCCATGAGTGAGGGCTCGGTGTGCCAAGGACCGACCTCCAGTGTGACTGCCACAGATCCCCTCGTGGATTTCATAAAGAAAGTTCTCCACAAGATTGGGGTGAACACAAAGAAGATACGGACTGAGGTAAGACTTTTTGTAGAGCTTGCCCGAAGGTGAAACCCAAAATCGCGCAGCTCGGTGCCTTGTTTTATGTGCTTCTTTCTTGGCATCTGGAAGAGCGCCATTTTTTAAGAAGGCAAGGAGAGGATCCATCCAGCTCGGACCAAGGTCAATACAAAGGACTGAGCTAGGTGGATTGATAGTCGGTTGAGGAACAAATTCGACCCATATCTTGCGACCATTTTTTGAGTCCACCGAAGAGCAAAGACAGGCTAAGGCATCGGCGTGGCTATTTCTGTCACGGCCAATTTTCACAACCCTAATAGCTTGAAATTTGCGGATCAGGTGCTTGGCTTGTTCTGCATAGGATGTCATCCGGTCGTCGCGAGTTTCGTATAGTCCAGTCAATTGGTTCACCACAAGTTGGGAGTCGCTATAAACGAGCAACTCCTCTGCATTAAAGTGTTCTACGCTACGGAGACCAGCTAGCAGAGCCTCGTACTCTACTTCGTTGTTGGAAGCCTTCCATCCCAGTCTGACAGCTTGCTCCCAAATAAACCCCTCTGGTGAAATAAGGACCATTCCCGCTCCAAAACCCTTTTGGTTGGAGGATCCATCAACGAACAACTGCCAAATGTCTCCAATGAAAAGTTTCCATGCCGCAGCGGGGGTTTGATGAGTGTTGTGGATTTCAGTTGCTAAGGCCGAGCTCCCTTCGGAGGGGCCGATCGGTCCTGGAGTGAATTTAGCTACGAAGTCTGCTAACACTTGAGCTTTGATAGCAATCCGTGGTTGGAATTTAATATCAAACTCCCCTAATTCTACTGCCCACTTCGCTGTCCGGCCCGAGAAATCAGCTCGGCTGAACACAGACTTTAGAGGGTACTCTGTGAGGACATTGATAGTGTGTCCTTGGAATTAGTGAGCAAGCTTCCTAGAAGCTATCAGTAGGGCGTATGCCAGCTTCTTTAGAGGTAGGTATCTGGTTTCGGCATCCAAGAGGGGTTTTGCTAACGTAGTATACTGGCTTTTGTTCTTTCCCTTCCTCTCTAATCAAGACTGCACTCACAGCGTGATCGGAGACAGCCAAGTAAAGAAAGAGCTCTTCGTTGGGGACTGGAGTAGACAAAAGGGGAGGGGAAGAAAGATACTTTTTCAATTCTGCGAGTGCTTCGGAGCACTGGTCACTCCATTTGAAGTCTGCTTTCTTCCTTAGGAGTTGGAAGAAGGGTCTCATTCGATCAGAGGACCGACTAATGAAACGATTCAATGCTGCAGCCATACCAGCAAGCTTTTGGAGTTCCCTAGCCTTTGTAGGTGCTTCGATGTCTTGGAGGGCTTTGATCTGGTCGGGATTGACTTCGATACCTTGCCTGGTCACCATATATCCCAAGAACTTCCCTGAACCGACCCCGAATGCACATTTCGAGGCGTTCAAGCGAAGCTTGTGGGTCTTCAGGATTTGGAACACTTCCTCCAAGTCTCTCAGATGATGTTCAGCCAATTTACTTTTGACCACCATATCATCTATATATGCCTCCATAGTTTTGCCTGGTTGGTCCTTGAACATTTTAGTGACCATCCGTTGATAGGTCGCACCGGCGTTCTTCAGGCCGAAGGGCATCACTTTGTAGCAGTAGGTGCCCCTTGGGCTAATGAATGCTGTCTTCTCCTGGTCAGGGCCAAACAGGGGGATTTGATGATAGCCACTGTAGGCATCTAGGAAGCTCATCCGTTCATGTCCGGCAGTTGCATCTACCAATTGGTCTATCCGTGGGAGAGGAAAACTGTCCTTAGGACAAGCTTTGTTGAGGCTAGTGAAGTCGACGCACACCCTCCATTTTCCATTCTTTTTCTTCACCACGACAATGTTGGACAACCATTTCGGATATTGTACCTCTCGTATGACCCCTGCCACTAGAAGCTTGTTTACCTCTTGGATGACCGCTTCTGTATGTTCTGCGGATGATCGTCTGCTCTTTTGGACTACGGGCCGAGCTGCTGGTTGGACATTGAGTTGGTGACATGCAAAGGTTGGGTCCAACCCAGGAGTCTCGTAAGCAGACCAAGCAAATACTTATGTATTCTTGCGGAGAAGAGTTAGCAACTGCTCTTTCTCTCTGGCGAGAAGCGAAGTGCCGAGTAGAAAGAACTTGTCTGGATCTCCTCCGCCCACCAAGATCGTTTCGAGGTCCTCCACCATCTTCTCTGTTGGCACTCTACCAACGTCTTCCAGTACAGGCTGATCAGGCAGTTCGACCATCTGGACTTCCTTACATGCTTGTTTAGACTTCATGGCGGCGATAAAGCAGTGCTTTGCCGCTACTTGGTCACCCTTAATCTCCTCCACCCCACTCTTTGTTGGGAAACGGACTACCTGGTGGTAAGTGGATGGCACTGCCTCCATTGTATGAATCCAAGGTTGACCAAGTATTGCATTGTAAAGAGATGAAGTATTGATCACCAGGAAGTCGACAAGGACCACTTTGGACTTTGCTGTGACGGACAAGGTAATCCGGCCTAGCAGCCACTCTATCTGTCCATTGAAGCCGACCAGAGGAGAGACTGCAGGGATTAAGTATTGCTCATCAAGACCTAGCTTTTTGAAAAGGTCATAATACATAATGTCAGCAGCGCTCCCTTGATCAATTAGGACTCGTTTCACATCAAATTTGTTCGCCACACCGACGGTGATGATCAGGGCATCAGTGTGAGGATGTTGGATCCCTTCTAGATCTTTCTCAGAGAACACAATGTTGAATTGAGAGGGCTTTGCTTCCGTTCTAGACTTCTTGAACAATGGTCCTACTGACATGACTTGTTGCAAGTGCGTGGCTCTCTGAATCTCGCCACGAAGGGCATTCTCCCTTTGGGGGTCAGTCATCCCATGGATAACGTTTATCACTAGCCTTGGAGCTTGGTCCTCTGGTAGAGGGATTGGGAGTTGTCCCTGTTTTGCCCTTGTCTTTTCCACATCGATCCATTGCTGGAGATGGCCGGCAGTAACCAAGTCTTCGAGATGCCTCTTAAGGTCTCTGCAGTTCTGCGTCTTATGCCCTTTCTCACGATGGTAGGTGCACCGCCACTCCTGGTTGCGCCGAGCAGGGTCCCCCATCATCTTAGGAGACCAAACGAAGTAGGGTTCTCCCTTGATTTTTTCCAAGAGCCTGTAGATCGGCTCCGTGAACACAGTGGTTATGGCTTCGTAGGATCTACTTCTTTCTTCTTCGGTTTGCATGGTTGGTTGCTTATTTTGGCCATACCTCTTTCTTTGGTCTTCCCTCCTAGGCTGTTCGGCTCTATGTTGCCAAGAGTCCTTAACTCCCTCATTTGCAACTGACACTTGTATAAAAGCTGTGTCATCTTCCACACGGGCTCGCTCCTCTATTCGAGCCCTCAGCTCTTTCAAGTCAGAGGCGGGTCGTTTCGTCAATGATAGCCTGAGCTTATGTGAAGGGGGGAGGCCTTGTTTGAAGTATCGAACTGCCAACGGCTCACTACAAACATCTTCTTCCAAATTGCCATATGCCTCCCAATATCGCCGAGCGTATTCGCGCAAAGACTCCTTTTTATCCTTCCGAGTATTGAACAAGGTATCTAATCCCTTCGGGATTCGGCTATTAGAAACAAACCGTGCGACGAAGGCTTCGGAGAGCTAAGCCCAATCATAGATTGATTGAGGAGGAAGCTTGTCATACCACCGGAGGCCATGCTCACCAAGGCTAGAGGCAAAAACCTTGCACATGAACGCATCGTTTTGATTCCAAAGTGACATCATTTGGCGGTAATGGCTGATATGAGTCAAGGGGTCTGACTTCCCATCATAGAGGATGAACTTGGTGGACTGTACTTATGAGGAGCTTCCACCGCTTCAATCTTAGTGCAAAGGGGGGAAGAGACTAGTCAGTCCAGAGCACGACGCTCTATCTGATGAACAGACCGATCTAGATGCTCCTTTTCCCTTTCTAATCGCCGTTCTGCTACTTTGTTCGACCATCGATCATCCCCTTGGTTGTCATTCAACCATGCCCTCAAGTCACGCGGTCGCTCGTCACGACGGCGCGGAGGAGGAGAGATTGCTGAATAATGACTGATGGACTTTTGTCTCTTACGAGAGTCTTCTCGGGGATTCTCTGTCCTACTACTGGCTCCCTCACTGCGTACCGGAATCAGCCGGCTACGCTCACCACGAGCAGGACTGGAGTTAGATCGTTTACGTCGTGGGGGTGGCGGAGAAGCATGCCTCCGTTGCTGCGACGGTCCCCCTCCGGACTTCCTTGGCTCCCTCTGAGGTACTATCTGCTTCCTCAATTGAGCACGTAGCTCCTCAATCTCTAGACTCATCGAGTCGATAACACGATCACGGTGGTCCTTCTCAACAAATAGCCGTTGAGATGATCGATAGGCGACGGCATGACGTCACTCCGCCATATAGAGGGTCGGACTGTCGTGGTCCATCTGGTTGTCGTTCCCGGTAGGGAAGGCCAGACCCTTATCTTTGGTTCTCTCCGTTCCTGGAGTCTTCTCTCCAATCCCTGGTTGCGAGGTTCCTTTAACATCCATCGTCGGAGTTCGTCACAAAGCAATCAGAGAACGATTCCCACAGACGGCGCCAAATGTGCGGACCAGTTTCCGCAATAGAGTAGGATGGAACTTCGTGGACGAACCCTGGTGCACCAATGGGTGAAGGCCTGCACAAGGAACAAATAGTTAGGCTGCCCGACCGGGGGTTGGTCGGAAACCTCTCCAATGGTCGAGTCAGTACCGGAGTTTGGTAGAGACAAGATAGAGAAGACCAATGTGTTTCTAGAGTTTACAGATCGCCCCTTTCAAGGAGAGTCTAGGTTACCTTTTATAAGAATCGTATGACTTATTCATCAAGCTCCCTCGTTCTCCGCCTGGTCTTCAGCCATGATTGTAGCACATCCCTTAATAGAGGGGAGAAAGATCTGTCATTCGCGGGCACCATGTGCCATTTACTTTACAGGGTATTGATTGATCTGTTAGCACTCATGATGTCGTTGAGTGGAAGCCTTGGATCCCATGTTATGGACTTACCCACTTCGGAGTGGGGAGTGGTGCTAAGGCCAGGCCCATGGTCTTCCCTTCTTCGGAGTGGGGAGTGGGGAGTGGTGCTAGGGCCAGGCCCATGGTCTTCCCCTCTTCGGAGTGGGGAGTGGGCCAAGACTAATCCCTTAGCTCGGCCCATCATAGAGTGGAGAGAGAGAGCCCACTTCGGAGTGGGGACCTTCGTCCTGTCTAACAAGGCTCTATACAACTAGGCTTGAGTACGGAGTAGGGACCTTCGTCTAGTTCAACGAGGTTCCATACAACTAGGCTTGAGTACGGAGTAGGGACCTTCGTCAGTACGGAGTAGGGACCTTTGTCCAGTCCAGTAGGGACCTTCGTCCAGTCTAGTAGGGTCCTTCGTCCAATCCAACGAGGTTCCATACAAATAGGCTTGAATAATTGTGCCCCCTTCAGTGTTCCATTTCTGTTGCTGTTGATCTATATTTATGTTTATGGGAAGAATCCAAACATTAGCTAATGCGTTCTCATAGGCTCTTTTCTAACCACAAAGAAAAAGGAAAAAAAGGCTCTTTTATATTTAAATAATACAGTATTTATTAACTTTTGAAATTTTATTTTTATGTAAAATTCAGTTTTCTATTTTATAAATAAAATTTTGTAGTTTGTCTACAACTTTTTACTATTGGGTTGGCACCTTTAGTTTAAGTTTTTTTTTTTTTTTAAGATCTCATTTGAGAATATGATATTTTAGTAATTTTTTAACTTTTTAGTTAAAATATGAAATAAAAAAAATAGTATGTTTATGATAACTTTTTTATTTTTTACGAAAAACGTATAAAAAGTAGAGAGAAAATAAATTTTTTATATAATTTGTTGACTTTTTGACATTTCTAATGATTTTTTGATTTTTAATCTAAAATTCAATCATCCCAAACCTGAGTTGGGTCTTTCTAGGAGAACTTTTTCTTCGGGGTTCTTTAAGCAAGAGAAGGGGACAGTTGTAATTGATGGAGGAGGAGAATGAGTGGTTGTGGTTGATAATAGTTGGTGAAGGATTGGGGGTTAGTTATATTTGTTACTCTAATATTTTTATCAATTTATTCATTTTTATACTTTAAATCAATTTGTAATCTCAACCTTTCTACATCTATCATTTACGAGATTGATGAAATTTAAAATTGAATAAAAAGAAAATGTTAGTGAAAATATAAAAACTAAAATAATATTTTGATGAAAGTGTAGAATGCTAATGAGATGGACTAAAAAAAAATAAAGAAAGAAGTCATGTTTAACTCACATGACAAATTTCAACAAATTGACGTAAGGATTACACATTGATTATTGACTTAAAATATAGGAGATTGTCTGTTACAATTAAAAATTAAAAATGAAGAAACGAATATTTCAATGAAACAATAAGGGCACTAAATATAATTAATATTTTTTTTGTTATCATAATTGATTCCTACTTCATTGGGCTTGAAAATTGTATCGATTTTTTTTTTTTTTTTTTTGTCTTGAATTGCAATGCTTTTATAAATATTTTAAGTTATTTAAGGTAATTTTATAAAGGGAGAATATTAAAAAAAATAAAGAGTAAAAAAAAATAATTACAAAATGATGAAGGTACAAGTGATTTATAAAATCAATTATGAAAAGAAATCTTGTACCTTCATTAATTTGACCCCAAAAAAAAGTAAATTGGTAATAAAATCAAGCTAGAGTAAGGATACATAACTTTAATTTGAGAGCTCTAAATGGAGCTCTAGTGAGATGAAAGAGAGAGAGAGAGAGTAGGGAGACATAGAGAGAAGAGTGTGAGTCCCACCTTCACATAAGTACTCTCCACATCATTACAATTGCATTAGAGTTCTCAAATTAGAGCTCTTAAATTACTCTTATTGATTCAAGCTAAAGAGGATATAAGGCATTAAATTCAATAGATTTTTTTTTTTTTATTGGTGAAAGATACACTTTGTGTGAAATAATTTGGTGAGAAGTCTTTTCGTTGGTTTTAGAGGATATTTTGTTTCCAATTTTGCTCCTTAATTTATCTGTTGATTTTGCGTTGACTATCTATTCAAATTATATCTATGTGTTTAAATTTATTTTCTATCTGTTAAAATTTTTTGACTAAATTTTCTTATATTTGTTCAAATTTTTATCTATCTGTTTAATTTTTTCCCTTTATCTATTTAAAATTTTACTATATGTTGCAATTTACCATTTGATCTATTGAATTTTTTCATATCTATATTTTCTCTCTCTATCTGTTAAAATTCTCATTTTAACTTATCTATATGTTAGAATATCTATCTACTGAAATTTCTTATTTGAGAAAGAAGGGTCGACGAAGTAAGAGTGGAAGATAAGAGAGAGAAAGAGGTTTGGATTTGGTTGGGTTTAGATAGAGAGGGAGAGAGAAATGTGATTTAGAGAGAGATGACTGGACGAGTTTGATGATAGAAATGAGAGAAGCATGGTAATAAATATATGAGGATAGTTTGGTCGTTTCATAGAAATGTCATTATGGCCATTATAATTTAGCGCTAGGACTGTTTAACTAAAGAAATTCAAATTTGAACTTTTTGACTGAGTGGCCAAAAAAAAATTCCACTCTCCACTGACATTTGATTTCCCCTTTTATAAATGGGAGAATTCTACAATACACATCCCTTACCATATATATCTTTATTTATGATTAATTTTTTTTTTAGTTATGATCAATTTTCTTCTTTAATTATGATATTATTTTGATATGTTTAGTTATGTCTCATGTAGTGTTTGGTGTTTTTTTTTTTTTTTTTTTTTTTTTTTTTTTTTTTTTTTTTTTTTTTAATGTTATGATTCAAAAAGTATAGATTTATGTTATTTTTTTAAGTTATAAAATGGATATGATATATATATATATTTTGAGAGGTGTATACATAATTTTTCCCTTACAAATGTCTTTAAAAATAAAAATAAAAAAGTAAATTACAAATATACCTCATGAGGTTTGTTTAAAATATAGGTTGTTTTCTATGATTTGAAAAATTATAAATAACCCTTTATTTAACAAAATTAACTGAAAAAATAAAATTTATATTGCTCTCTATACAATAATAAAATTACCTAAATTATTAATTAAAATATATTTCTAATATCATTAAAAATTGTTAATTGACTTTATAATTTTTTAATAAAAGAAACGATTTATTATGAAATTAGAAGCCTTACGAGATGAAATGTAATTTTCATAAGTATAGAGTTAATTCGTATTTTAATCAAACGTTAAGGGATATATTTGTAATTTATCCAAATAAAAATAAAAAATTAATTTTGCAAATGAATTAAAAAAAATAAAAAATTGAGGGATTGCCCTCATCTCAATCCTCTCACTCTATAAAATGCTAAACATGGGGACGACGAATTGTTAGAAGAAACCCTAGCGCCGCTGTGCGTAAGTGGAGTTGCCGCTAGCAAGTCCTTTAGAATTCCATAATCTTTGCCTTTCTTGCTGAAACTTTCAGTCTAATTATTATTGTTGATTAGCACTTTTTCTGGTTCATCAATCGCTTTCGAAAGGCGTTGCGTTCTTCGATCGCCGATGGACGTGTCAACGAATGCGTAAATTTAATCTCAATGCCGACACAATTCTTTCTTTATACATCTGTGATTTGTTAATGGTATCGTAGTTTGTTTCATGCTCGGCTTGATAAATCTTCATAGATCTATGTATGTATTTGCTAAATTTTATTATGTGATTAGGGTTTTGATGACAATGAATTTGGGTGTTGCTTCTTACTGGTGAACTCTCTCTGTTTTTTAACAAACAAAAGTGAGAGATGTTCATGTTTCCGAAGCATAGATCGATTTGCTCTTGCCAGAATTAAACAGCTCGCTGCATCACACGATTGTGTGTTTTTGCATCGTGCTACCTGTCTCCTGGTACAATTTTACATTTTTTTTCTTGATGTTCTTGAGATTTTGTTTTTCAATTGTATTGAATTTGCGTATGAATTTACCTTGACTTGATTTTACATTATCTCTAAAATTTAATTAAGAGGATTTCAATTTTTATCCCTTTTCTTAAGGATTTAAATATAGTCTACATATATATATATATATATACATCTAAGGAGGGTTTTTAATCCAGCTTTTTTTTTTTTTTTTTATTATGCATTTTGGAAAGATGGTTAAAAAATTTACTTTTGGGTTTTAGTCTAGTGTTTTTGGCTTTTTTTAGAAAATGATTTAGGAAGTTAGTAAAAAGTTACTTTTTATTTTTTGAGTTAATATTTATTTATGATATTACATCACAATAAAATGATCAAAATATCTCAACCAACTTAGGAAATTTAGGGCTTGTTTGGTTTGTGTTTCAGAAACATGTTTTGGAAAAAAAAAGTACAAAAATATGTTTGGTTTGGTGTTTTGGGAAATTTGTTTTGGAAAATCGTTTTGAGAGAGAGTTTTGGAAAAAGTGATTGATTTGATGTGTGTGTGTGAGAGATTTGTTTGAAAAAGTTGTTTGGTTTGTGTGTTTTGGGAAATTTTTTTTGGGAAAATTTGTTTGGTAGAGAAAATTTCTGAAATTTGTTTGTAGAGAAAATTTCTGAAATTTTTTTCAGAAACATCAACCAAACAAGCCCTTAGGCTTCGTTTAGTAAGTAATTCAAATTATAGTTTCACCTATTGATTTGAGTGTATTGTTTATTTTGAGTTTTTAAATTATAATTCTACACATTTTTCAAAATTCAATTCAAAACATAATCATTACTTTTCAAAATTCATAACCAAACACATAATTCAAAACTCTTTTCAAAACTCAATTCAAATCAATATTTTAATTTTTTAAATATTTAAGTATTTTAATTTTGTTAAGATTTTAAATATTTTAATATTTAAATATGTTACGATTTTTTTAATTTTTTAAATATTTTTAAATATTTTAATTTCAAAATATTACGATTTGAATTTTTAAAATTTTAAAATATTTTATAAAAATAAATTCAAATTCTATTTTATAAAAATATTTTTAAATATTTTAATTTTTTATTATTTATTTGGTTACAATTTGAGTGTAGAGTTATGAAAGTAGTATGGAGTTTACAATTATGTGTTTGGTTATGAATTTTAAAAATAATTTCTTAATTGAGTTTTGTTTTATGTGTTTAGTTACGATTTAAGTGTAGTGTTGTTTTTAAATTTAAAATATTAATATTTTAAATTATTTAAATTTTTTGAATATTTAAATTATTTAAATTTTTACGATTTAAATTTTTGAATATTTATTTTAATTTTTTTACTTATTAAATTTTTTAGATTATTTATATTATTTAAATATTTATGATTTAAATTTTTTGAATATTTATTTTGAAAAAAAATTATTTCCTTTGTAGTATTTTCACTTAAAAAATTGATTAATATTATTTTCTGTGAATAATAAATTTTTTTAATTAAATTTTAAAAAGAGTTTGGTTATGAGTGTTGATCAGAATTTTCAATAGTGTGAAAGTGGTGTATTTTGTTATGAGTTATAACAATTTGAATTAAGTTTTAAAAACTTTTTTCAAAACTCATAATCAAATAAATTTTTTTTACTTCAGATGTCAAATCAAACTTTTAAAATTCAATTCCACACTAAATTCAATACTCTATTCAAAAATCATAACCAAACAAATTTTTTACACTCAAATCATAATTTCACAACTCACAGACTTAAAATACAATTCATACTCTCAAATCATATTTATAAAATTTCACCAAACGCAACCTTACTTTTTAACTCATGTGACTCATTTATTTGCTTGTTGGATCCGAGAGGGTAATAATGTAATTTTCCACTTTACGTTTTGCAAATTTTCCAAATGTGTTCAAGCTTTTGTAGCTTTTATTTGGATGCGTTTTGGTGATATTTTGAAAAGTTGGTAAAAAATTAATTTTTTATATTTTTAGTCAAAAAAAGTTAACTTTTTGGATAGTGACTTGAGTAAAAAAGTTAATTTTTCTGGCTAAAAAAATTAAAAATTAACTTTTTGCTACCTTGTCAAAGCAAGCCTTGGGATGCAAAAACACAATTTTTTTTGTTAGTAAAAAGTTATGTTTGTAGTTTGTTTCTTAAAAAAATTAGGATGACGGGATTATTTGACAAATCTAAAAAAATTATATATAAAATTATAATTATATCTTTTGTGTTTTTTATATTTACATGGGTAAAAATATAAATTTTTTACATTAAATGATAATAATTTAATGAGATGATATTATAAATAAATATTAATAAAAAAATTAAAAATAATTTTTTTATTAACTTTTCAAATCACTTTTTTAGAAAAGTCAAAAATTTAATAAAAATTCAAAAGTTAATTTTTAACTATCTATTCAAAAACACCCCAGTGGCAGAGAAAAAGGTGTCTGGTTACATAGATTGACGCTGAAAAAATGTCACCCCCTCTGTGTTGCACGGCTCCTAAGCCTAATCGATTTCAAGTAGCTAATTTTTCAATAAAGGTACAACTTTCATAAGCTGATTATGCCTTATCATAATTTATGAGTATATGCCAGAATATTTGGTGTAGTAATTTCTTTGTATAATTTATTAAGTAAAAATAGTTTAAGATTTTGTTTAGGAAATGGATTGAGTTAAAATAGTCTATTAAAATAAGTTAAAATAATCAATAAGATAAAATGTTGTATCAAAATCATAATCATTTTTTTTTTTTTTCATAATCTTCAAATAAATTACAAAAAAAGTCAATTAAATTTTCAAACACAATTTTTTAGTCCAATTAAAATAGTTAAAAAAAATTAAAAAATCAACTAAAGGTCTAAATAAATTTTAAAAAGTTGATTGTTTAAAAAATTGAAAGATGGGAGATGGATGATAATTTTTGTTTTTCAAATTATTAACTTCTAACTTAAAAAAAGGTTTTCCCAAACAGGTTTTACTATCCATAAAAAAAAAAGAGGACAAATTATGTAAATAGTCCTTGTAATTTTCATGTTGTGTCATTTTAGTCCCTCTAATTTCAATTTGTTCGATTTTGATCTTAAATTTTGAATTCTATATCATTTTGGTCCAATTAAAAATGGAAGTTAAGAAATTGGAAGGAAAATTTACACGTGAATGACATGTGATTGGTTTCCAAGGACACAATAGACATTTTGCTTTTCTTTTCCCTTTCAGCTTCTTCTTACGCTTCTTTCTCTCTCTCTCTCTCTCTCTCTCTCTCTCTCTCACTTAAAACCCTAGCAGCGCCATTGCCTTGAAGAAGTCGAGACTGAGCACCAAAGCCTTCTTCCATGGTAACAACGGCGAGCAAAGGAACCTCGTAGTGTCCACTATCACCACCTCCGCCATTCCTCTTCCTTCTTCTCTCACACCTTCTTCGATCATCTCTCTATTCTTGGTCACTAACGCCGGCTTCCGTTAACACTTCCGGAGCCATCTTACCCTTCGTTCGTCGACGGTTTCACTTTTGAAAGAGCCACCGACCACTGTCATCCGCCGTTCCATTGTCTTCCACTTCCTTTCATCTGTTTGAGTGAATGAATATGTGTTATGTTTTGGTTCATCCGTTGTCATAACCGATGGAAATGTACTGCCTGGTTCGGTTCTGTCAGCGTAAAGGTGGTTAATTGCAAATGATGTCAAGTCTGGATGTCATGGTGGAAGTATACAGCAATGTAAGTATACTGAAACTTGGGTTTGGCAACAGGAGTTGCGTGAATCGCCATTCATGATAGGTCTACGCTGGTCTTGTGGTTGTGTTTGAGTATGGAGTGCACCCTCTGTTTGTATGCTGAGAGTGGCGTTCGTCTGACTCTGAGTGGAATCGCCGATTGAACTGGTTTGGCCGTGTAGCTGGAATTGATTTATAGTGTGGGTGGGTTTGGCTTTGCCGATGGCTGACCGATGCAAGTTTGTCTTCTCTAGCGTAACCTTACCTCTTCTCCAATACTGGTTTGGTTCTACTCTGGTTCGGGCTATGTTTTGGTTCAAATTTATGGCTGCCTTACTGGTTTTCCCGGTGTTGTGAGGTTATGTTTTGCACCGATGGTGTGCTGGTTTGGGTTCAGTGCTTAGTCCTGAATTAGGTTGACTCCATCAATACTATTCCCTCACTTCTCTCTCTCACTCTCTCTCTCTCTCTCTCTCATGTGTACAAATATGTATATATACATATATATATATATATATATATATATCAATGAGTTAAATAGGAGTGAGTTAACTCACTTTGAGTTAGATGGATTAATCATTGAGTTAATTGAGAGTGAAAGTAAATTGACTTTTTTTCCCTTAAAAAATCTACACATGTTGTCTACGTGCAAATTTTCTGTTCAATTTCTTAACTTTCGTTTTCAATTGGACCAAAATGATACAGAATTCAAAATTTAAGATCAAAATCAATCAAATGAAATTAGAGGAACTAAAATGACACAACGTGTAAACTATAAGGATTATTTGTATAATTTGCCCAAAAAACAAACAAGGCCTTAGTGTGGCAAGTCTTACTACTATTTATTGAATAATATGAGTGCTACGCATTAATTTTAATGAATCAATGGTGAAAAACAAAGTCGTGAAATAAAATTTGTGATGAATAGTGTTTTTCTTTTTAAATTTGAAAGAATAATTCTATATGTACTAATTAGTGTATCAATTGATGATGTGGCATAATTTAAGAAATTTTTGATATTTATAATTTGTATAATGAGTGGGGTTAATAATTGATGATACAGTTTGTTCTAGTGGACGGGTCGGACAGGTCCAAGCCCCTCAATGCCCAAGTCCAAATGATCAAGCCCACCGGATAACCTGCAAACAAGTCCAACGGGGAACGGGGTAGTCCCCCAGTGAACCCTCCGACGAGCAAGTTAGAAGAAGGAGTAAGATAGGGAGAGATTAGAGATAAAAAGCTTAACCTTCTTCTTGTCTTCAACATTTGCTTATATCCTTTGGTAATCATTTCGTTATCCCTTCCGACCTGCCCTCCTCGCCGAAAGTCTATGCTGTAGCTTACCTTGTTCAGGGTAAGGGGGTTCTGTTCCGACGGAGAGGTGTTGTCATAATAAATGCTGTGATGGGCTGCATTAATGGTGATGTGCAGTGACAATAACTTTGCAGATCTTTGTCTGCTAATGTGGCTCGTCCTTCACTTGCCATCTGCCCGAATGTCATTGGCTCTTTATGCCATGTTGGATTCCAGCTGTTTTGGATCTCACCAACTGGGTTATGTATTGGGCTCCAAGTGATGGGCTTGGGTTAGTCATAGTGATCCATGGCCTTTATGGGCTTATACACGTTAGTAGTTCTTCATTCCCGAGTGCAGCTTTAATCCAGCGAAGGGAATATTAACGAAGAAGATGAGGGTGTTAAGGATTGGCAGGATGGAGGTCGACCGGCCGGGGTGACCGAAAGGGTGAACCGACCGGGAGGTGGTCCGACCGTGTAGGGTGTCCAAGTGGAAAGGTCGACCGCGAGGTGGGTCGACCGCGAATGATGGCCGAGCGGGAAGGTCGACCACGAGGAGGGCTGACCGCGAGGGTTGACCGGGTGGGAGGATCGACCATGAGGAGGGCGGACCGCGAAGAGGGCCGACCGAGAGGCGGAGGGACGTGGGGCTCAAGAGGCGGCGTGTCACGTGGTGATTTGAAGTGGAAAAGACAAGGTAAGGGGAGGAGACAGTGGATCGTGGTCAAACACATGGCGACATCCCGTGGGGGGAGGGGAGATTAGGCGTTGGATCAGAAATGAAATGAGAGGTTATTATGGGTGTTGAAAAGACAGTTTTGGCGGATGATTTAAAAAGTTTTCAAACTGGCAAAAATTAATTGGGATCCTTGGAATACGGGCAAACCGTGGGCTTTTGGTATTATTCGATTCACTTACTTGTTTACAAAAAATCAAAATATTCCAAGTGTGAATTCCTTTGTTGCTCACGATACACCTCTGCAACACTTTTTCAATTTCCTTGCACCTGCATTCGAAGCGATTCACAGACATACCCTAGAAATGGCACAAGAAGAAACTGCGAATGTCAGGGTGGATCCACTGGGTGATGATGATGCAGTGGAGTTAGCGCAGCAATACAGGACGGAGAAAGTAGGGGAGTCGGTGGTACGATCCCATGGTTCCACCATGATAGCAGCTCCAAAGCCAATCAGTCAGGCAGAACCAGATCACTGGCATACAAAGGCAGATAAATCAACGGTTACTGCAGTGGACTTGGAAGCTATTCGTGAAAAATACCAGGTGCTTGCCGAAATAAAGTTGTTGTTGCTGACGTCGACGGAGAGGCCATCCGACGCCAGGCCAGGGGAGTTTGCCCTTTATGAGGAAGCATTGAAGGGAGGACTGAGGCTGCCCCTGCCGCAAGTAGTGGTAGATGTCCTAAATCGTTTGGAGGTAGCGCCGGGCTAACTAATGCCCAATGCGTGGAAGATCTTACTATCCTGTGCAAGTGCGTGGCCAAAGGCGAACGAAGGGGCGACCATGACAGTAGACGAATTCTTCGCATGTTACAAGGCCTCAGGGCAGCAAGGGACCTGGGTTACTCTGCAGGCAGCAGCAGGGAAAGGGCTGGTGGCGGGGCTGCCATCGTCGATCAAGGGGTGGAGACCATGGTGGTTCTATGTATTTGCTAGTGGAGGGGTTGGAGTGCGCACCATTTGGAAAGTGCCCACAAAGTCTGTGGAGCCAAAGCTGGGAGCAGCAGCAGGGGAGAGGGTAAAGAGGGTAAAGGAATGGAGGGAGAAGGAAGGGGCCAGATGGGACGAGCTCGTTCAGCCGTTGGCTCTGTTTGAGGCAGGGTTGGGTCCACAGCTGAGCGGTGGGGACCTCGACCGAGCGGAGTTGGAGGCAAGGAGGAAGGCTCAAGAGGCAAAGGATCATGCTATCCTTGCAAAAGCCCAAAAATTGAAAGAGTTTCAGGCAGACCGACTGCCAAAGCCGGTTGCAAGGGAGGGGATCTGACCTCGCCCCAAACCCTTGGGGGAGAAAGACTTGGGTGAATTTGTGCCACGACCGCCCCCAATAGATCCTTTGAAGGAGAGGTCTTTGAAGGAGATGGAGGTGTTGGGCGTAGTGAAGAAGAAGAGAAGAGTGAGGAGGAGTGAAGAAGAGCCTGCCCAGAAGAGAAGGAGGGAAGTGAGGGCAGAAGGGACCAGTATGGCGAAGGAGGCAAGGAAGGGAGCAGTGGAGGAGACCTCAGGAAGGGTTGGTGCCCAAGAAGTAGTGGGGGTCGTCCCAACAATGGAGGTGGTGGAGATCGCCCCAGCAGTGGTGGAGGTCACCCCAAGGGTCGCGAGGGTCACCCCTGAAGTGCAGGCAGAAGGTGGGGCAACTGGCCTTGAGCCAAAGTTAGGAGAACAGCCCCAGGGGGGTCCTGCACCCCAATGAGGGGGGATCGGTCTGACGACTGTGATCTACCACGCTCGCGCAGTGGCTGGACGGCTGGAGGGAGAAGAAGGCCCAGCCAGGGCAGGTGCCGATCGCCTGGTGGCGATTGTGGAGGAGGCGGTCATGCGCTTAGCAGCCAGATTCAATGAGACTGAGCTGCTGAGGGGGTTATACTCTGCTCAAATGGAGATAACCACCTTAGCAGGGGCTCCGCTGAGAAAGGTGGGGGTTGCGAAACTCAAGGCAGATGAGGCCAAGACTCAGCTTGCAAAGTTGAAGAAGGAGAGTGCAAGTTGAGAGAGTGCCCACAATGATCTGCAAGCGGTCAAGGTGGAGTTGGAGAACACACACCGCCAGGTTGTGTCGCTAGAGTTCCAACTGGCTGGCGAGCGAAAGAGGTTGGATGAGGCCCAAAAAGCCTGCGCAGTCGCGGTCGAACGACATGAAGAGGCAATGAGCAGTAATGAAGAGCTGGTCAGCAGAAGAATGAGGGAGACGTGAAGATTGTCGAATTGCAGAAAGACCTGGAGGGCAAGCGTGCTAAGGCAGTGGAGGAGATGGAGAGCCTTTAGAAGGAGTTGGAAGCAGAGAGAGCCAAGGCGACGGTGGAAAATGAGAGCCTGAAGAAGGAGTTGGAGGAAGAGAGGGCTAAGGCTGCCTCTGAAAGGGCGACCCTGCAAAAGGAGCTGGACGAAGAGAGAGCGAAGGCAGCCTCTGAAAGGGCGGCTTACCCCGATTTGTATGTTGCAGCAGTGGATCAGTTCAAGGGGTTTGCCGAATTTCAAATGGCAGTGGATGCCGCTGTCGCTAGCAGCTTGGCGAGGGAGGAGTCTAGGGGGGCGGGCTCGTCGAGGGCGACCACTGGGGGCAGAACTGAAGTAGAAGTTATTACGAGCTTCCAGCAGTTAGACCTCTACAAACACGAAATGGCTGAGTTTTGGGACAGTGGCTGGAAGATGTTCAAACGTAGAGCTGAAGAACTGTTCCCAGACTTAGACCTCAGTAGTGTGACAATTGGTGAAGACGATGTGGCCCAAACCCCCCTGGATGAGGGTATTGAAGAAGAAGACCTCGTCTCTAGTGAGGAGGAATGAGTGGATCGGTTTTGTTGTGTGTTGTTTTTTTTTTTTTTTTTTTTTTTTTTTTTTTTGAATTGCTGTAATGAACTTATGTACAAAGTTGTGAATAAATAAAATTTCAGTTGTGTTTTGCATTTGATTGTTTTTGCTTGTGCATCTGAAATGGATGAAAACTTGTGATAAACTTGTGATAAAAACTAAATTTAGGAATTCCTCAAGACAGAGTGGGATTGAAGTTGTAATAAAAACTAAGTGCAGAGTAAAATTAGGGACTCCTCAAAGCAGAGTGAAATTGGACTTGTAATAAAAACTCAGTGCAGAGTAAAGTTAGGAACTCCTCAATGCAGAGTGAAATTGAACTTGTAATAAAGACTCAGTGCAGGGTAAAGTTAAGAACTCCTCAATGCAGAGTGAAATTTAAAATGTAATAAAATTATAAGTTTGTGTTTGCCACACTGCTCAAGTAGGTTAGTGGTTTATGGAGTGAGGCTTGGTTTGTGAGGAGAAAGGCTGACTTGTAAAAGCTTGATTGAGAAGAAAATAACCTGACTTGTAAAGAAGACGTGTAAGAACGTCTTTAGAATTTGACTAAGCAAAGAGTGGTGTAAAGACTTGGACCTGGAATTGTGACTAAGTGTGTCTGCTAATTTCACAAGCATGAAGTTTGCATGGATGGCCTTAACTGGGTCCTGCACGCGTGCTCAGTTGGGGCTGAGCTATGATTCACTGGCGTTGAAAGTAACTCACTCTGAACCTGAAATTGCGGCGCTCGGTCTAGCTAAGACTCGTTATGCTTAGGCTGGTTGAGGCTTAGTTTGGCCGAGTGCTTCATGCCCAGTCTAGCTGAGGCTTTTAGTGCTCAGTCGGACTGAGGCTTTTGACGGTCGGACTGGCCGAGGCTTCTGGTGCTCAGTCTGGTTGAGGCTTTTAGTGCTTAGTCTGGCTGAGGCTCTTAGTGCTCAGTCTGGCTGAGGCTTTTCACGGTCGGACTGGCTGAGGCTTCTGGTGCTCAGTCTGGCTGAGGCTTTTAATAAGTGTTGCAAATGAGAATGTTATTGAGACAACACATAGATAGGTAAGACATAGAATTGTTGTCATGGACAATGTAGTCAAGTCGATCCAAGTTTACATTACTCATCCAAAAGAAAATACAACAACTGAGCAATACAACAGTAGGAACTTATTGAAAGTAACGCTTCAAGTGTTCAGCGTTCCAGGGGTGGGGGAGGTCTCGACCTTCCATGTCCTGAAGTCGGTAGGTGCCCGGACGTGGTTGAGCTTTCACAACATAAGATCCCTCCCATTTGGCTGCCAGTTTACCCTCAGTCGGATTTTTGGTGGCAAAAGTTGATTCTCTCAAGACAAGGTCCCCTACAGCGAACTCCCTTGGTCGAACTTTGCGGTTGTAGTGTGTTCTCATTTTCTGTTGGTATGAGGCCAGTCTGACAATGGTGGTCTCTCTAAGTTCTTCAATTAGGTCCTGGTCTGCCCGACGGAGCTCTTCGGTTAGTGCTAGATCCGGATGTAAAACCCTAGGAGTAGGCAGACCGACTTCCACTGGAATAACCGCCTCAGCGCCGTATGTTAAGCGGAAAGGGGTTTCCCCAGTGGGAGTCCTAGCTGTAGTTCGGTAAGCCCAGAGTACATTTGGTAGCTCCTCAGCCCAAAGTCCCTTAGCAGCTTATAGCTTAGTTTTGATGATCTTCAGGAGAGAACGGTTGGTGACCTCAACTTGGCCATTGGCCTGGGGATGACTGGGAAAAGAGAAGCATGGTTGAATCTGAAGGTCGGCAAAGAATTTCCTGTACTTGGCGTTGTCAAATTGTTTGCCGTTGTCGGAGACGATGGCCTGAGGGATGCCAAACCTGTAAACGATCGACTACCAGATGAATTTGGTTGTGTTTCGCTCGGTAATGGTGGCAAGGGGTTCTGCCTCTACCCACTTGGTGAAGTAATCAATGGCGACAATGGCAAATTTGGTTTGGTCTCGGCCGGTGGGTAAAGGACCAACTAGGTCGATCCCCCATTTGGCGAACGGGTAGGGGCTGCAAAGTGTGATCAATTCAGTAGGAGGAGCATGGGGGATGTTGGCAAAACGCTGACACTTATCACATTTGAGCACGAAGTCAGTCGCATCTTGGTTCAGAGTGGACCAGAAATATCCAGTGCGAAGTATCTTGTGGGCCAAGGACCTGCCGCCTAAGTGATTGCCACAGATACCCTCATGAATTTCTTGCATCACATAGGTTGCTTGAGCCGGATTGAGGCATCGCAGATAGGGGCGTGAGAAACCACGTTTGTACAAAATGCCGCTGACGAGGATGTAATTGGACGACCGGGCCCTGACTTTGGCGGCTTGCTGTTGGTCGTCTAGAAGATGCCCGACGCCCAAGGGATAGGTTCATTTTGGAGGAATTGTATTTCGTGCTGGTTGGGGTAAATGGCGGGGTGGGATAGGTATTCGAGGCGGACACCGCGGCTGAGGTCAGACTGGTCTGCGGAAGCCAACTGAGCCATCTCATTTGCCTTGGAGTTTTTCGCCCGAGGGATGCGCTTGATGTGGAAGGTATTGAAGAGGCGAACAAGGGAAAGTGCAATATCCCTGTAAGCCCGCATTGTGTCCTCCTTGGCATCGAATTCTCCAGTGATCTGTCTGACGATGAGCTGAGAGTTGCTGAACACTCGGATGTGGCTGACACCAATATCCCTGGCTAGGCGAAGACCTGCTATCAATGCCTCATATTCGGCCTTATTATTACTGGCCTCGAACAAGAAACGGAGAGCACATTTGAGATAACCACCCTCAGGGGCGGTGAGGATGAGGCCAGCCCCCCTACCTTCCCTGCGGGATAATCCATCAACGTTGAGAATCCAAGAATGAGGGTCTTCTGGCTCGATGGGAGCTGGTGGGGGTGGAGAGGTAGTGGTTGGGGTAGGATTAGTGAATTCCAGGATGAAATCGGCAATAGCCTGCTCCTTGATTACTGTTCGAGGCCGGTAAGAGATGTCAAACTGGCTGAGTTCCACTGACCACTGCATGAGTTGGCCGGAAAGTTCTAGTTGTTGCATGACTTTCTTCAAGGGTTGGTCGGTGAGGACCACTATAGAGTGGGCTTGGAAGTAAGGACGGAGTCGTCTGGAGGCGGTGACCAAGGCCAAGGACAATTTTTCTAACAGCGGGTAATTCTGCTCTGCTCCCCTGAGAGCCCGACTGATGTAGTAGACTGGCCGTTGGACAGAGCCGTCTTCCTTGATAAAAGTTGCACTGACTGCGGTGCTTGAGACAGCTAAATAGAGGAAGAGGGGCTCGCCGGTAATTGCTTGTGAAAGGAGAGGGGGATTGGCCATGCACCACTTCAACTACTGAAAAGCCTCCTCAAATTCAGTTGTCCATTCAAAAGTTTGCCGAAGCACTTTGAAGAATGGTAGGCACTTATCTGTTGCGCGGGAAATGAAGCGGCTGAGGGCCGCAACTCGGCCAGTGAGCCTTTGAACCTCCTTAACCGTTCTGGGTGACTGCATCTCAATCAAGGCCTGGATCTTTTCAGGGTTGGCTTCGATGCCCCTCTGACTGACCATAAAACCCAGAAACTTCCCAGATCCTACGCCGAAGGCGCACTTCTCTGAGTTGAGCTTCATTTGGTACTTGCGTAGGGTGGCGAAGGTCTCCCGCAGGTCGGTCAGATGATCAATAGAGAGTTTGCTCTTGATTAGCATGTCGTCGACATATACTTCCATATTCCGACCTATCTGATGATGGAAAACGGCATTGACCAACCGTTGGTAGGTGGCCCCAACTATAACAGGCCCGCAAGGGACCTCAAATGGTGTTACAGTTCGAACTCAATTTGTCACGGTTCTTAATCTTGAACCAAAGAGTTCAAATCTGGCAAATTGTTTTGAGAAAAAACAGATTTTTAGAAAAGAAGTGCCAAACATGGACTGCTTTGCCAGATACAGAGTCGCCACCTAAATATTTTATAATTGGGAAATTTAGGAAACCCTGACTCGGTGCCAAAGGCTACGTGTCCGTCATCACCAAAGTTGTCTCGGTTCGAGAACTTGGGTATGATTGGGGAAGGTCAACTATGAGCACCCACTCTCACCCGATCCGAAGATCGGCCTCTACTAACCATGATATCTCATTTTTTAAAACACATGCGTTCTTATTCCGATTAATTAGCTAGAATTACTATGTGATGCGCACAGCAAAATAAGTATTGACTAGATCGCCTGATTTGGAACAAAGCATTGCATATCCGTTTGTTTTGGAAATGTTTTAAGATTTGCTACTCGCAAGTAGGCTAAAACACGGATTTCAACGAGTTGTTCCAACTCAAATAATCCAACCTTCACCCACAGGCATTCAGGCAGTTATATCAACTAAGCATTTAGCCACATGGTAAGCATGCTGTCATGTTAACATTCACACTCATGCGAGATGCTAAAGCATAAATACTTACATCATACTCCGTGCCAAAACAATGAAGCTAGTTAGCAAAACATGCATGACCCTAGTCCATGTTAAGTGGCTAATGCATCACATACAAAATGCAATCTAGAATAGGCTCGGCTAATCCTACGATGGCATGTGGAATATGACAATTGATACACGTACTCAAATTGAATTTGAAATACAATGTAGTTAGCATGATGCGTCGAGCCCGGTGCATGCAATACAAATGGATGAATGCACGCATGCATAACATAAGGTATGCTAATTGAGATATGCCCTAAATCTAACCATTGTAAGCGGTCAAATAAAAGGGAAGAAAGACGTGAGGTTGGAAGACATACACACACCTACGCACACTTATTACAACATTGGCCCTCACTCGGAGGGTCCGAATAAATAATACAAGCCACCTAATTAACTAACTCACGAGCTAATTAAATATTACAAAGCCAAATTAATAACTAGCTACAACTAATTATTACACAACTTAATTAATTAACGAATCAATTAACTAATTAATGAATGAGAACAAGCAAATAGGGAAAGTGGTAAATGATGCTATTCCAGCTCTGTTTGAAGAAGGGAGGCATGTATGCTCGCTTCGGTTCCTCACTTTGGAAGGCCTTCCGGTTGCTCTTTAAAGGCTCTGTTTGCAGGGTGTCTTCCAGTGCTTGTTGCTAAAACTTACCAAAACACTGCAGGGGAAGTCACCAGTGGCCTGCCGGCCATGGAGGGAGATCTGCCGGCCAGAGATGGCCTATTGCCGGCCAAGGGTGGCACACTGCCGGCAATCAATGGCAAACTGCCAGCCACTGGTGTGCTGGGACACCAAACTGCAACGAAGCACAAAATAGAGAAAATGGAGGGTCTCCCAAGGGCATGTACGCACCATGGCACTCCAAATCACCTCAAAACATCAAGGGAGAGGCCAAATCGGATCCACGACCATCAATCACGCGTCCCGATGCATGATGGCCAAAGATCTAACTTGTGCAAATCAATATGAAAATGAATGCACAAATAAAGTAAGTAAAGCCTAGAACTCTATCATGAATCATCAAGAGCTTTGGCGACCGAGAATTGAGACACGTTCCATCACTTGAAGTATGAAACGCCCCTCATTCCTCGTGCTCGAATTAACACTTACTCCAAGCAGTGCAACACATAAGCATGGCAAACATGCAACATGACCTAAGTATGCAAACATGCAACTAAACCAAACATGCAACAAACATATAAGCATAATGTGAGGTGACAACCTGTGACAAAATGCAATATGAACATGTGAACATGCAAGGCATGTAAAGCTAAATAAGTATGCAACAACATACTACATGTAACAAGCATGCGACAACATGGTAAGATGGGCTTACACCAAAGATGGACAGCTCTCAACTAGGTCCAAATTAGTAGCCAAAGTGATGAATTAAGCCACACAGCATACTCAAGCATGCAAAATGCGAAAGGTTCGACAAAGGGGGCCTAAAAGGGCAACTCTCAAAAGTGCCTAAGAAGTGACAAATGTGCAAGTGTAACAACACTATATGCACTAAAATGAGATGATAAATGATGCCAAATCATTTAAACGACACGAGTAAAGCATGCGAAGGTCCTAAGTCACGAAAGCTAGCAAAGAGCAATACAAAGGAGGCATGCAATACATGGCCCGAATGCATGAACTAAGCATGGGCAGAGTTTAATTAAGCCTAAATAAGGACTTAAACATGCTGGAATGAAGGCTCGAACACCTAGACATGCAAGCATACAAGCTAAGCCTTAAACTAGGCAATAATGCGCGACATTCAAAGACACTTGAAGCATGAATGAAGTGGGAATGTAGCAATGGTACATGCTCTGAAATGAAGTATTAAATGATGCCAAATCATCTAAATATCTCAAAGATAGCATGCATGAATCACCAAAACACAAAGCTTGCAAAGCCAATTACACTACAGCTATACAAAGCATGCATTATTTGACTATGAAGCATAAAGAAAGAGCCAAGACAGTCCCAAAACATGAACATCTCTAGTTCAAAGCATGGCCAAAAGGTGCTCACATGAAGGACTAAGGCAACATGCAAGGTTGGCTAGTAAGCATGAGTTGTGTGGCATGTATATGAAGCATATGGAATCTCACCAAACCAGCCAAAATCAGTGAACAAAACATGCCAAAATATACCCAAATAATCATGGAAATGCAGCCAATGCATGCCAAAATGAGGGGCTTCTTTGGAGGGCCATATAAGGGATTATTAGGCACATGCAAGATGGACATTCAACAAGGCCAAACCAACTCTGGAAATGGCTCAAGAGGGTCCCAAAACCCATTGAAAAGGGCCTGGAACAAGGCCTAGAAGCATGCAAAATGGGGTCTCTTTGGAAGGCCAAAAAGACCACCAAATAAGACAAGGAGAGAGGGGGTCACCCCCCCTCTGATTTGGGCTCTCAAAACAGTGTCTAAGCCACTAAAAATCCGCTGGATTTCAGTGGCTAAGAGGCCAAACCATGGCCAATACAAGTGCTCTAATGCATAGCTCAAAACATGATGAATTAAAGCATGAAAGGGGGGAAGATGACCCCAAACAGAAAAAGTATCTTAAATAAACATGTTTATAAGCTCAAAAGGAAACTTTTTCTAGTTTATGACCAATCTCAAAAATGCTCACAAGTAGGACTAAGATATGATGCAAAAATGGCCCTAAAAGGAGAGATAAAGCACAAGGGACAGTAGATGCCTCAAACAGAGAAGAGCCTTTCAAAAAAGTTGAAGAGGGGCTCAAAATAATGCACTTTACAGTTTGGCTCGAAGCCCAGAAGTGCTCACAAATGAGGCTAATATATCATGCAAAATAGGCTTACAAAGGGGGATAAAGCATGAAAGGGGGGGGAGGAGGCCTCAAACAGAAAAGTGTTCTTATACAATCTTCAAGAGAAGCTCAAAATATGACACTTTTTAGTTTATGAAAAAGTCCAGAAGAGCTTGCAAGTATGGCTTATAGATGAAGCAAAAAAATGCAAGTTTAAGGGAAATGAAGACTTACCTTGAAGAGCAGCTTTTCAGCAGCTTTTGGTCCAAGATTCTGAGCTTTCAACCTTTGCAAATAGCCTCCAAGATGCTGGAATGGATGGTGGAGGTGTATATCTAGGTGTTGTAGTGCAAAAGTGCAAGGAAATCCAACTTCAAAGCCTAAAACACACACAATATAGAGAGAAAGAGAGGTTTTTCCCTTCAAAAGTTCTGAACCCCTGATACAAAGGGAGCCCTCTTGCTTATATAGAAGAGAGCAAGAAGAAGCTTGTCAAACAAGCTTTGGCAAGGGCTTCATCCTTCCATACACGTGTATGGAGGGCAGATAACAAAAATCCAGCTGGCTCAAAAGATCTGAAGGAAAACCAACTGAGAGAGGGGGGGTGCCGGCCATCAGCAATGGCCGGCAGTGCCACACCATTGGCCGGCAGGGCTTCACCAAGGGCCGGCAGGGTCAAGGCCATGGCCGGCAGTGCACCACAGGGTCCACTCTGAAAGGACCAAAACAGGGTCCTAAAATGAGGCAGAAAGGATACAAGGTCCGAGAAGCTTGAACTGGTGACGTTCCGCCGTGATAGTTGAATGCTGGGCGAGCAATCGAACCAGTTGTTGGGCGTACCTACAAGCACAACCAAGTCTTGAAGACAGTCAAAAATGGGATGTCTACACCAGCATTCTTCAGTCCGAATGGCATCACGCGGTAATGATAGGTACCTCGATCGGTAATGAAGGACGTATTTTCCCGATCGGATGGGTGCATTAGGATTTGGTTGTACCTAGAGAAAACATCTATGAAGCTGAGCATTTGATGACCGGCCGTGGCGTCGACCAGCAGATCTATGCGAGGAAGAGGATAGCTGTCTTTGGGGCAAGCTCGGTTCAGGTCAGAGTAATCGACACAGAGTCGCCATTTGCCATTGTTCTTGCGGACTAGGACCACGTTTGACAACTATTTAGGGTAATCCACGTTTTTGATGAATTGGGCCTCAAGGAGCTTGTCAACCTCTACAGCTATAAGAGTATTGCGCTCTGGATGAAAGATGCGCTGCTTCTGGCAGTAAGATCGGAAATGGGGTTCGATACTGAGGCGGTGAGTTATGAAAGAGGGGTCAATGCCCGACATGTCTGAATGGGTCCAGGTAAATACATCATTGTGTTCGATCAGAAGGGCGGCAAGGTCGGCCTTAGCTTGGGGGGATAGTTGGCTGCCGATCTTGGTAGTTTTCATTAGGTTGGTGGGATCGATGGGAATCTCAACGAGCTCCTCCATCGATTCTCCTCTGATCAGCTCATCCTCATCTCGGACGTCAAGGCCTTCAATGATCACGGCCTCCTTCAGCTTGACTTCTTTGAGTGAGGCGACATAACATTCCCTGGCTACGGTCTGCTCCCCCCTTACTGTCCCGACGCTCAGGTCGGTAGGGAATTTTATGGCGAGGTGGTACGTTGAAGTGATAGCTTGGAAAGCATTGAGGGCGGTGCGACCAAGGATGATGTTGTAGGCAGAGGGACAGTTGACCACAAGGAAAGTGAGCAACTTCATAGTCTGCCGTGGGTATTCACCGATGGTGATGGGGAGATCGATGGAGCCGATAGAGGTCACCCGGTCGTCAGTGAAACCGACAAAATGGGTTTGGAGGGGGGGGATAGACTTTCCTCCCCAATCTTGAGCTGGCGGAAGCAGTTGAGGAATATGATGTCTAAAGAGCTGCCGTTGTCAATAAGAACCCGTCTGACCTTATAGTTGGAAAGGAGGGCAGAAATGACGAGAGGGTCATCATGAAGATAACGGATGCCTATACAGTCGGTGTCCGTGAAGGTGACGGGCTCTGCCCACTGCTTGGGCTGTTTGGAGGGTCAGTCTACCATGGCAACTACTTTGTCTGAGCCTTGCCTTATCTTTCTGAGTTCTGCCCTTTGAGCCGAGCGGGATGGTCCCCCACAAGCAAGGCCACCTGAAATGACTCGGATTTCACCAACTGCCGGAGGAAGATTACTTGGCGGCCGAGGCTGTTGTGGAGGGCGATCTTGACCTTGGTTAGGTTGGGCTGGCTGCCGGGGTGAGGTGCACCGACGGTTGTTTCTGAGGGGCTCGGTTCTCTGCCGCTGCTGTGGGCGGGTGTCCGTGAAGCGGCTGAGACGCCCTTGACGTATTAGGGTCTCGACCTGATCCTTGAGGCTGATGCAGTCATCAGTGTTATGGCCATGGTCCTGGTGGAAACGACAATATTTGGACTAGTCTTTCCGATTTGAAGGGGTCCGTGAAGATAGGGGCTATTTGAGGGGGTAGTCCCGTTAGATCTGGTTGAGGACTTGTTCCATGGGAGAATTAAGGGGGGTATACCGCTCAAACCGACCGGGCGGTCGGACTGGTGCCGACCGGTCAGCGCGGGGGGGTCGGTCTGTATAGTGGGGTGTTTGGCTATTATACTTGGTGTTTCTGGGTTCTGAGTCTTTTCTCTCTTCCCTGGGGGTCGGGTTTTTAGCTATGGGATCCTGCCGGACGACTAGTGAATCTTCAGCATTCATGCATTTCTGGGCTTTGGAGAGTAGGGCTGCCATGGAGGTCGGGGGTATTTGGAGAGGGAGAAGAGGAAATCGGACGATCGTAGCCCGGCCATGAAAGTCGTAAGGATGACCTTGTCATCGTTTTCTGCCACTTGCAGGGCTTCGGTGTTGAAGCGGGTAACAAAACTATGCAGCGACTCCCCCTCGGTTTGACAGATGTTGAGGAGTTGGGTTGCCGGGCGGCGTTGGCGCTGGGCTCCAATGAAATGGCTAAGGAAGGAGTCGCTGAGGTATTGGAAAGTGGAGACAGAGTCCGCTGGTAACTGGCTGAACCACAATCGAGTTGACCCCTTCAGTGTCACAGGGAAAGCCTGACACATGATCTCGTCAGGGAAGGCATGGAGGACCATGAGGGTACGGTAGGTCTCCAGATGGTCGACTGGGTCCGTCGTACCGTCAAAAGAGTCAATGGTGGGCATCTTGAACTTGGCAGGCAGGGGTTTGTCCCGGATGGAGGCAATAAATGGTGAGTTTGCCGTGGTAGAGGGTTTATGCTGAATGTTCTGCATGACCCCTTGGAGTTGGAGCTTCATTGCTCGGAGTTCAGCGTCCCAGAGAGGAATGTTGTCGCCATGGTTAGTTAATGGTGGCTAGACGCTGCTGGCTTCCCTTTCAGGGGCTGGTGCCACGACCGACGGAGGTGGGGGTGGAGGTGGTAGATGTATATGTGGGGGAGGGGTTTGCAAACCTTCCAAGTTGGGTGGATAGGGTTGCGGAACAGTATGGCTAGGGGCTCTTTCTTGGTTGGGCGGAAAATCTGGAGGTGGTGGAGGAGGCATTGGAAGGTTTCTTTGGAGTAAAGCATTTATTAGGGCCTGGTTTTGCTCGACCATGCGGTTAATGCTATTGGTAAGCTCGATGAAATACTGCGGCGGGTTGTTTGGATTAGGGAGGTCCGCCTGATGGTCGGCAACATTATTGTGAGAAGCCATAGATCTAGTCGTGACCATACACTTTGATGGGTAGGAGAAAAAGGTTGTTGGGATAGGGTCTCCGGCGACAATGAGCACAACTGGTGCGCGGAGCAAAGACGTTCCCACAGACGGTGCCAACTGATGATACAGTTTGTTCCAGTGGATGGGTCAGACAGGTCCAAGCCCCTCAATGCCCAAGTCCAAATGATCAAGCCCACCAGATAACTTGCAAACAAGTCCAACGGGAAACGGGGTAGTCCCCCAGTGAACCCTCCGACGAGCAAGTTAGAAGAAAGAGTAGGATAGAGAAAGAGATTAGAGATAAAAAGCTTAACATTTTTCTTGTCTTCAATGTTTGCTTATATCCTTTGGTAATCATTTCGCTGTCCCTTCCGACCTGCCCTCCTCGCCGAAAGTCTATATTGTAGCTTATCTTGTTCAGGGTAAGGGGGTCCTGTTCCGACGGAGAGGTGTTGTCGTAATAAATGCTGTGATGGGCTGCATTAATGTTGATGTGCAGTGGCAATAACTTTGCAGATCTTTGTCTGCTGATGTGGCTCGTCCTTCACTTGCCATCTGCCCGAATGTCATTGGCTCTTTATGCCATGTTGGATTCCAGCTGTTCTAGACCTCACCAACTGGGTTATGTATTGGGCTCCAAGTGATGGGCTTGGGTTGGTCATAGTGATCCATGGCCTTTATGGGCTTATACACGTCAATAATAATATCATAATTAGTGTTTGTACGCTAGTTAGTACATTAATTGGTACATGTAGATTGAAGTGATTTTTTTAGTCAATCAATAGAACATTAATTATAAATATAAAAAAATTATATTTGCATAATTATAATATAACAATGTATAGTTAGAAGGGTGTAGCTTGTCTCAAGTTTAGATCAAGACTGGACCCGTCCAGTTCGGCCCATGGGGCCCTTTTTGGGCCCGTTTTGATAATCCGAACCGTTCAATGTGTAGAACTCGTCGAGTACTACATGCCCATAAAAAATCACGTTGATCGGATATCAATAGCTATGTAATTAAATCAGTTTTGTATAAAAAAATGGACGGTGAAACAATTAACAGTTGATAAAAAACTGTTTTGTTCACATAACTATCGATATCCGATCAACGTGATTTTTTACAGGCATATAGTACTCGACGAGTTCTACACATTGAACGGTTCGGATTATCAAAACAGGACTCGTGGTGGGCCCCCACAAACCCAACAACACGGTCCAGTCCGATCTTGGACTGGACCAAAGCCACTGCCTAGTTAGAAAACCAACCACTACTAAGCCCACCATTATGAGAAATAATTCAAATTTATGAAAGAATGAAACAATTATAATATATGCAAATCTATAATGGAAAAAAATAATAAATTTTTGTTTTAACAATAGACTCTCTCTAGAAGAATATGAGAGTAGCTAGTTGGCTTGTTGAGCTAGCTCAACTTTATTTGTTTTTAGTTTGAAAAAAAATATATTTTAAATTAATTTACTGAGGTGGCATGTATAGATGGTATGATGTGAGTAAACAAATTTAGGTGAACATACTTATTAAATTTTATTCATATGTAAAATTTTACTACAATTATGTGACAATATTATGTATAAAAATTGATAATTGAAAGGTTCATATGAAACAAAATAATTATGTAAATATAAATTTTTGGTCTGTATATTTCACCCTTACCTAGGATTTGTTAAACAAACTTCGGAGTTGAACACCACGTTTGTTAGTAATTGTGTCACTAATATTGATCAATAGCAACAAATGGAACACAATAACCCAAACACCCAAAACTTGAATTTCTAATAGTTAAAAGTAGCTTCATTTGTTTATTGATTGATGATAATGTTACATCATTACAACCCAATTAATAAAGGCAAAAAAAGGAAAGGATAGTGTAGAGAAATTATATATATATAGTAGAAAAGAATAGTTTTAGTAGTAATAATTACTCATAAAAAAAATATAAAAATAAAAAGTGTTTAAATTCAATTATAGTATGGTGAATTTCGATCACACATTAAATTTTATGAATATTTTTCTATGCATACAGATTATGTCTGTAACATTATGATACATGATGAATATTTAGCTTAATCCCTACAACAGCGATACATGATGAACTTCTTCATATGCGTCTTGCAAGTAGCACAAACAATTGTCTCAGGAATGTTCTCGGCCGTACAAGGGAAGATCAGATGGTCGCAGTGTTGTGGAGTGCGAAGCTCATTAAGATTATCATTAAGTGCGTTCACAAAACCAACCTCTCCAATGCGATCCTTCCATTGATCAAATAGAGCTAAGCTTTTCAAAATGGTGTCACCCTTGGCTTTAGCCATCTCACTCTTGCCCTGACTAATCACAGCCCATCCTTTGTCACTTCCATCAAAGCTCAGAATTGTCATGATCTCATTCATTATAGGATCATTCTCTATAGTCTTACCGTGTTGCATTTTGGAGTGCCACATGCTCTCTAGCCTCACCCAAAAGAACCATATGAGAGTTGGGTCTGGCAATATGTGACTGAGTTTTTCGGCCAAAATGACACTGCTAATCTTCCAAACTTTTTTCCTTGGATTGTTTTTTCCTATATACATCATCTCTAATGGGATGCCTGCAGCTTCTGCAATAACTCGTGTCCTGTTGGTAAATCTTCGGATCCAATCTAGGTTCTCTCCTCCATACAAGCAAATGTACTTTCCATCTTTAATCTAAAGTAACAAAAAAAAAATCCCATTTTATAATAACAATGCTATTATTAATAATCATAATAACAACAATGCTATCTATTTTGAAAATAACCCTAAATTTGAAATCTACATATATTTCAAAATTATTGTTATTGGATTACAATCAAAACCCTTTTGTAAACTCTGAATATTTTTTAAATAAAATTTCTAAATTAATAGCATTATTGTTTTAATAATTCGATAGTGACAATTTTTCCAAACTCCCAATATTCAAAACTTCCATAATGACAAATGGTTGATAATACCAACCATCAATCAATGGAGGGAGCTTGTTGGCCAAATTTTTGTTCTTAACCAAATATAAGTTCGATTTTTATGTACCCAAAAAAAAAGTATATATATACATGTATATTAAATAACAATTGTGTTACACGTACCAATTGATACATGTACCAATTGATATATCAATTAGTGTATTACTATATGTTATGACAATACTACTTGAAAACTATGGACCCACTCATTATCCAAAACCTATAAAATTATGTCATATCATCCGTTAATACGCTAATTGATATACCAATAAGTACGTATAGCTTAATTCATTAAATAAATAAATAAATGAGAATAGTCATACCCAATTAAGAATTGATTGATCAATGGAATCTGCTAATAATTCAATCGTCCAAGTTGAGCCCTCCCAAAGTGCTTCCTATGTGAGAGTAGTACATGGGAAAGCCATGTTTCCCCAAATCCAACACATATGGATTGCATTAGGATTCACAACTTTACCATGTGGGTCTAACACCACAAGCAAAGGCTTCTTGTTGAAATGCCAAACTTCCTTGATATACTTGATGGCCGTTGGATCAAGTAGTGAAGGGTGGTGCACAGAGAACCATGGCATTGAAACTTGTATGGACTTGAACTTCCGTTGCTCCACCTCATCCCATGGGGTTGTTCTGTCCACAATAGGGACCCAGACAACCTCGTACGTTGTCGTCGGATATTGTCGGGACTTAGTGTACATTTGTCCAAGAATGAAATGTTCTTCATGGGAGAAGTCCAAGTTTGGAATGAGTAGCAACACATTCTTCCTCCTCAGCACATCAATGCTTACCTGTATTTGTCGTACAAAAGATCAACCATTCTTTATTTTTAAATTTTTTTTATTCGGTTTATATTGAGTGATTTGAAAACGAAATAAAAGAAATCGATTTCTGTATTCTAATCACTTGTTTAGATTATTAAAAGGAAGAGAAATGATAACAAGTGTAGAAACATTAATTTCTTTTAGAACTCACTTTTTGAATTTCTCCTAAAGAGAAAAGAAATGAAATGATTACTAATTTTATATAATATAAAAATTACCCTTCAACTACTAAAGAAATAAAAACATAAAAAATTATTTTAGTATACCTGTAACAATTTTTGTTATTTTATGTAGAGTATGCAAATAAGACTGGAGAGAAATCTATATATATATATATATTTTTTTTTTTCCTCTCCAACTTAACCAAACTACAAGAGGGAGTATTGGAAATTATGTTTGGTTTACATTTATTCATCCAATAATGCGATATTACCTTGTGGAGAGTTGGAATTAAAATTTAATCATATTTCTTAGTTTATTTTTTCACTCTTATATATATGATAATTAGATTCATTAATAACTTATGTCTAAAAGTGAAAAAATACAACAAAAAATAAGATTATATATAGCATATTCTCAATCATTTCAAAAATTATTATAATCCAAACTGAGCCAAAGATTTGTAGTTACAACAATTGAATCGAGCTATATAGGGACTAACTCGTCTCTTGGTAGAACCATCAACAAGTGGCAACTGATCATCCTTGGCGTAAATCAATGATTTGAGGATCTTCAGGTTATCGATGTGTGTTGTTTGGAAAAGGTTCACAAGCCCTTGAAATCGTTCAATATCCCCTTTCTCTTCTGTATCAGATCAAGATAGTAAGTAACTACACATATACATGTGTATTTGTCAAAAACCTAAAAAGAAGTATAATTACTCATAAGTCGTGCACCATTAAGTTCCACAAGTGTTAATGACGTTTTTCTATGATAATTTTTTAAATCTGTTGCTAAAAAATTACAATTAGTGACTTTTGTGATGAATATTTCAGCTGTCGCTAAAAATTAACAATCTTTTTTTTATAAAAACATTGCTAACAAAAATAAAAAATGAGATTTTGTAGTAACAATTAAAAGTGAATAAAACTTTTTGATATACCAAAAAGTCAAGAGGAGAGCATCATTATCAAGCTCATTAGAGTCTTCTCTTAGTAATTTTATAGTACAAAAAAAAACACACACTATCAAACTCAATTATTAACTAGCTACTTTAGTTGAATATCAAACCACTAGCTAGCTAGGAAAAGAGGACTAAACAAATGAAATAAAAAATAATGAGTTTGTTGAAAAATGTATTTAAAAAGATGTCTAGCTAAAATAAAAAAATAGACTTTTTATTAAAACTTAACTATTTTGATAAAAATGCTCTGAACTCTTTTGAGAGACACAAGAAATAAATTATTTATTAATTTATTAACTTATTTCTATCATATTACTTCTTTATTTTTATTCCTTTTTTTATAATAAATAACAAAACCAACTTACAATTCAGTATAAAATGAAGTGGGTTGTTGGGTTGGACTAACCACTGCGTTGAAGACAAAGATTCAGTTGCTTTTGCAGGTAGTTGTGTATGTTGGTGAGCTTTTGGGCCAAGCTGGAAAGGTCCCAATCCTCCTCAGTCTTTGCCATGTGCCTACAATAGTGGTAAAACTTAGAGTTATTTTGGGAATGTGGTTATAATCAATTTTTTAATTAAAAATTGATTATAATTAATTTTTTGTGAGAGAGAGAAGTGGATTATAATTTGGGAATCCACTTTACAAAAGACTCTTTATTAACACTCTTGGAATTCTTTTCTATTTAATAACTAAAACTGTGTTTGTTTCATGAGAGATATTTGAATAGAAAAAAATATATATATAAGTAAAATGAAAATAAAATAAATTTATATTTTACTTAATTTCACACACTTTTTCTTTTTCTTTTTTCTTTTTCAAATCACTTCTTAAATTCTTAAACCAAACACAACTTAAAAATAATAGTTTTTAAATAAGGAAATTTTAAATTTTAGAAAAAAATTCAAAAAAATTAATTAATTAATTAATTAATTAAATTATATAAAGAATTGCCTTCGCTTAGATCCTCTCATGACCTCAAAGCACAACAACTTACTGACAGACATGGTGCTTTCCTTTGGCTAGCTTATAAATGGTTTTTTTTTTTTTTTTTTTAATGTTGAGGCAAAATTTTTAATTTATTTCTTAGGTATTTCTGGAATAGATGATTTAATTTTTTTTTTAATGAAAAATTTTAAAAGAAATCAAATTTTGTCAAAAAAACTTTTTTTTATTTTTGTCTTTAGTGAAAATGTTTTCAATTTTGTTTCAAATATTTTAAATTTTTAATTGTCTATTTTAGACAGAATAAAAAGTAAAACATTTTCACTCAGATGAAAAGATAAAAGTAAGCCTATAAGCCAGAGCCAAAAAAAAAAAAAAGCATTAATTACATTTACCATGCTACATTTTCATTGTAATTTTAGTTTGATCCTTTCATTTCAATTACAATAGTAAATCTCTTATATTTTAAGTCAAAATGTAATGTCACTCTTGTATTCATCTATTATTAATGAGGTTGATAAAAATTAGAAGTAAAAGGGTGAAAGTGAAATTTTAGTAAAAATATAAGATTTAAAGTGAGATTTTGATAAAAGTGTAAGGACGTTAATGAGACAAACAAATGTCACGGTTAGCTCACATGACAAATTCGGTTAATCTTATCAATGACAGAGAGACGAAAGTATGATATCGCAACTTGATTTAAACTGTATGGAGTTGACTATCATAATTAAAAATTAATGAAGCAAAGTAAGATTGTAGTAAAAATGTACAAGGAGAGCATACTCGAGTCTCATGCCAATGAAGTACTTGATTTGCAAAGCGCAAGCCACAATACTCCGAAGAGTCCAGTAAACGGCGATGGAGATAGAAGCGATGGCAGCTACCATCTCCGGCGGGTTGAGAGCGATGTATTGAGATGGAAGCTCCTTGAATTCGACAATGCACTTGGTCACATCAAGGTTCTAAATATCGGCCGGTACGACCCGTACCGGCCGCTTCGTACCGGAAAATGGGAGGGCCGAGTCGGATACTCACCGGTATACCGGCGAGAATGAATTTCACGACCGTATCTGTTAGAAATATCACCCCATAATGAGGTGCACCACTTAGGGTGATAATGCACCACTAATCCACCAAATGGAGCTCCCACCTAGAGAGTGGAATGGGTTTGGTGAACCCACTAGGGAGTGGGGTGGTTGAGCCATTGTCGTTTTCTTCCTCCCATTTGTGTATCAATGGAGGAGGTGTTGGGAGTTGAAGTTGAGAGAGTGCAAGAGAACCAAGAGAGATGTGAGAAACCGTCTCCCTCGGTGTGAGCGAGGGAGACGGGTGAATGGGTGAGTGAGAATAGTGTGAGTTTCTCCTCTGTAATATTCTGTAATCTCCATATTGGTATAGTGAAAACCGGCTACTCTCCCGTGGACGTAGGCATTGAGGTCGAACCACGTAAAATATTGTGTCTCCTTGTGTGTGGGTGTGTATTTCTGCTTGGTATGGTTTCTATAAGGTCTTGGGTGGGATCCCCGATCCCAACAAGTGGTATCAGAGCCTCGTCGGTGGCGTTTCGGCACAAAAACAGTGCGATGTCCGAAACTGCCCAGAAATCGAATTGCTCGAAATCGAGTTTTGAGCATACCAGGAGCAAGGGCTCGGCGAGAGGATTACAGAAACATAAAGCAGAGCCCCAGGAGACGTCGCACGCGCCCTCACGCGCCTCCTGAAGATGGCGCGTGAGGCCCAGTCTCACCCACGCGCTACACGCGCCGAAGAAGGAAGAGGGTGACGCGCGTGACCGGCACGTGCATGACTACGCGCAGGCCACGTCAGGAAGCCGCGTGGCACACACGTCGGCAACGAGTACCACGTGTCAGTCAACCAGCGCAGAGTCAACGCTACGTGGCAGCCAGGTCAGCGCCACGTGGCCAGCCACGTCATCGACACGTGGCGTGCCACGTCAGTGCCAGGTGGCACGGTGGGCCAGTCAATGCACACCACGTCATCTGCCACGTCAGCATCCAGGAGGTAGGATCCAGTGTGACGCGGCTACGGTGCAGCCGCAGGGAGGAATGATCCGGTGCTTCGCGGCTATGGTGCAGCCGTAGATCTGAGGCGTACAAAATGTTTTGGCTTGATCTAAGTCATTTGGAGTCCGTTTTTGGCAATCCAATAGTGGTTTCCAACTATTTAGAGTATTCCGGACACATCTGTACGGTCAGATTTTGGAGACGGAGTTTCTGTAAAAAGAAGGCAGATTGAAGAGACGAACGACATCAGATGCAGTGGACGGAATATTCTGTTGGTACATGAAATATTCCCTGAACTTCTGAAAATTGCAATTTGGCCCAGAATTTTCAAAAAATTGTGGTGTGGCCCAGCTTTTGGGGATATTTTTCAGTGAGGTCCTCGGAAGTGCAGCGAAGGTTGGTCCTAGCTAATCGGACCGTTCCGGACGCAACCGCGAGGTCAGAATAGTGAAATTCTGAACGGTTTGGAAAGATTGTCAAAACATGGGAGTTTGTCATCTTTAATACTCGGAGGGAGGTTGCCGGATATTGTGGAACGCTGCGGAGTCACTGAAGAGGTTAGAATGGATAGATTCTAACTAGATTGAACAACCAGGTACAACTCGAGGTAGATCATTGAAGACCAGAGGAGATCAGGCTTGATGGCAGATCGAGGGAGATCAAGGTTGGTCAGGGGCGATCAGAGGATTGCAGACCAGGCTTGATCAAATGGCAGATCGAGGGAGATCAGGATTGGTCAGGGGCGATCAGAGGATTGCAGGTATGATTATCTCAAGATCAACAATGTCTAGGAAAGTTCTGTCAAAAAGACAGTGTCTAAGGAGACTGGTTCTTAAGTGGGACCGAGTGTGACCCCACCAGTCTTTCCTGGGAACTTTCCTGGTTGTTGACGTCATCGGAGGGTTTGGTTCAATCAGAAGAGAAGACCATTCATCGACGGATAGATGATTTGGCAACCAGTTCAGGCTCAGGGAAATGCTGTGGCTGTTGGAGCTACTGTATACGAGTAAGTACTGGTGGTATGTGGACCTGTAGAACAATAGTTGCAAAGGAGCATACTAAGCGCAGGAGCACAAATGCAGACGTGCAAAGGTACGGTAGAGTATCATACAGAGGCGCCAGAGGAGTGTGCAGCAGCGGATTGTTGAAAGTTCACAGGAACTTCCAGACAGAGAAATTGAGACAAACGCAAGAGTGCGTACCAAGGAGTGGCAAGTCTTATTTCTCTATGGTGGTTTCTTTCCATGGCAGCAGAGGATAGAGTTGATGCGGATCTCTCAAGCGAGCTCGACGCAGGGAGACCAGAAGCCATGTGTGCGAGCACTATGCACAGGGTTGCATAGTAGTAACTTGTACAGACCGGTGGAAGTTGTCTTGGCAGAAGGGCTAACTGTCAAACATCAGTACGGACGTACAAGTGAGACAGAACCAAACATCAGGGATTGCAGCACAGACAACGAGCGTATGTGGAAACGCTAGGAAGTTGTTCAGAAGTGCAGAGGGCAAAGGCTGATAGTTCAGAAATAAGCTCCGAGCAAAGAAGACAGAGGACGTTGATGAGATAAACGACAAGTTTTCTAGTTGCTTCAGTGTTCGTCCTGCAAGGTAATGCATGACAGTCAAGGGCATCCCAGCAGGGGGTGCAGGACATCCAATCAGGGGGTGTCGGATATCTTGGTTGCGCAAGTTCAAGCATAGCAGGTGAAGACATCCGAGACAGAAGCGTGGAAGAGATCTGTGGGAGATGGGAGCAGAGGCTCTCTCCAAATCAGAGAGTGGTGTGAGTTGAGTTGAGGATGTAGGATTCCCTCCTCCTCTTGTATCTCTGGTGTATTATCTCTAGCTTCAGGGGATGCAGCGTCTCAGTGAGGAGATGAAGATTCTATTGTTTTCTTGGGCGTAACAAGATTAGCAGCAGTGTGTGCAGTGGATCACCTCACATGGGTTGAGGGGGTGATTTGTTGGATATAGGCATCATGAATCACCCCATTGAGATGATCATGCACCACTAAACCACCAAATGGAGCTCCCACCTAGAGAGTGGAATGAGTTTGGTAAACCCACTAGGAAGTGGTGCACTTAGAAAGTGGAGTGTGGTGGTTGGAGACCAATGAGGCTCTCCCTCATTGGTGTATAAATAGAGGAAGAAAATGAGAGAGTGCAAGAGAACCAAGAGAGATGTGAGAAACCGTCTCCCTCGGTGTGAGCGAGGGAGACGGGTGAATGGGTGAGTGAGAATAGTGTGAGTTTCTCCTCTGTAATATTCTGTAATCTCCATATTGGTATAGTGAAAACCGGCTACTCTCCCGTGGACGTAGACATTGAGGCCGAACCACGTAAAATATTGTGTCTCCTTGTGTGTGGGTGTGTATTTCTGCTTGGTATGGTTTCTATAAGGTCTTGGGCGGGATCCCCGATCCCAACAGTATCGGCCGATTCCCGACACGTATCGGCCCAAATCCGATATGTAAACGATTTGTTTCTGATACAGTCCGATACGGCTGAAATTCACCTGCAAAAATAATTGAGAAAAGCAAAACAAAGCACCTAGAAAAGCAAAAATATAATGAGCAAAACAAAAATAATTGTGATGTTCTGTTTTTTTCTTTTGGCTGAAGAAGTCATGGTTTTGTTTTAAGTTATGTTCGGTTTGTTTATTGTTTGTTTAAGTATATGTGATGCTCTGTTTTTCTTTTTTATTGCTCTCTTTTCTACATTTTGATGGTTGGTTGGTTTTTAAACAAGATAAAAAGAAAAATGATTTACCTTCTCTCCAATTTGGATAGTCGATTCAGTGCAGTGACAGCTTTACTCAACTGGACCATCAACTAACAGGAGAAAATCGTGTTCATGAAAATAAAAAAGAAAAATCAACAATTTTATATAATTAATAAATCAGCAATTTAGTCCACACATTTTTTTAAATGCACATAATTTTTTATATATATTATTGTGGTTGAATAGAACTGAGGAGCAAAATAAATGCACATAATTTTCCACATTAATTTTATATTAAAAGTTTAATATATATGCCAAATAAAAGGTTGAGATTAAAATAAATACATATCATTTAGTTGAAAATGAGTTAAAAAAGTGCCTCTACATATCAAAATTTTGATTAAAATGTGATAAATTAAGGCTAAAAGAGTCCAAAAAAAATACATAAAATTGAGTTTTAGATAGATTGCTAATAATTTTTGAAATTTCACAGTCGCGACGCCCGATACCCGATACGTACTGATCGATACTACCGATACCGATATTCCGCGATCGATACCGTCACATTATCCGATACCGCGATTTAGAACTATGGGTCACATCCAGCATGACCTTGATGAGGTTGGTCATTGCCTCAAACTTTAGTTTCAGAGAGTCGGTGCGCTTTATCATGTCCGGTAGTTGCGTAAGTCGTGTAAGCTGTACCAAAGAACTGGCAAGTGGGTTCGATCCCAGAACCAGCCACAACCTGCTGTAGTTCATGGAAAATGCTGCCAAGGCTATCACAACCTTGGCATCCCATGAGAAGCTTGACAGTATTTTCAAGAGTGCTAGAGTTATTGTGTGTGAATCTAGACCCTCTGAACACTTGCTAGAGATCTGTCACATTAATGTGCATCAAATTAGTTAGGGCTATGTATCAAATGCTAGTTTTGGGTAACACAAAAATTAAAAAGAGAAATCTATCCATTAGGCATGATAGAATAGATAGTAGCCTGAAACTTCACATTTAAGAAGGAATAATTCTACAACATATATTACATTTTTATTATTTTTGAATTAGTATTTAATTAGAAAATCTTACATTTTTATTTTTATTAAATTTTGAGTAGGATTAGAATTTTTTTGTGTTTCCTTTTTTACAATGTTAAATTTAAAAAAAAAAAAAAATTCTATATATATTGGCGTCAAAGATAACTTCACTTCAGAGAGTATTTAAAAAATATTTTCACATAAATTATAAATTTTATAAATATTAAAAAATAAAATTATAAATTTATAATTAATTTTGTAAAAATATGACATGTAATTTTCACATAAATAAATGTGATACCTCGGAAAAAGTGATATTAATGGGTTGTGCCAAAAGTTCAACCAGGTCACTGATGCCACTTTGTACAGTGCTGTCGTTCAATGCATCGACCTGTGCCAGAGTTGCCTACACAAACAGGGGACACAACACAATTGTTAAGAATGTGCAACGCAGCCTAGTAAGTTCACTTGTTCTGAAATAAGTTTATATATATATATATATATTAAATTTTAAAATAAAAACATAAGAAAATTGAAAATAAAGAAATATTTAGTTAATTATTTGGTGGTGGTGGCTAACAATGGAGGGTGAACACGTGGAGACCGGTGATGGACATTTACTATAATATTTAATAACTGGAGTGTTATCGGAAGTCACTGAAAAAGGTGGCTCGAGGTCACAGATGATGACCATCAAATTGTCGGAATCCATCGGAAGGTGACCAGAGCTCACTAGAGGATTGCCTGCGGCCATAGGTGGTGGCTTGTGGTGATGAAGGAGGAAGGAAAAGGGAAAACTTACTTTGAAAATAAGTAAATATATTTATTTGTTTCTAAAAATTTTGAAATTTTTGGAAATACTTTTATTATTATTATTATTATTTTTTTTTCTTGGAAAACAAAAACAATATACCAACAAATTTGAGCTTTTGGTTTTTTTAAAAATATATATAAACCAAAATAGAAACAAAAAAATGAAAAGGTGACCAAATAGCAAATAAAAGAAAGTTAATTCATACATCAGCAAGGCCAAGTCCAGGAATACTGGGAGAGGTGGCATGGTGCAAATTCGCGGCCATCAGGGGAATGTGTGGCCTGGATTTGCTCCATCATCGCTTTGTCACTGGCCAACATCGAGATCAGGTTTGAGTTGCTCCCAATCTGGTGCATCTTACCACCAGTCGGTACAATTTTAGAAGTCATGGAAGAGGAAAAGTAAGCTCTTTCAATGGCAGATGAAAGAAGAGAATGATAGCTTCTGGTGGTGGTGTTGGTGGTGATGGTTTATGTTTGGCTTCCTTCCAAATCTTTTATAGTTAGTTAAAAGAGCAATGGTATAAAGGCTAAGTGAATCAAGTACCTTGCTTCCAAGGAGGTTTATTTAGTTATTCTATTAACACAAAAATCAGAACTCCACACAACTGTCTGACATGTGTGGTACTCATCTCATGCGAGAAGGTTGTGTTTAATTATGATCAATTTTTGTGTTTTTAGATTTTTCGTGGTTATTTGTCCCCGACATCTAAAATGCATCTATTAACAGAGAGACTAATTGAAACACTTTATACACATTGATCAAAATTAACTACCGCTCATTGCTTTATTCTTCTGATTGGGCAAGAGAATTGGCATTTTAATCAAGGAAACCTTCTAGAGTCAAATGTAAAATTAAAAAGCAAAAAAATAAAGTTTGGAAAATAATAGAATACACAAGTCTGTTGTTATTTATACCGAGTAATCTAATCGTGAAAGTAAGAGAATAACTACGGCACCGACATGAGTTGAAAATGGAGTTGTTTTTATCATAAATATTTTCTTGACTACTCGTGCCCAATGAAAACTTTCTGACACATTTTTTTTAATATAATAGTCTGCCAAGACTTCGTGTCATTCCATGTCAAAGCTTTTCTTTTCAATGGCCAAGTTTCAAGAGAATTTACATATTAGACAATGTTCTTCAACATACATTATCATGGATAAGAGGACTGTCCAGTTTGGAGCTTTATTAGAGAGTAGTATGACCCTTGACTTCCTACAGCAAGTAGATCACAATGTGACCCTTGCTCCGCAACTTTCCCATTCTTTATCACAGCTATCGAATCAGACTTCTGTATTGTGGATAACCGATGAGCCACAATTACACAAGTCCGACCAACCATCATCTTCTCCAATGCTTCTTGGACAAGATGTTCTGACGCACTATCGAGGGCACTGGTTGCTTCATCCAAGAGGAGGATTGATGGGTTCTTTAGGATTGCTCGAGCGAGTACTATCCTTTGCTTTTGGCCTCCAGAGAGTTGAACCCCTCTTTCTCCACTGTAAGTATTGTATCCATCTTTCATGGAGCTGCATTACACACGAGGATTAAAATTTTGTTTCACTATGTCGTTTTAGGTAACTTGAAAGCAGAAACGTTTCAAAAAAAAAAAAAAGAAATGATAAAAGAATTTGAGAGGGATAGATTTATACCTTATAAATTCATGAGCATTGGCTAGTATTGCAGCCTCCCTTACTTCAGTTTCTGTGGCATCCTCTTTCCCATAGATGATGTTTTCGCGGATAGTTCCTCCAAAAAGAGTGGGTTCTTGACTCACTAATGCAATATGTGATCTCAAGCTTCTCAAGTTGTACTCCTTGATGTCTTGCCCATCTATTAAAATTGATCCTTTTATTGGGTCATAGAACCTTTCAACTAAGCCAATAACAGTGGATTTGCCTGATCCACTCTGTCCCACTAGTGCTATTGTTTTACCAGCTTCAATTTTGAGACTCAGGCCCTGGAAGATCATTTGTTCAGGCCTTGATGGGTAGAAGAAGAACACATTCTTCAACTCTATGAAGCCTTTAATCGTCTTTTCAACGTTGATCCCTTTAAGGTCGTCTGGCTCAATCTCAGTTTTCCTGTCAAGAATGGCGAAAATTGATCTAATGGCATTGCCACCTTTTGCCAGATCAGATGTCATGCTTCCTGCATCCGCAATATTCTTACTTGTGCTCATCAAGATGAAGAAGACTTGAAATAGATGCTTTGAAGTTACTAAGCCTTGATTCATCAGCCTCCCTCCGTACCAATAAGTCAAAGCAATCGAGGCCGTTGACAAAAATTGGGAGCTAAAGAGGCCAAAACCCGAGAACCATGATTGCTTAATGCTTTCTTTCTTGGGTCCTTCCATTGTAGCCTTAAAGAGCGACAATATTTTTTTTTGAGAAGAGAAGGCGCTGATAGTCCTATGGTTAACCACTGCTTCGCTCGCTAGTTGGCTTCCTTTATTTTGAGCTTCCTTGGCCTTTTTTGATATACTCTTCATTAATACATTCTTTGAATAGAGGCTTCCAACAATTAAAGGGTGTATGGCAATCATTACAATTGCTACCCTCCATGTAACCACTAATGCAAGCACATAAGCTAGGGAAACGTTGACGAAGACCTGAGATAACAATGCCATGCGATCCCCAACAAGTGATCGAACCATGTTGGCTTCGGTAGCCAGACGTGCACATATTGCTGCACTTGTGTTCTCATCTTTATCAAACCAACCAATCTCAAAAGAAAGCATATTTCCAAGCAATTTCTCCCTCACCCTCTTGGTTAAACGTTCTCCCATGATTGCGAAATTATAATGTTGGAGGAGATTTACGAAAAAGCTTATAACAGCTAAGCTTAAGAAGACAATGCAGTAGAATTTTGTCTCCGATTTGATCTTGGGGTTGTCTTCTAGGAAGTATACCGAGACAATTGATCCCAAGCAATAAGCATAAACTGGCTGAACTGCCCCAAAACTAGCAGCCCCTAAGCACCCTAGCAGTGCTTGTTTCCATTCAGGAGCATTCATTCGTAACAAGCGCCACTTTGAAGGAATAGAATAAGAAGATTTGCCCAAGTTTTCATCATCGCTATCATCATAAGAATACATTTGAATAGAGTGTGGCACACTGACAGAAATACCTGGGCTAAAGTTTGACACAGGGCTACTTTGCCAAATCGATATTGCACCAACAGGAGTTTGGGGAGTCTGTGCAATCATCACTCTATCATTGTTTGCAACCTCTGATGGATGATAGTGACTGTTAGAGACATCATTTTGTGCTGTGGATTGCTGCAATTGCACCATTCTAAAATAAGTCCCTCCTCCGTTGTTCAATCGAATCAACTCATTGTGAGTACCCGATTCAACCACATTCCCGGATTCAAGAACAACTATCATATCAACTTCACGAATTGTGGCAAGACGATGAGCAATGACAATTGTTGTCCTTCCTAGCGAAGCCTTGTCAAGGGCCTCCTGCACTGTCTTTTCAGATTGTGCATCAAGAGCACTTGTAGCTTCATCAAGCAAAAGGATTTTTGGGTCTCGAAGTAAAGCCCTTGCTATCGTGATCCTTTGCTTTTGACCTCCAGACAATTGCAATCCAAACTGCCCTACCTGCCATGCCACTGAAAGTTTACCAAGTAGAGCAATCATAAAGTAAAGTTCGATTCAGAAACAGAAAACGATTACTTACTTGAGTTTCATATCCATCAGATAACTTAACAATGAAGTCGTGTGCATTTGCAGCCTTGGCTGCACTAATAACAAGTTCCATTGGAGCACCTCCCTTGCCAAACAGAATATTTTCCTTTATGGATGTTGCAAAGAGAACTGGTTCTTGATTCACAAGACCCATTTGAGATCTCAACCATTTAAGTCGAAGTCTCTTTATTTTATATCCGTCAAGTAGGATGTGTCCTTCAACAGGGTCATAAAATCTTTCAAGCAAAGAAACTATTGTCGACTTGCCAGAACCACTTCCTCCAACAAGGCCTACTGTCTTACCAGCTTTCACTTTAAGATTGAATCCTTGAAGAACTGGGGTCTCTGGTCTTGATGGGTAACAAAAGGTGACATCTTTAAACTCAATTTCGCCTCTCACATATGCTAGAATCTTTCCATTTACATCTTCAGCGTCTATAAGTGGATTTCGATCAATCATCTCAAATATCCGTTTAGCTGCAGCTGTAGCCTGGGCGAAGTATGAGAGATTGGGGATAGCAGTCATAATTGATCTGAAATTTCAATATTGAAGTTGTAATTTCTGATTTTTTTTTTTTTTTTTTGATAAGGTTGGTGCAACCTACCACAGCATGGCTAAATATATTTTTTTTCTTTCTTACTTCCACGGTCTTTTTCATTTACACAACTTGATGTCATTGTGTTAAAGACAATCTTAATTCAATGGTATAGCATTTTCTATTCAGTTTCAATAATTATATTTTTGTAACTGGATAGTATTTCCTTGTTTGATGCATGATCACAAATTAGATCTGATTTCAAAATTTGTCAGGGTATATTATAGGGAAGGTTAATTTCACTTTGATCCCACTAAATTATTAATTTCGTCTATTTAGTTTTGACTCTCAGCTATTATGGTCCAATTAGAAATGATTATCCAAATCAATAATCATTAAAACTTAATTTGACGATCGAAAAGAGAACTTCAAAATTTGAACAAGTTAAATTACACAACGAAAAGTATTTTAAGAAAACACGTGTTTAGTTGTATTATTTAGGTGGTTAAAATTTTAAAATTATACTTCTGCTCATTAAGTTATGTTTTCACCATTATTTATTTGGACAGACTGTTTCCAATGGATCATATAAACTGAAATTAGAAATTTTATGGACTAAATAGATAAAACTCATAGTTTAAGGATGACATTAAAAATAAAGGTTATTGAAAACAAAGATTATTTACACGAAAAAAAGAAGTATCACTTTTATTCGTAAACTATAAAAGCGTATAAATGGACCTCTAAACTATTGAGAAATATCACTTTACCCCCCTAAATTATAACAATATATAAATGGACCCCTTAAACAATAAAAGTGTACAAATTGGACAACCTAACGGAAGGGGCCAAAGGGAAATACGCCAATAATTTAGGGGGTCCATTTGTATGTTTTTATAACTTATGAAGCAAAGTAATAGTTTTAAATAATTTAAGAGATTGATTTGAATGAATTTATAGTTTAAAGGGTCAAAATAATATTTCACAGTAGTTTAAGGAGTCTCTATGTAATAATCTAAAAAAATGAAGGAACATAAGTAAGAAAAAAAAAAATTATAAGCACATAAAATTTGATAACAGAATCAAACACAATTCTCACATATGAGATTAGGCTTTGTGTGAGTCTTATCTCATACAAGACGATTGTGTTGAATTCTTTAATCGAATTGTGTGCACGTAGAAGAATTGATGAGGAAATTGACATACATTCCTCCGTAGATAACACAGATTGCTGATATGAAAATTCGGCCACCACTCTCTCCTCTCTCAGTAACAAGGAGACTCCCAACCCAAACTTGAAATGCCCAAGCTGCATATACCATTCCCATGCTCCCTATAAGCAATCCCTTTGTGATTCCCTGTTTTATTCCCAAATCCACACATTTCTGAAGTGAGTTGCTGAACCTATCTAATGTTTGATTCTCTCCTACGTATGAATAAACTGTCCGAATTGAAGAGATGGATTGTTCTGCGATTCCGCCGGAAATTCCATAAGCATCCCTCATCTTCATCGCCAGACCCATCAGCACCTTCCCAAATCCAACCCCTGGAATTATGAACAAGAGGGAGAATGGAAGAGCAGCCACTGCTAATCGCCATGAAAGTAGAAAGGATACTGTGAGGCTGAGTGTGAATGCTGAGAGGTTTGCCAGACAGTTTGGCATCTGCAAAAGAAAATGTCATCATTTTGTGTCTCAAACTATCGGGGAATGACTCATTTCTATATCACTATTCTCCAAACTATGGGCTTTATTCGGAACCCACAATAAGGCTATGTTTGGTAAGTTAGGAGAGAAAAGTAAATAAATGATTACTTAAGTAATAAGAGAAAAGAAAAGAAAAGAAATGATTGTAATTTCTCTCCTTTTTGTTTGGATAAGTAAGAAATAAAAGAAAAGAAATGATTGTGATTTCTCTACTTCTTGTTTGGTTAGATTTCATTAAGAGAAAATAAAGGAAATTATTTTATGTTATATTACTAAAATAACCTTTTTATATTTTCAATCATTTTATTTCTTTTATTTTTATAGGGGTAAAATTGGTATTATGAAAATATAAACATTTGTGGGTTTCTTTTCTCTTCCAATCTCTCCATTTTTGGGAAGATTGAAAATAAGGGTTATGAGAGAAATGAGTTTCTCTCTATTTCTTTCTATTTCTCTCCATTTCTCTCCACTTAAGATAACCAAACAAGGACGAGAAATACATTTCTCTTTGTTTCTTTTCTTTTCTCTCCAAATCTCTCAATCCAAACACAGTGTAAAAGGAGTGTACGAAATTTCCGCTTAAGCGGATGTGAGGAAGGATTAATGTATGCAGTCTTACTCCTATAAACGAAGACGAAGACGCTGTTTTCATGACTCGAACCTGTGACCACCAAGTCACCAAGAGATAGCTTTACCGCTACGCCAAATCTGCCCCTCTATTCGGAACCCAAAATGATAATTAAAATTGTTTGTGTTGTAAATCTCAATCTCCTTCCGTCTCAAAATATGAGTCTTTTGGGGGGCTGTAGATCCTCGGTGCCCATAGCCTGTACCAATCTTCGCTGTCTGTGGCCATTGTGAACCCGCCATAAACATCTATTTTCTTAATTTGTTTATAGGAGTCCTCTATCCCACTCTTCTCTTTCTCTCCTTTATTTGAAAGGCATCAACTAAGTTTCAGATTTGACCTTCGAACATTCTATCTATTGGATTTTAAGATCTCATTTGAATCACCAATTTTTTTACTCCATAACCCCTTCAATCGCTCATCGGAATCTATTATACTAATCGAGAATTCAAGTTCTACAATCTAATTAAACATGTTGTTGTCTCTGTAATTCTATCCAGTTTTCAAGATGGATACCTCTCTTAAAAGAGCAATAATTATTACATTTTAAAAATATTAGTATTAATAAATTTAAAAGAATGACAAAATAGAAAATACATGTTATTTTATTCTTTGACTTTTAAAAATAGACTAATATTTTGAGATAATAAAAAATAAAATAAATTACTAATATTTTAGAATGGAGGGAGTAGTAAAAATCATTTGTGCAAAAATCTAATTTCAAACGAAATTTCGACACTATATTAACAACTTATGTTTGATTATAAATGATAGCTAACAATAAAGGTAAAATTGATTCAAAATAAAATAGTTTAGGTTTAAAATTGAAACTATTAAAAAAATAGAAGTTGAATTAATGTTTTAGTGATAGTTTGAGTGCAAAATAATATTTCTTCTAGATATTTCCAGCTAGTTTTATATTTTCTATTTTAATTATTTTTTTGATATTTTACAAAATATATATATATATATATACAGAAAGTAAAGATAATAATTTAATAACTTTAGTGACTTTCTAGCTAACAACTTATGTTCCCAATGTACAAGAAGAATTACGGATTGGTTTAGAATTTTCAGAGTCTTCAGTTTTTTTTAATGATTTTTTAAAATGTTATTTAATTAATTATTTTTATTATTTAGATCTAATTAATATAATACATTTAAAAGCTATGAAATTTTTATTTTTTTAACAAAAATTCACTAAATACCAAAAATTCAAAAAAAAAATTATTAGCTCTTTTTTAGGATTTTTCATAAATATTTTACTTTTTAAATGTATCTAAATTAATTATATTTAAAACTATAAAAAAAATAACTAAAAGTAAAAAATACAAATTCAAAATTCAAAAAACTATTTTTGAAAAATAAAAAACCAAATAGACTCATAGGTGGAAGACTTTAAGGAATGTATGTGTAATACTCTTGTTACATCATCTTCAATCCTTATTTTAGATACAAATACTCAAAATACACTCTAGGCCCAAACTTATACCAAATTATTCAAATTTTTACCATTTAAGAGAGACTCAAATGTTTATTCAAAATTTTCAATATTATTTTGTGACTCAAATTCATTAGTGAAATTTATACCGTTTTCGAGTTTGTTCGTGGGTCATATCAAATAAATATTTTACCCAAAATTTTACTGAGTAACAATGAACGAGGGTTGGAGATAACTTTTGATTACACAAGTGAATGGTGAATAAGGAAAAATTACATTTTACTTAAGTTTTTTTTTTTTTTTTTTTTTCCCACTTTCATCTCTAAAATTTTAAAATTTTTCTAGTGCCCAAATATCTAACGGTAGGAACTAAAGTGGAAAAAAAATAAGGGTCCAAATGAAAGCACTAAAACTTAATTGGGAAAGCATAATTTATGTTATTTTAAAATTGAGAGAAATACTAGAGATTTATAAAATATGACTTCTAAATTTATCTACACTCATGTGAGAAAGAGTTTGTTCCTGGTTAGCTGATTTCTAAAAAATCAAGGTGGTCAATTTAAAGATAATATTTTAGGAGTTGTAAGCATTTTAAGAGGTACCTTTTCGGCGATCAAATCTTGGATTAAGTGGGCATCGGAGGAGATGGTAGAGACAACTTGAAAGGTAGATGATGAAGAAGAAGAAGAAGTTTGGTTGTCGAAGAAACCTACTTCTTGCCTAAGTACTGATTTCAAGTACTCCATTCTCATGCGGGATGTTTGTCTCTCTGCAGTTCTTGTCCAACAAATTCCTTCTGCAGTCTCAAATGCCATACAACAATAACAACATAATCAAATTTAATTCACTGTATTATGTGTAAGATAAATTTGTTGATGCTCTTTTTACATTTTCCAAGGTAATTCTTGTAACTAGTGCAAGTAATTTTAGGTTTATATTAGAATTTAGGGCAAATTATACCAATAGTACCTACATTTTGCTTCTTATATTATTTTGATCCTTACACTTTCAATTGGCCCAATTTTAACCCTTAATTTTAAATTTTATATCAATTTGATCCAATAGATAATATTGTTAATGTTTCTAATAGAAAACAATCACTAAATTGGTTGAGATTAACTTATTAAAAAAACCAAGTGTGTAATTTTTCCTCTAAAAATATAACTACATACCACTTATGTATGTATTTTCTATTAAAAATGCTAACATTTGTAATCAATTGGACTAAATTGAGACAAAATTATAAATTCAGGGTTAAAATCGAGCCAATTGAAATTGCAGGAACCAAAATGACACAAAAAGCAAAATAGAAGGACTACCGACATAATTTTCCCTAGAATTGATTGAGAGAGAAAATTGTATCTTTTTCTATATCCACCATTTGCATCTCTGGGATTATACATACCCATGAAAGCAGATACTCCAACTAAAGTAGCCACATAGAGCAGCCTCAGTGAGTACTGTAAAATAGAAAATGAAACCCAAGTATTAGATGATTCTGATAAAGTAAAGATCTATTACACTCTTTTGGCATTATAAATTCATTGGATCCTTCATGATAACAAGATAAGATTTTTTAATCGGCAGATTATAGAGTAACTAAAGTAATAAGGAAAAATTATTTTGTTGATTCGACCTATGGCATATGTGATGTGCCGTTCTAGTAATATGGAGACACATGACCACTTTGTCTTATATTTTTTACATAAGATGGTCATGTGTCCCTTTACAGTTGGGTGGATGGATGGCTACGTAGTAGGGCAGTTCACTTAATATTTCAAGTAGTAGGCTTTTCTCCAATCTATGAATTGGATTGTAGTTTCCAACTAAGGAGATTGTAGGCCTACTCTGATAATTTAAACAATTCATTTCATAACGCTTGCCAAATAGATCATTCATGTAAAAAAATAAGTTTAATCGAATATAGGTAGTCAATTAATTAGATTATATTTTTCTTACAAAATTGAATGAACTATTGTCGAAATAATACTCTCTGTTCATTTATCTTTAAAACAAATGTGCTCCATCTTGAAGTTCTCGATGTGTAATCAATCTAATCTTTTGCATAGATGATCTGTTCAGTGAGTCATGTAAGTTGAATGATTTGAATCATCAAAGTGAGCAAGTGGGCCCCAGGTGGGCCCACAATACCTCAACTGAAACTTCTAGTCCAATTCATAGACATGAGTCTTGTCTATTTTTAAATACTTTTTCTGAATACGTTTTCAAATACTGTGTCATTCTGGATATGTAATTTTTTCTTTAAATTCTAGTGATTTAATTGTTGTATATATGCTAGGGCAATATTCCACAATCTCACATCTAATTATGTTATGCCTGATTCAATAATTAATTTCTATGCCAATAGAAAAACAAAAAAACTTAATACTCTGTCGACATTTTTGTACCTTATCCACCACATGAATGGAGAAAGAAAGTTGAGCACTTGAACTTCCATATTCATTGACGACACCACTGAGAACAAACATTGTGAGAGGAGTCATCATCCCATCTCCAATGCAACCCAATGTACCAAACAACAAGAGCAACTTGTCTACTCCATCAGCAAACCTAAACACCCCACCTTTGCTTCCCATCTCAAATGCCCAATGCCCAAAACCCTAACTCACTTCTTTAAAATCCAAACTCCAAACATTCTCTTATATTCATAAATTCTTCACATAAGGACAATGGCCAATCCACTCAAACACCCCCATTAAAGATTCCTTGAGTGACCTTCATTGTCTTTTTGTTTAAAATATCTAATGGATTGTGGATTGCCCATTTTGGGTCCACCCACACCATATATTTCATTTGATGATACAATTGATTCATTTTATAAATTTTGTGTGAATTATTCATGAAAAAATTAATATAATTTATTATTTTTAGTCGTATTATTATGTTAGATTTATTTTCAAAAAATAAATTGCTTATTTTTAAACTCATATTATTCTTTCTTTTTAAAACAATAAAATAAAATAATATAACTATAACTATAACTATTATTATTATTATTATTATTATTATTATTATTATTATTATTTATTTATTTATTTATTTTTTTTTTTTGTGTGGACGATCTATCTACAAGTGCCTGAAAAATTATTGTGTCTAATTATCAAATTGGGGCCCATAGTGGACCCTAGATGCTTAACTAAATAATTTAATGATTGGATTGGAGACAACTTATTTGAGAAAAAAAACCCGGGGGGGGGGGGGGGGGGGGGGGGGGGGGGGGTTTCCCATTATGGACTGTAGTGTGTTGCTGGAGTTCGTGAGACCTATTTTGGGTTATTTTGACTATTTAAATGATTCATTTTATAAGAGAATATTCATCAAAATAGTCAAATTTTTAGTTAAATTTTAATTAAAAGTATATTTTTCTATTTTAACTAACCATCTTTTCAAATATATTTTCAAACAAACTATATTCTTTATTTCATTTGTTGAATTCTCTTTCCCTAACTACATGTAGCTAGTGGTTTAATATTCAACTAAAGTAGCTAGTCAACAAGAACATGTTTGATTTATAAGACAAATACTGAAAGTATTAATAATTCCATTAAATTAGTATGGTATTGATTATCCAATTAGATTAGTAGGATAAATTATCCCTTTATCCATTGTTTGATTTGTATTAGATAAGAAAACATATGAATGTAGAATTACAACTATATTGAGAGGGAGATTAATGATCTGGTGCTGGGCCGGACAGATTTGGGCCGGATAGAGTTTTGCCGGACAGATGTGGGCCGGGTAAGTGTTGGGCCAAGGATGTGTGGCCCGGTTTGGAAAGAAGTTTGCTCGGCTAAGACAACGCTCGGTTTGACCGAGCTGCATGTTTGACGGAGGCAAAGCCAGTCAAGTTAAGTGACCAGCGCCCGGAAAGGCGTGGTCAGTTGAGGTACCTGGTTGCTCGGCAGGAAGGCCAACCACAGTTAAGTACGTGCTGCTCTGTGCTCGGCAGGAAGCCCGGTCCTCATTGAGCTCGGCTTGTGGAGTGCTTGGGCATGAAGCATAGTACGGCCGTCGGCGGACAAGATGGTGTAGTTCAGCTGCCGAGCTCCCAGTAGAGTGAGCGGGCAGTTGAGATTAGGTAGTGCTCAGCAGGATTTGTGCTGAAGAATGGGATAGCAGAGCCACGTGTTCAGAGACCATTGGAAGCAGGTTTGGAGCGCAGAAAGGTATATAAGCATGTCTACGCCCCCCATACGTAGAGGACGAACATTTTGTAAGGAAATTCTTACACTAAAATACTCTCCTCTCTCTCTCTCTCTCTCTCTCTCTCTCTCCATCCCTAGGTGTGTGCTAACTTGATTGTCGGAGAGGTTTTCCGGCCACACACTGCCGGGTAGCTCACCGCCGCTGTGCTTTCAGGTGATCGGACAGAAACGGAGCTTGGAGGAAAGGAGTACGGGCTTGCCGGAATATTTGCTCCTCGTACATATATTTATCTTCTTTTCTAATCTTACCCCCCATCAATGTTTTTTCACAATCTTTACTTTATCAAAATTTCTTCATAAATGTGGTTTTGAAAAAAATTATAAATAAATAAATAAAAGAAAAATAAAAATACAAAGGCCATATTTGTTTTTTTTAAAATTTTTTTAAAATATAAACTAATTTGATAAAAAAAATATCAAAAAATATTTTAAAATTTTTAAAAATTATTTTTAGCCTTCTAAAATATAAAATTATATAAAAATAATAAGTGTTTTAATTTTTAGTTGAAGGTAAAAGAATCTTTTTATTTTATTTCCCAGCTCATAATATATAATCCCACCCCTAACCCATTAATAATAATCCTACAAATTTATTGAATTAATTATCCATTGGATTAATAATCCTGAAACAAAATTTCAAAACAAACACAGGTTTATTTGGCCTAGGGCTGTTCAAAAAATCCGTTCGATCCGGTAATCCGGACCGAACCAGACCGAATCATACGGTCTGGTTCGGTTCTATTAAGAAATGGTTCGGTGTCGGATTAAGAAATATGAGAACCGTAAAAACGGTTCGGTTAATGGATTTTATGAAAAAACCGCGGTTCTAACCGAACCGAACCGAATTTTAAAACATATATATATATATATAATATCAAGTTTTATTTTTATTAATTAGTTTTTTTATAATTTTAATGATATTAGGATGATATAGATATGTAATATTATGTAATGCCTTAATATTATTAATTTTTATCATGAGTTAAATGTAATTAGTTTGAGTAATTATTTTGCTAATATTAATAATTTAATTTTGTAAATAGAAATTTTTGGAACCGTAAACCAAACCGAAATCGAACCGTTTTTTCGGTTTGGTTCTGGTCCGGTTTTACAAATGTAACGGTCTGGTCTGGTTCTCAAAATCACAGAACCGTTAGGATCGGTTCGGTTCTTGGATTTTCTCAGAACCGAATCAATCCGAACCGTGTACACCCTTAATTTGGCCTATAAATTAATAATTTCAATCTCATGCCCTAATCCTATCAATCAAACATGCCCTAATTGAGTTTAATGGAGTGTATTTCTACGATTTTGTACTATAAAATAACCAAGAGAAAGTTCTAATGAGCTTAATAATGATGCTCCAAGACTTCATATTTAAAAATAAATAAATAAATAAATAAATAACGATTGATCTGACATTACAATCATATAATTTTATCATATTTATTTATAAAAAATGAACAAAAATTAACTTATTTTCCATTTTTTTTAAAGATAACAATATGAAGAAATTATGTAGCTATAATAGTAGATCAATTTTTTTTATTTATAGATGATCTACTTACAGAAATCCTAGAAAAGGAATTATTTAAATTATCATAACGAACCTATAACAAACCTCACACGCTCCAACAAGACTCTCACATCCACATAATTAATATATAAACTAAAGAGAATCCTATTTCAATAACAATAATAATAATAATAAATCAAAGAATAGACATAAAAATGTGAAAGCCACCACTTGGCGTGGGGCCACACCCACCAATGTGTCGATTATATGTAATTTTTTTTGTGGTTTTTTCTTGCAGTATTTCAAAAGTTTCAAAAGTTCAAAAAAAAAAAAAAAAAAAATCCAAAAAACAAATTAATTTTATATATAAATCCTATTGTACAAAAATTAGATCCTAATCATACAATTTCTAATTCAATCCATGATTCATAATTCTGGATTAATAGATTTTTTCTCTCTTTCTTGCATGCATATATTATATTAATTATATAATATATACTTTCACCATCCAAAAGTCAGATAGTGAATTGGCCGGCTTTTGGGCATGTCACAACGTTTGTTTGCATAACAACAAAGGTGTTGGCACAAGCTCTTGTTTGTGCTTTCCTTTGTCCATTTGGCTACCTTGCAAATCATATACTATGAAAATGAACTAAGAATTCTTGTCTTATACTAAATTTTTTTATCATAGTTTAACCAACAATAAAAAGATGTTGAAACATAGAAGGGAGCATTAGATGAGTGGGAAACTAAACTTTGTTGTCTTTCATGTCAATTGCATCTTTCATTTCTTTTGGAAAATGACATTTCTCGACCCAATCTATTGATTTATTTATTACGTAGATCCACATAATAAATGACATGTTAAAGGTAGAAAATAGTTGATAAAAAAAAATGAAAATTCATCCAATAAGGATAAATTATCAATAGGTCCTAATAGTTAGACTTAATTCCCATCAAGTTCTATTGAAAATAAGTTTTGGTAAAATTGTCGTTAAAAATAATTTTTTTGTGACAATTTTTTATATATGTTGCTAAAAATTGACAATAAGTAACTTTTTTTTTTTGTCATGATTTTTATAAATTGTTGCTAAAACTTACAATTTAGTAACTTTTTTTATGACAAATTTTTCATAGAACTTATTAGACAATAAGTCCACTGATTAGGACTTACACGTAATAGGTCCTAATAGTTGGACTTAATTCCCATCAAGTCCCATTAAAAATAAGTCTTGGTAAAATTGTCGCTAAAAATATTTTTTTTTGTGACAATTTTTTATATATGTCGCTAAAAATTGACAATTAGTGACTTTTTTTGTCATGATTTTAATAATTGTCACTAAAACTTACAATTAGTGACATTTTTTTTTGACAAATTTTTCCGATAGGACCTATTAGACAATAAGTCCACTTATTAGGACCCACACGTAAGTATCTCTAATAAATAATAGGAAAAAAAAAAAAAAACTCATAATTTGACGCTTATAACAAAACAAATCATGTTTTTTTTTTTTTTTTTTTATCAATATAAATCTTAAATATTTGATTTGTTTTCAATATAAACCAGTAGCCTATTTCCATTAAGTCAAATTGAAGGGAATAATATTTTAGTTATTAAACTCAATATAGGTATACATAAAATGTCTAAAATACTTTTTTTGTTGAGTTTAATTACTAAAATACATTTTTTTTATCAAGTTTACTTAATGAAAATAGGTAAATAATTTAGATTGAAAATAAATAAAAATTTTAAGATTTAAATTAACAAAATAAAAAATTGAGATTTATTTTATTATTATTATTATTATTATTATTATTTATTTATTTATTTATTTATTTTTTGATCAGCGAGATTTATTTTATTATAAGAGTCAAACCTTGAAAATTTTCTTGTAATTTTTTCTAATAATAAAATTGCACTTATCATCTTTTGATACAACATTTTATTTTTAAGTATGCAGGAGGAAATGATTTGTGGAATGCTTGGTGGTAGGAGTGGGCATCCTGTGATGGTTGTTGTATTTATGTTATGTTATCTCAAGGTCGTCTAAGGATTTCTTCAACACTAATCTAGTGTATATAATTTTGGAAAATGTCTCGTAGCATTGTCGATTATTTTAGTAACAGTTATCAACTTAATCTTCTTTTCTTTTTTCTTTTTTTTTTTTTTGTTATTGACGATCTACAAACAAGTGCCACCCCAAGTTCTAGTCTAATGATTTGATTCGTTAATTTTGTAAGTCTTTGTGCAAAGATTATTCATAAAAAAAATAAATTAATATGCTAATTGTAGCAACATTGTTACATCATATTTGTCTGCAAAAAAAAAAACAACTTTTTCAAATTTATAATTACCGTCTCGACCTGTTGAAGAAAGAAAAAAAAGTTGAAATAATGTAATTATAATTATTATATCAATCTAGTTTCTTAATTGACTATATAAACACGAGTACTTACAAAATAAACGAGTGAAATCATCAAAGTAGACCTGTAATGGATCTCAAAGGCTCATTCAAATGAATAATTATTCATTAATCTCAGAGTATTATGTGACATTATTCATGCAAGGGAAATTATTTAGTACTCCAAACCAATCAAGGAGTCAAAAACTTTACAAGTAAGACATACTAACTAACATTTATTAGATAGTTAAAAAACAAATAATGACTAATACATATTACGATTTCTTATTGGTCAAGAGTACCATGCAAATAATTTCATGTAGTGCTCAATAATTTTTCCAACTACACAAACAATTCAATGAAGGTGTGAACTATCCAATGGCTGTGGCCCCACCACCTAATGTTTTTATATGCCTTGAAAAAAAAAAAAAAAGAGTAAATAAATAAATAATTGAAGACTTTCTAGAGCCAAAAATCAGGATCTGAATTTGCAGGCCTAGGACTCTTTTGTTTGTGCTTTTCCCTTGGTCAGTTGGCTACCTTGCAAATCATATGCAAACTAAGAATTCTTGTCTTATATACTACAAATTCATCAATAATTAAAAAAAAAAAAAATCCATGATGTTCCCTGCTGCAGGAAGGATGTGGGATTACTGCAGTGACTTGATTTAAAAATAATAACAATATAAAAACTCAAAATTCCACAACTAAAAGCTTGTTTATGACAGGGTTCAACCATTCTAGCAAATTAATTTGGTGTGGTGGGTTTATTGGTGGGATGCTCGCCAGATTTGTGGACTCTTGTGAAAGTGATTGGTAATGGAGTTGATCTAATATTTTAGAGAGAGAGCGAGAGAAGAAAAAAAGGAATAGAAGGGATTAATATGTGGCTTTAGCCAAGATGGAGAAAAAGAGTAGAAGAGGGATGAAATCCAAATCCTCTAAGCAGACACCTTGTTTGGCGTTGGCCATGTGGCTTGTTAGTGGTGGGCTACCGTTGGAGTGGTTTTGTGGTGGATGATGTTCAAGGTTGATCGTTGTTGTGGGATGGAAGCCATGGAGATGAGATAGGAAGAGAAACAAAGGTCATGAAAATCTAATTTTCAAAAAATTAGTATAAAACGACGTTGTTTTAAGGTACAACAGGGAACAACAGAGATCAAGTCACAACAATGAACCCGCATCTAATAGGAATATAACTTTGTTGTCAACATGTCAATTGGATCTTACTTCATGACTGAGATTGGGACTTGAAATCCGGCGAAGTGATCAAAACATTCATTTTCTTTTGAAAATGATATGTGAATATACATACACACAATAAGACAAATATAAAACCTATTACAACCAGAAAATAATATGACCCCTCATTACTTATTGAATATAGTGAGTCTCATGTATAGAAGATGAAAAAATAATTAAAATCCATCTAATAATTTACAATATTGTTATAGTTATTATCTTTTTATACTGTATTTAATTATAGCTCTAAGTGGAAGGGACAAGCCCAAATGTTGTTGAAGGAGCAGCATTGTTCGAGTTGTTCTAGGCCCCAAATAGGATGGTTAGATCAGCCCAGTGGTTTAGCAAAGTTGACTGACTTGCAGGGATCAGTTGGCTGCTTGGGTGTAGCCAATGCGACCAAAGTTCTAGGGTGTCCAGTCGGTCTTACATTAATATATATATATATATAACACTTAATTCTATTTTTATCAATAACTTGTAATTATATGAATGAAAAAAATGAAAGAATAATCCAAATAAAAAGATAGGTTGGGAATTTTTCAACAACTAAATGAAAATAAATATTTAAAGAGTAAATTGCTGATTATTTTCGGAAAAAAAAAAAAAAAGAGTTATTAAAGATTTAAGGGATATATATAATTTTAAAGTGAGCAAAATGAATAATTTTATTAAAATTATAGGTAAAAATATAAATTTTGTAAACTTGACGAGAGACGTATGCCTCCGAATCAAGATCCTCTCTTTCATCTCTCTCCTTAACTCCTTCCTTGCTAGGCCATTGGGCCCACTTTTGGATCCGATTTTGATGATCCGAACCGTTCACATTTTAAGATTTATTGAGTATATCATAGTTGTAAAAAATAGTTAATCGGATATCAGAAAGCATGTGTTTGGAAAATTGTTTATTAAATTTTTTTAAAAAATGGTTTGTAGTTCGATGATCCGAATACGTAATTTCTGATATCCGATCAACTTAATTTTTTACAGGTAAGATATACTCAACAAATCTTAAAATGTGAACAGTTCGGATCATCAAAATCGGATTTAAAGTGGGCCCAATAGCCTAGCAATGAGGGAGTTAAGAAGAGATATGAAGGAGAGGATCTTGATTCTTTTATTTTCAAATAATTTTTTTAAATGCTTACTTTTCCATAGATTCCTGTGTTTTATTGTTAGGTATAAACAATCACATAAACATAACCCAACGGAAAAATTCTTGGGTGCAGATAGGGCACCATGTGGCATGCCACATGGTGCCTTCAACCAATCACAAACACCATAGCCTCCCATGTTGTCTCTCCATCACCCAACACATAAATGTAATCACCACTCTCTTAACTAATGAGAGAGGAGAAATGTACCACATCGCACCTACCCTATCTACACCTAGGTGCTTTCAACCAATCACAAACACCATAGTCTCCCTTGTTGTCTCTCCATCACCTAACACATAAAAATAGTCCACACTCTATCAACTAATGAGAGAAGAGAAAGGTACCACATGACACCTACCCTATCTGTACCCAAGAATTTCTCTAACATAACTTAGGCTATTGCAACAAGATCTTAATGCTTTACTTGTGTGAGAGTCTAGATGGAGTGTTTTGATGAAAAATGATAACAAGAGAGGGAGAGAGAGAAATTTATTATTATGAAACTTTTATTTCTTATCCAAATTTGTGAAATTTGAAAGGAAATTACTTAATTGATTGATTGAATATTTCTTATAATATCAAGATTACTTATCAAAATACAAAGAAAGAAAGAAAAAATTCCGCCTATATCTTTATTGCACATATTTTCTTTTGTTACTCATCTAAATAAGACAATCAAAAATTATAATGATTTTTTTTATTTTTCTATCACCTCACGATCTTAACATAGTGTAAACTTTTTGTACTTTATTCACCACATCAATGGAGAGAGAAAGTAAAACACTTTAACTTCCAAGCATTTGGTTGCGCATTTTAGAAGAAATTTCATTTTATCCGCCAAATTATTACTCAAAAATCAATTCAATTCATATTCTTTTAATGATATTAATTTTATACAAGCTATGTGATTTTTGATCGATTTACCCATGACATTAGCTACCGTTTATAATCAAGTAAAAGTTGTTGATGTGGTAAAAAAGTTTCGTTTGCACCTTCGTTTTATCCCCCAAACTATATCTAAAATATCAATTAGATCCTTAAATAAAATTAATACAAAATCGAATAGTTTAGGTGTAAAATTGATATTACTAAAAGAACATGGTTTGAATTGATTTTTAAGTGATAGTTTGGGATAAAATAAAATTTTCTCCACATTTAATTTTATTTTTTGTGTTCCAATTAAACTTTCAACAAAACATTATTTTAGTCTCTCAACTTTTAATTGTAACAGTCAATTTTTATACTTTAGGTCAAGCAACAATACTATTGTTATGTCCAGTTATGTTTAATTAGACTGACAAACATTAGAGGAGCGATCAAAGTAAAATTTTGATGAAAGTGGAAGGATTGGAGTGAGATTTTGGTAAGAGAATAATTTTTTTAATGAGATAGGTAAAATAATGCTGTGATTTGCGTGACAAGTTTCATCAGCCTTATTTATGACAAATGGATAGAAGTGTGACATTTTACTTAAAATATAAATTATCGATTGTTATAATTAAAAATAAAAAGACTAAAGTGAAATTTTGAAAAAAGTACAAGGGTGATAAGTGTAACTCCTTCATTTTCACTAAAATCTCACTTTGACCTCTTTATTTTCAATCATGAGAATCAACTCATTACACTTTAAGTCAAGTTAATTACAATGTAACATTTCTATCCAACTAACATAAAAAAGTTTACAATTATCACACTTATACTTTCATCAAATATTTGAATTAAGTCTTCATATTTTTTATTAAAATTTCACTTTGATTTCATCACTTTTAATTTCCATTAGTCATTAATTATAAATAGATGGCAATATAACATTACAATTTGAAAGTAGAGAAATTAATATAAATATTTAATAAAAGTACAAACGTTTTTAAATATAACTAACATTTTTTTTTATTGCATGAAAGTAATATTTGTTGTGCCGTGTGGTGTACTAATTAAGGCTATTTTTGTAAACTACTCAGGCACAGCTAGACGCATTGGAGGACGACAGGATCCTCCGAACAGTAATGCTAGGGATCATGAAAAATATATCATGAATATTATCATGAAAAATTCTCAACTTTTGGATTACCCATACAATAAAACACCACACACTAATCAAGACTAATCAATGGATGAAAAATTTTCATGATGTATTTCATGATATATTTTTCATGATCCCTAACATTACTCCCCTCCAAAATGGCTTCAGTGACATGCTTGAACTTGTGGCATACCCTATCAATAGGATTTCTTGCGAGGTATTTTATTTATTTAAGACCACTATATATATATATATATATTAACGGTTGACACATACAACAAGAGTATAATTCAAGAAAATAAAAATAAGTGATAAAAAAAATTAATATCAGAATATGTGTGTCATTCAAGTGATAAGAGTTTTTTGAAGAGAAAATTTAATTTTTACTCTTATATTTTGCCTCGATTTTCAATGACACCCGTAAACTTTCAATAATTTCAATTTTACCTCTAAAATTTTTGAAATCGTATCAATTTTACCCTTACAGTCACATTTGAAACGAAAAAAGTTGAAAAAAAAATTAAGTTTTAGCCCCAAATTTCAAATGATAGATGCAAACCCACCCTCTCATATCCAAACTCACCATATCTCTCTTCTCTGCACCTTTACAACTCCGCTAGCCACCACCGGCAGCGGCTAGCCCTTCTCTACTGCAACCCCTCCTCCATTGAAACCCTTAATTGGGCAAGTTTTCTTTCATGAAATGACCCATAATTAGCAAATGTGACTGTGAATTCAAAGTCCTATTGTTTCCACCCCCAATGTATGCCGCCTGGCTGCCAACAAAGAGTGAGCCTGCGGGGAGATCTCGCCGAAGTTACAAATTTTGGCCATTTTTTCGATCTGTTTAGGGATTACGAAGTTGTCATTGGACACAACCGAATTGGAAGCCGCCGAAGATAAGACCATTCAGCTTGGGGCAGACTCGAAGTTCGCCTACTGGTCTATTGACTTGTCCCATTTGGGATTGAGAAAACAATTTGGAGATTGCTCGGGCAAGTCACCATGGGTGGTCCATTTCAACCACATGGTCATCTACGAAACTCTTAAAATCTAGATCATTTAACAAACCCATCTGAAGAGCTCCCACCATGAAACGAGTTTATAGTCCCAACTTCGATGACCTTTCCCATTATCTGAATTTGTCCAAAATTTTGAGTTATCAGAGGATGAAAACACCACCACTTGGTGAAAGTCTGTTGTATGGACTGAAGAACATAGAACTAATCTGTCATTCGGGGCTTTATTGTTTCCATTATAGCTCATATCATTAGAGCCTTTTATGCTTGGGATAGAGCCAGAGCTACCACAATGGCCGGAGAGGCAAAAGCTTATCTAGGCAACCATCAAAAGAAGAGTGAACATCATTGATTTTCTGCTTTAGGATAATAAAGAAGAAGCAACAATGGCAAGAGACTCTTGAAGGTTTGGGAGAATCAACTTGTTGTTCTGTAGAGAAAACATTCTCTTCAATGGTGTTCATCATTCTATAGCTTCAAACTCATGCATTGAAGATGAGAAAATTCATATCTTATGAGGATTTAGAGAACATCAAAACTCGAGTGCCCAAAGAAATGTACACCTTCTTTCATGTGGTTGTTTAAACAAGTTTTTTCGTGTATACCGTCTCTAATGATATGTGTGATGATCCTTTTGGCAGATTTTTCAATCTATTCAATGCTCTATAACATTTCTATTCAAGACAATTCCTTACTAGGTACATTATGTGAAGCCACAGAAAATCTTTCAGCATTGGAGAGTATGCATCAAGTATAATTCGAGTCATTTTCCAAGAAAATTTGTAGTAGTAGGAAAGTTCTCACTCTCTGCTAGATGATTTACACCCTTTTTCTTCAAATGGGAATCGCAAAATCAATGAGGACACGGGGTTGTGTGGTTTGATGGTAGATAAAGCCACTCGGATGAAGGAGGAATCAATGTGTGGAGATGTTGATAAGTAGAGGAGGGAAGAATTAGAGAAAGATAAGAGAAGATGAGTTTGGGTAGGAGAGGGTGGCTTTGTATCTTTCTTTTGAAAGTTGGGGCCAAAATGTAATTTTTTAACATTTTTTGTTTCAAATGTGACGGTAGGGGTAAAATTGATACAATTTCAAAAACTTTGGGGATAAAATTGAAATTATTGAAAGTCTAGAGGTATCATTGAAAATCAAGGCAAAAGATAGGGGTAAAGATGAAATTTTCTCTTTTTTAAATTCAAAATTAATGTTTCAAGTCTTGTGCACTTATCTATATAACTTTTTTTTGTTTTAAATAAAGAAATGAAGGACACGTAATATAAAGAAAGCAAGCAAATGCTTGGACATTAAGTCCCTAATATACTTGACAATCAATCTATTTTGTAATGTTTGACACTTTAAAATAGAAAATTTTATATAATATGATTATTTTTTGTTCGAGGGCGCTATTATTTGTGTGGATATAGTGGGATTGTTATTTAGAATCTATATTTTAATATGTGAGAAACCAAAGTTTGGCACGGTAGTAATTTGTGTTTGTTTCTCTTCAAATTTATGTGAAAAATAAAGAAAATAATTACAAATTTATGATGCTTGTGACAGATCTCATGCAGTTGTTCAGATGCATACACAATAACTCTAGCAATCTTCGACATATTGTCAAGCTACTCATAGGAAGCCAAGGTTGTGAAAGCCTTGGCAGCATTTGCTGTGAACTACGGTGAGTTTGGGTTTGTTGCCCTACTTTACCCATCTAACCCACTTGCCAAGTGTGTAGCCTTTCTCAAGCATCTACCCGACATGCTTAAGCGTACCAACTCTCTAAAACCTAAGTTTGAGGCATTGATCAACCTCATCAAGGCAATGTTGGATGTGACCAAGTGTATTGTCAAGTTTAGGGAGCTCCCATCTCAGTACATCATGCCTGATATGTCGGAAATGGTGATCACCATCGCTTATACCCCTACTGCCGTTTGCTGGACTATTCGGAGTACTGTGGCATATGCTTCTAAAATCATGAACCTATTGGCATGGGACACAAGTATGTTCTCTTTTTAAATCAAACTCCTTGGAAATTTATTCAGTAGTCTCGAACTAACAAAGGTGCTCCTGACCAACAAAGGAGCACCAAAAGACATGAATTGACTTATCTTAGTGAAGTTTCATTTTGATTCTTATTGTCTCAATTCGAACAATTTGAATTTTACATTTTCAGTTTTGTTGTAATGTGGTCCCTTTGTCACTTACCTTTGGAATTTTGAACTGAAAAAGTTCACGTGCAAAAATTAGAGGGACCAAAGTGAAATTCAAAATAAACTATAGAAGACAATTTGAACCCCATATTTCCAATTTTTTTGCAAGATGGTCCCACTGTTATGCGCCGTTAACATTTTAAAAAGAGAAAGACCATGTGCAAAAATAGAAGGATCAAAGTGGAATTGAGAAGTTGTTCCAAAAAAAAAAAAAAAAGGTGGAATTGAGAAGAAACTATAAAGACCACCGGTGGTTCTCATAGTTTTTTTTTTTTTTTTTTTTTTAAATTATACTTTGGTTCCAGTAATTTTGCATGTGATCTTTTATATTCAAAATTCTAACTATAAGTGATAAAGGGATTACATTGCAACAAAACTGAAAGAAAAGGATACAAATTGAAATTATGAGAATTAAAGTGAAATTTCACTCAAAGTAGAGGGAGCTACAATGTAATTTACCCAAAAAAAATTTCTTCAATTTTTTCATCTAAGATTTTAGTTTTTTCCCATTTTAAAATTATTTATTTTATTTTCTACTAGGAAAACAGTTGGTGTACGGTTTTAAGTAACCCAAATGAACAAATTTTTTAAGTCTACCTCCCACTACAAGAAATAACACTTTTAGCGACCAATTTTTTGGTCGTCGAAAGATAATATATGGTCGCTAATAGTATTTAGCAACCAACAAAATTTGGTCGCCATGTAGTCGCAAAAATTATTGAAGATTGAGCATTTGCGATGAAAAAATTGGTCGTGGAAACGAAGGTTTTTGGCGACCAAGAATGAAGTTGGTCGCAGAAAGTTACCATTAGCGACCATATAGTTTCGTCGCTAAAAGGATTTAAATTTGTTAAGAATGTTCATTTGTGACAAAATACTGGCTATGGAAATGAAGGTTTTTGGCGACCAAGAATTAAGTTGGTTGCGGAAAGTTTATGTTTTAGCGACTACATCAGTGGTCGCCAATAGTTATTCCTAGAACCTTACTGCGACTAAAATCTTATTGGTCGCAAAAAGCTTTTAATTTCAAAAATGAATTTTTTAAATAAAATGCTATTTTTTTAATACCTATAATACATTTGCAATTAATACATAATTCATGTCCATCCAATCAATTTCAATATACCAATCCATCAACAATCCAAACTAAAAACAAAAAACCATCAATTATAAAGTCAAAATAGTAGTTAATGTATATGTAATTACAACCACCTGTCAATATGAACACATTACACGTCTAAAATAACCATCCATCCTTACAACAAATTCACCACATCAAATAATATTTTACAAAACCATCAAAGATTTCAAATGTATGTCATATTTGTCCGATGCAAAGTATCTCAAAAACTCCACGTATAAGCACAACTTAGAATTAATGCACCAACAAACTCAGGTCTGTAAACACACATGATTACGCCTCTACCTACCTACAATAAAAATTGAAAAAAGCATTGTTAATAATAATATTTTTGTTTACATTTTTATTTTAATTTTGTCAAAATCTATGGATCTAACTCTACTCCCAAAACTAACAATCACACATAGACTAATTGCCCAGTTCAAAAAAAAAAAAAAAAAACGTTAGTTTATTGTGTACGATAAGGATGTCACTGTAATCCTGAAGAGATAGTTTTCAACTGTTAAGCACTAGTAAATAAATTAATGAAGCACTACCTGAATAATAATTAGAAGGCGGGAATTTTCGATAGGACAAAGATAATGACTCAAATCATATGTAAAATTAGCGGGTGAAGGTTGAATTATTTTTTGACACAAACCTCAAATGGATTAGATTAATGTCGAACTCGCATAATAATAGGATATAACTTAACACGAAGTTAACACAAAAAATTTGTTTAATAAAAAATTTGTTACACATTTTTAAGGGTAAATTATGACAGTAGTATTTTAATTCTTATATCATTTTGATCCTTACAATTTTAATGGGCTCAATTTTAACCCTAAATTTATGATTTTGTTTCAATTTGATTCAATTGATTACAACTCTTAGGTAGCGTTTGGTAATATTTACGTTTTTTGTTTATGTTTACAAAAATTTTATAAACTGGTTTTTGTTTATTTTTAGAAAAACATAAATTACAAACGCGTTTGGTTTAAACAAAATGTTTAAAAAATTTTAAAAACATAAACTAAAAATATGTTTGTTTAGACCTAAAATATTTATATTTATTTTTATTATTTATGACAATGAGATCACACATATTATAATTGAAAAAAAATTAATTAAAAAAATTAATTGAAAAAAAAATTAATTGGAAAAAAAATAATTGAAAAAAAAATTAATTGGGAAAAAAATATTTGAAAAAAAATTAATTGAAAAAAAAAAGATTAATTGAAAAAAAAATTAATTGAAAAAACTATTTGAAAAAAAAAATTGAAAATAAATTATTTGAAAAAAATAATTGAAAACTGAAAACATAAACTCATATTTTGAGTTTACGTTTTTTCCTCAAATTTATAAACTGAGACAACCATTTATAAACCAAAAAAATTATCAAACAAGTTTTTATGACAGTTTTTAAAATTTTTGTAAATATAAACTGAAAACTGAAAACAGAATGGTTACCAAACTGGCCCTTAGCATTTTTAATGAAAAATATGCATATAAGTGGCATGTGTCATATTTTTTAGAGTAAAATTATAAATTTACTAACCTCAATGAGTTAACCTCAATCAATTCAACAATTATTTTTAATCAAAAACACTAATGGTATTATCAATTGGACCAAATTAACAAAAAAGTTAAAATTAATAGTCAAAATTGTGTCAGTTAAAAGTTTAGGAACTAAAATGATATAAGAGACAAAATGCAAAGATCACCAAGAATAATGTTTGGTAGCTCGAGGATTCTTCCCCCCGAATCCCCCTAATGCCCAAAACGACGTCGTTTTGGGCATTAGGTTTTTTTTTTTTTTTTCCTTTTTTTTCTTCCATTTTCGATCTGAAACAGATCTGAGAAGAAGAGGGGAAGAGGGAGAGGGAGAGAGAGAGAGAAGAAGAGGGGAAGAAGAGCAGCTGGTGGTCGTCGTAGCTCCCCGCCGTCGTCGCAGCTCCGGCCCGCCGTCGTCGCCTCGCCACCAGCTCGTCGCAGAAGTAGCTCCAGCTCCAGCTTCGGCTGCCGTCTCCGCCTCCGGCCCCGCCTCCTTCTGCCCTGTTATTAGGGCCCCTTCTAGTCCTCCTCCTCCTTCTCCTTCTCCTCCTCCTCTCCTCTCCTCTCCTTCTTTCTCCTAATTTCTGCTTCTGAAAAAAAAAAAAAATACAAAAACGGCAACGTTTTTGATTAGGGGGATTCGAGCTACGTAGCTTTCGAGCTACGTAGCATGACTGGATCACCAATATAATTTGCCCCATTTTAATGTTATTTCCAATAAGAGGTGCCTCGAGATTTCTGATTTCCTTGTACTCCTTGTACAACTTCATCCAACTGTAAGTAGAATGCAAATTTTGTGGAGTCAATCTAATAAAAAACCATAATAATAAGGTATAATTTTTTTTTTTTTTGGAGAAAATATAATTTTACCCTCGAAAGTATCAACTACAAATTAATTTAACCTCTATTATTTTAATAATATCAATTTTATACTTAAAATATTTAATTTTGTATCAATTTTACCTTCACCGTCAATTGTTGTCTATAATCAAACAAAATTTATTGATGTAGCATCTAAACTTCATTTAGAATTTCGAATTTCATTTTACCCTCAAACTATTCCTTAAATATCAATTAGACTCCCGAATAAAATGAAATTTGAGAGTCTCATTGATATTTTAGAGATTTTGGAGATAAATGAAATTTTAAATAAAATTTTAGTGTTACGTCAGCAACTTTTGTTTGATTACAAACAGTAGCTAACAACAGGGATAAAATTAATTCAAAATCAAATAATTTAAGTGCAAAATTGATATTATTAAAAGAACCTAAATTGAATTGATTTTTAAATAATAGTTTAAAAAGGAAAACGATATTTTATTTATTTATTTACTTATTTATTTATTTTAACTCATTCAAATTTTTTTAATTTTGCCATTCACTTTTGTTTGTACCTCACAGAGTGAAAACATTCATGTGTTAATGCACGACAGTGCTATGACTTGTGACAAAACCCATACACAATAATACTTATCGGATATCCAAGTATATGAGTGATATTGTTGGCTACATATTTTGTAAAAGTTAATCACAGTTCGACACGTGGCAGAGTAAGGGTAATGTAGGAAGACTAGTCGAGTCTTCGATCCTGATCGTACACGTGGCAATTAATATTGGTTCTCGCATGATCTGAGTAGCATTGGATCAGTAAAGAGAAGCAAGGTGACGTGGCTTCAACGATTACTCACATTCAAATTCAAATATAGGAGGGAAGCCTAACTGCAAGTGATGGTGTAGTGGAACTACTTATGAGGCAACATGATCAGCGATCATAGAGGAGTAGTTCGATGGTTTGAAGTGCAGTTCGAAGGTCATCCTTGACAAGTATAAATAGCAGGGAAGCCCCCAGAAAAAAGTCCCAGACTCAAATCCAAGAAACCAGTCATTTACTTCATATTTTCTTTTCCAGTTTTACATTTCTAGTCTTTACATTTCCTGTACTTTAAATACCTGTTCTTTACATTCCTGCACTTTAAATTCTTGCACTGCACTTCGTTCATAGGAGTAGTTTCAAGTAGATTGTTGCTGTAAACCTCTTCGAGGCTGAGTTTGGATCATTGTAAGTTTTCATTTTAATGAAATACTTCAATTGTTTGTCATTTAACTATTATTTTGCTTAATTTCTCCTAAGTCAAGCCACCAATAAAAGTCCTCTTCATTGAGGCTGAAAGAACCACAACGCAATCGTCTGATAATTGGTTGGCAATTATAATTTCTGTAAGGACTGATTGATCCTTGTTGGCACGCTCGTATTTACAAAATTACCCTTCGAAAGCCAAAAAGTCAATATATATTTTTTGGCACGCCCGGTGGGACTAATTAAAATGGCTAGACGAAGACGACAAGGAGAAAATGAACGCTTGGAAGAAGGCGTAGAAGGAGAGGTAGAAATACCTAATCTAGAGGATAATGTGGTAACACATCCTGTGGAAACTCCCATGTCATCAGAACCTATGGTCGAACAGACCACTACTTCTGGACAAGAACCATATGTTCATAATATTGGACGAAACCATGGAATTGGACCATCCACTGTTCCATCTACTCAGCCAACAAATCCATGGGATGGCCTAGTAGATACCATGGGACAACAATTAATGAACACAATGGAAAGGTGGGGAACATCCTTTTTGGATCGAATGAATAACCACCAACCAACGAATACAAGACATATAGAGGAAGTTTTAAATGTCCCTCAGCAAAGATTGGCTAGAGATAAACAGCCTATACAAGTTAATGGACATTCTAATGGTGTCACGACCCAAACCCGCCCCTATGGGTTTAGCACCGTAACCGGCCAGTAATCCGGGATTACCGAAGGCCTGCTTAACAGTAAGACAGTATAACAGAGTACAGGGGCATGGCGGAAGCCAATACAGTAAATAAACAATGTCCAATGAGCTGTGACAGTCTGCATGCCAAAAGATTTTTCATACATATATACAGTCAGAGACAAACCAGTATATACATCATATAAAATCATTCAGTACAGGGACTTAATCCTTATCAAGCAGTACAGTAGCAGTCTATACAGTATTACAAAAACGGTGCTAAGACAGACAGGGGAAAAAAATAAAACACCCCTAAGCCAAAACTTGGCAGGCTCGGAACCTCGCAGTGAGGCACAGTGGTTGGCTTGACAAAACTGGAGTTACCCCGACGCTCCTAGCTGCGGTCTGGTGCCGGTACACCTACATATATATAAGAGCAATGAGCTAAAGCCCAGTGAATAACATAATGCGTAAAGAGGTTTAGAATGAATGTCCTTACAGTAATGAAAACAGTTCATTTCAATCAGTATTTCAGTTGTTCGGTACAGTAAGCAGTCATATGTGGTACATCCATTAGCATAACAGTAACAGTAGGTCTGAAAGACCGAACAGTAATGATGGCCATCAAAGAGTAAACAGTAGTGGTTCCACGAGGGAACCGACAGAGATCTCTGTAACAGTAACAGTAAACAGTAGGTGCTAAGGATGCCACAGTACAGTTCAGAATATAGGACATACATTCATTCAATAAACAATATCAGTTCAGTAAACAGTTCAGTTCAGTATTCAGAAGGTAATCATTTTGAACATATCTTTACACAATTGTTACTCACAGAGTTTTGGGCTACAGTAGGCTAGAGCGTCTCCTCGAAATGCCAACCCTATACAGTACAGAATGAACACACGCTAAGCTACACAATTGGGAAAGATAGTAATCAAACCCCTAATCTGCCTTGGTGTGTTCTACATCTATATCCTCATTAAGATGTCTTAAACTAGGCCTAAGAATGCCTAGGATGAAATGAGGATGCAAAGATGTACTAAGAAAACATTTTCAGAATTTCAGTTAAACAGGGTCCCGCTCGAGCGCAGGTTTCCCCGCTCGAGCGTACAAGCAAACAAGGGTCCCCGCTCGAGCGGCAACATCCCCGCTCGAGCGGACCAAAAAGTACTGGATAGGTGAAATCTCCGCTCGACGTCCGCTCAAGCGTGTCACCCAGTCCTCCGCTCGAGCGCAACTTCCTCCGCTCGAGCGGACTGATGCACAGTATAAGATACTGGGAGCTCGATTTTCCCGCTCGAACGGCACTTCCCCCGCTCGAGCGGACGACTAAAATCTGGAAATTCCAGATTCGAGTCCCAAGCTCAAAATCAAGTTTAAATGCTAAAATTTTGATCCTCTTGGACCAAAAACCTAGAAAACACTTCTAAACACATAGGATAACATGATTTGAAGCTCAATTCATAAAATCAAAGCCCAAGGGTGTTTAATTCAAACTCAATTTCAAATCTATTTTCATGAACATGCTACAAACATGACATGCATGAATTCAAACCATTTCAAAACTTCAAAACATGCTATAATGAGCTCATTCCTCCAAATTCAAGGTGAAAACATGGTCCTTAACACTAACATGAACATGCATGTGAGAAATGGAGGATTGTAACCTCAAAACTTAGCAATATGCACATGCATGCAACAATTGAGCTTCAATACAACATTACAAGCCATAAATTGGCTCTAGACTTCAACCTTGCTCTAAACCATGCAAGACTAAACTCAAAACATAAACAAGAGGAAAATGAATCTACCTTAAGTCTTGTATTCAAGGTTTATGAGCTCAATTAGCAACTACACTTCAATTTCCTTCAAGTTCTCAAGCCAAAGCAAGATGAATTCAACTCTCTCCCTTATCTCTCTCTCTCTAGTCGACAAAGGCAAGGAATGAGCTGAGCAAATATGTGCCTAAGTGTATACTAAGGCTCCAATGTTGATCATATAGTGGACCACTAGGGTGGCAAGTTAGTAAATAAGTCTAACTCTTTGACTAGCTTATTTTAATCTAATTTAATCATACCAAATCACATTTTAATTAAATACACTATAAAATCACATAAATTATGATGGTCCTAAAACACCAATCAATTTCTGGTTCGGCCGCCGATAAGACCTTCAATTTACAGTTTAAACATATAAATATGAACAGATAATCATACAATCAAACAGATAGGTTGCAATTCAAACACATATTCATATATCCAATCGATTCAATTCAGATTCAATCAGTCAGTTCAATTACTTTAATTATCAGTCACAATCAGTCTTAGTTTAGCCATGATCGGTAATTAATCGGTAATCAGTGTGAGGGTCATTACAGTCTCCCCTCCTTAAAAAGAGTTTAGTCCTCTAAACTCGAATTACCTTCATTCTGGAAGAAAACATGGTTCAGTGGAAATAGTTCAGGATATCTTTTAGCCATGTCATCTTCCCTTTCCCAAGTAGCATACACGCCACCATGGTTTTGCCAGTTAACTTTCACTAGCGGAATCTCTTTGTTTCTCAATTTCTTGATCCGTCTGTTCACAATCTGTATGGGCCGTTCCTCGTAAGTGTAGTCATCACTTAGCACTATACGGGTCGGCTCAATTACATGAAAAGGATCCCGGAGATAATCTCTCAACATAGAAATGTAGAAGAAATTGTGCATATGCTCCATTTCAGGAGGAAGCGCAACTTGATACGCCACCGGATTGATTTTCTCAATAATCTCATACGGCCCGACATATCTCGGCGCTAACTTGCCTTTGACTCCAAAACGAGTCTGGCCTTTCATTGGTGTCACCTTCACAAAAATGTGATCACCCACTTCATACTCTCTGCCTCGTCTTCTGACATCTGCATAACTTTTCTATCGGCTCTGTGCAGTTTTCAGTCTTTGCTGTATCAGTTTCACTTTCTCAGTCGTTTCACAAACAATCTCGAGCCCAAGCAAAGGCCCATTTCCAACTTCTGCCCAGCAAATCGGAGATCTACATTTCCTGCCATACAATGCCTCGAAATGTGCCATACCAATACTTGAATGATAGCTGTTGTTGTAGGCAAATTCAGCCAATGGCAAATGGCTTTCCCAATTTCCCTGAAAATCAAGGACACACATTCTCAATAAGTCTTCCAGAGTTTGGATTGTCCTTTCTGACTGGCCATCTGTCTGAGGATGATAGGCACTACTCAGTCTCAATTCAGTTCCCAATGCAGTCTATAGGCTTTGCCAAAACCTCGATATAAACTTCGAATCCCTGTCAGAAACAATGGACATAGGCACTCCATGCAGTCTAACAATCTCATCAATATAGAGTATAGCCAATTTGTCCGCATTATAAATTGTCTTAACAGGTAAGAAATGAGCAGATTTAGTCAGCTTATCAATAATAACCCAAATTGAGTCCATACCTTTACCGGAGCGAGGCAATCCAACGATAAAATCCATGGTAATATGTTCCCATTTCCACTCCGGTATTGGTAAGGGCTGCAATAAGCCTGCGAGTCGTTGATGTTCAGCTTTGACTTGTTGGCAATGAAGACATTTTGATACAAAGTCAGCAATTTCTTTCTTCATTCCCGGCCACCAGAAATTCAACTTCAAATCTTGATACATTTTCGTATTCCCCGGGTGGATAGAAAATTTTGAGTTGTGGCTCTCTTGCAGAACTCTTCTTTTTAATTCAGAATCATTCGGTACACACAGTCTTTCTAGAAATTTCAGTTCATTATTTTCAAATTTGAACCCCGGTCTCGGTTTAGATTCTCGCTCATCGATGATCTTCTTCAAGAAGTCATCCTGTTGTTGTTTCTCTTTAATCTCTTCAATCAAAGCCGGTTGAGCAGAAATAGCAGCTAAGGTTCCACCTTGTTCTCGCAAAACAATTTCAATTTCAGATTTTTCAAGGTCACGATGCAACTCCTTCTGCCCGGTAAGCAAACAGGCTAAGTTCCCAATCGATTTTCGACTCAAAGCGTCGGCAACGGTGTTGGCTTTTCCCGGATGGTACAATATCTGTAAGTCATAATCTTTAATCAGTTCTAGCCATCTCCGCTGTCTCATATTCAGTTCCTTCTGGATGAAGAAATACTTCAGACTTTTGTGGTCAGTGTATACTTCACATGTCGCCCCATACAGATAGTGACGCCAGATTTTCAGTGCAAATACCACTGCAGCAAGTTCCAGATCATGGGTTGGGTAGTTCTTTTCATGAGGTCTCAGTTGTCAGGAAGCATAGGCAATTACTCTCTCATTCTGCATTAAAACACATCCCAAACCCTTATGAGAAGTATCACTAAATATAGTATAACCATCCGTACCTGAAGGTAGGATAAGAACCGGTGCAATCACGAGTCGGGTTTTCAACTCTTGGAATGCTGATTCCCTTTGGTCAGTCCAGTCAAATGATGTCCCCTTCTGTGTCAGTTGAGTCAATGGTAAGGCAATTTTGGAGAAATCTTTGACAAATCTTCTGTAATAGCCAGCCAATCCCAAAAAGCTTCGGACTTCCGTCACATTTGTTGGTCTAGGCCAATTCACTACAGCTTCAATTTTCTGCGGATCAACAGAAATCCCATCTTTGCTAATAACATGTCCCAAAAACATAACATGGTCAAGCCAAAATTCACATTTAGACAGTTTGGCATAAAGTTTCTGTTCTCTTAAGGTCTGTAGGGCAAGCCTTAGATGATGTTCATGTTCTTCTCTAGTCTTAGAATAAATCAGGATGTCGTCAATGAATACAACAATAAAGTCGTCAAGGTACGGTTTAAAGATTCTATTCATGAGGTCCATAAATGCTGCTGGTGCATTGGTAACTCCAAAAGGCATAACTAAAAATTCGTAATGTCTATACCTTGTTCTAAAAGCAGTTTTATCAATGTCTTCTGGTTTAACTTTCAGTTGATGGTACCCCGATCTGAGATCAATCTTGGAAAACACTTGGGCACCCTGTAGCTGATCAAATAAATCATCAATACGCGGCAATGGGTATTTATTTTTCACAGTTACCTTGTTCAATTCACGGTAATCAATACACAGTCTCAGTGAGCCGTCTTTCTTCTTTACAAACAAAACCGGTGCGCCCCACGGTGAAGTACTGGATCTGATAAACTTCTTCTCTAACAGTTCTTGCAATTGTACTTTCAATTCCTTCAGTTCAGTCGGAGCCATTCTGTAGGGAGCTTTAGATATTGGCTGTGTACCCGGAATCACATCCACGGTGAATTCCATCTCCCTGTCAATCAAATCCCCTAGTAGATCATCTGGAAACACATATGGGAATTCTCTGACTATAGGAATACAGTTCACATCAATTTTAACATTATCATCAGTAGATACAGTCAGTACAGAACACAGATATCCTTTACACCCTTTTCTAATCAGTTTAACAGCTTTCACAGAAGAAATCAAATACGGAGAAGGCACTACTCCACTCCCATTAAACACAAATTCGGGCAAACCCGGTGGACGAAAAACAACTTGTTTTGCCACACAGTCAATGGTAGCATGATATTTTTGTAACCAGTCCATCCCCAATATTACATCAAAGTGATCAATGTTCAATGGCAATAAATCAATAAATAGATGCATATCCCCGACAATAATTTCACAAGCAGGATACATATATGCACATGTCATGGATCCCCCAATAGGTGATGATACAGCTAACAGATAGTTCATAGGTTCTAAGGGTCTATTCAATTTTCGCGAGAAAGCATGTGATACATAAGAATGTGTAGACCCCGAATCAATCAGTACATATGCATTTTGAGCACAAATAGAGAGGATACCTGACACAACGGTCTTAGTATTTTGCACGTCTCCCGGTACTAGGGCAAACACTCGGCCCTACCTCATAGGCTCTTTCCCGGTAGCTTTGGGGTTAGGCTTTGGTGCAACAGTTGATGCTGCGGCGCTGCCTGCAGCTTTACTATCGCCCCGAGCAGTGGAAGGGCAATCTTTCACCATGTGGCCTACTTTGCCACACCTGTAACAAGCATCAGATAATTTATAACAAACTCCTTTATGATTCTTACCACATTCAGAACAGGGCGGTATGGAACCACTCCCTTGGCTGGGGCTAGTTGTTGACCCCGTATTCTGTTTCTTGCTCAATGGGTTATGCTTGCCTTTCTTGAATTTAAAATTCTGCCTTTTGCCACGCCATTCAGACGCTGGTGTTTCAGTTTTCAGTGCCTCGATGTTTGCTTCAGCCATCAAGGCTCGGTCAAGAACATTCACATAAGTCGGTAATTTTAAAACATTTATTCTATCCAGTATCGCAACATTCAGGCCGCCTTCAAACCTCCTGGCCTTCTTATAATCGGTGTCCACCATGTATGGTGCATATCTAGCAAGCCCGGTGAACTTCGTTTCATATTCAGCAACAGACATTGTGCCCTGTTTTAACTGTTCAAATTTAGTGACCTTCCTGTCCCTGACACACTGAGGGAAGTACTTTTCAAAGAAGGCTACTTTGAATTGAGCCCAAGTCATAGCAGCATTGTCATCACGAGTAAGCATCCACCACCTTCTTGCCTCTTCTTGCAAAGTGAAAGTGGCCAACAGTACTTTATGTGCCTCCGAGCACGGAAACACCTCAAACAATTTTTCGGTCTCCAAAACCCATGCTTCAGCCTTTAACAGTTCAAGGCCTCCCTGAAAGGATGGCGGTTTAAGTTTGCTGAACTTCTGGGTGAGAGCAATTATATCCCCATCATGAACATTCACATTCTGGTCCGGCTGTACCGGAGGGGGAGGTGGGGGCTGTTGATTCTGTTGTTGATCTAATCTTTCAGTTATTCGTTCCAATATTCTTTCCAGTTTGGCCATTCTGGCCTCAGATGATTCAGGTTCAGTAGCAGCGTTTGCATTATCCATTTCACTATAAGCAGTTATAACAGTCATCAATATAAACAGGTTAACACATTGGCATATAATCAGTCATGTCATAACCACACACTTTTCATGCTCATGTAATGCCCTATTACTTTTCTAGGACACCCTATAGCTCATTTGGACACGTGTGTGCGGTATAACTCGTGGTTAAGTATCGCTCTGATACCACTCTGTCACGACCCAAACCCGCCCCTATGGGTTTAGCACCGTAACCGGCCAGTAATCCGGGATTACCGAAGGCCTGCTTAACAGTAAGACAGTATAACAGAGTACAGGGGCATGGCGGAAGCCAATACAGTAAATAAACAATGTCCAATGAGCTGTGACAGTCTGCATGCCAAAAGATTTTTCATACATATATACAGTCAGAGACAAACCAGTATATACATCATATACAATCATTCAGTACAGGGACTTAATCCCTATCAAGCAGTACAGTTACAGTCTATACAGTATTACAAAAACGGTCCTAAGACAGACGGGGGAAAAAAATAAAACACCCCTAAGCCAAAGCTTGGCAAGCTCGGAACCTCGCAGTGAGGCACAGTGGTTGGCTTGACAAAACTGGAGTTACCCCGACGCTCCTAGCTGCGGTCTGGTGCCGGTACACCTACATATATATATGAGCAGTGAGCTAAAGCCCAGTGAATAACATAATGCGTAAAGAGGTTTAGAATGAATGTCCTTACAGTAATGAAAACAATTCATTTCAATCAGTATTTCAGTTGTTCGGTACAGTAAGCAGTCATATGTGGTACATCCATTAGCATAACAGTAACAGTAGGTCTGAAAGACCGAACAGTAATGATGGCCATCAAGGAGTAAACAGTAGTGGTTCCACGAGGGAACCGACAGAGATCTCTGTAACAGTAACAGTAAACAGTAGGTGCTAAGGATGCCACAGTACAGTTCAGAATATAGGACATACATTCATTCAATAAACAATATTAGTTCAGTAAACAGTTCAATTCAGTATTCAGAAGGTAATCATTTTGAACAAATCTTTACACAATTGTTACTCACAGAGTTTTGGGCTACAGTAGGCTAGAGTGTCTCCTCGAAATGCCAACCCTATACAGTACAGAATGAACACACGCTAAGCTACACAATTAGGAAAGATAGTAATCAAACCCCTAATCTGCCTTGGTGTGTTCTACATCTATATCCTCATTAAGATGTCTTAAACTAGGCCTAAGAATGCCTAGGATGAAATGAGGATGCAAAGATGTACTAAGAAAACATTTTCAGAATTTCAGTGAAATAGGGTCCCGCTTGAGCGCAGGTTTCCCCGCTCGAGCGTACAAGCAAACAAGGGTCCCTGCTCGAACGGCAACATCTCCGCTGGAGCAGACGAAAAAGTACTGGATAGGTGAAATCTCCGCTCGACGCCTGCTCAAGCGTGTCACCCAGTCCTCCGCTCGAGCGCAACTTCCTCCGCTCAAGCGGACTGATGCACAGTGCAAGATGCTGGGAGCTCGATTTTCCCGCTCGAGCGGCACTTCCCTCGCTCGAGCGGACGACTAAAATCTGGAAATTCCAGATTCGAGTCCCAAGCTCAAAATCAAGTTTAAATGCTAAAATTTTGATCCTTTTGGGCCAAAAACTTGGAAAACACTTCTAAACACATAGGATAACATGATTTGAAGCTCAATTCATAAAATCAAAGCCCAAGGGTGTTTAATTCAAACTCAATTTCAAATCTATTTTCATGAACATGCTACAAACATGACATGCATGAATTCAAACCATTTCAAAACTTCAAAACATGCTCTAATGAGCTCATTCCTCCAAATTCAAGGTGAAAACATGGTCCTTAACACTAACATGAACATGCATGTGAGAAATGGAGGATTGTAACCTCAAAACTTAGCAATATGCACATACATGCAACAATTGAGCTTCAATACAACATTACAAGCCATAAATTGGCTCTAGACTTCAACCTTGCTCTAAACCATGCAAGACTAAACTCAAAACATAAACAAGAGGACAATGAATCTACCTTAAGTCTTGTATTCAAGGTTTATGAGCTCAATTAGAAACTACACTTCAATTTCCTTCAAGTTCTCAAGCCAAAGCAAGATGAATTCAACTCTCTCCCTTATCTCTCTCTCTCTAGTTGGCAAAGGCAAGGAATGAGCTGAGCAAATATGTGCCTAAGTGTATACTAAGGCTCCAATGTTGATCATGTAGTGGACCACTAGGGTGGCAAGTTAGTAAATAAGTCTAACTCTTTGACTAGCTTATTTTAATCTAATTTAATCATACCAAATCACATTTTAATTAAATACACTATAAAATCACATAAATTATGATGGTCCTAAAACACCAATCAATTTCTGGTTCGGCCGCCGATATGGCCTTCAATTTACAGTTTAAACATATAAACATGAACAGATAATCATACAATCAAACAGATAGGTTGCAATTCAAACACATATTCATATATCCAATCGATTCAATTCAGATTCAGTCAGTCAGTTCAATTACTTTAACTATCAGTCACAATCAGTCTTAGTTTAGCCATGATCGGTAATTAATCGGTAATCAGTGTGAGGGTCATTACAAATGGTCAAACTAGTAATCAGAATTATGAAAGACCATCACCTCAGTCTTGGTATGAACCCATTTCGAGGCCTATAGTAGGCCAAAATGCCTCAGTACTCAACAATAAAGCCACACAAGTTGGTGGATCTGGTCAAGTACAAGAAACTGGCGTGAGAATGGTTACAAATCCCATGTTCGAAGCCATACCTGGCACTAGGGGATATAATAATCCCTTATTCGAATTTATACCTGGGAGGTTGGAGGGTTTTCCTGCAAATGGCAGAGACACAATACCTGTTCCAGCACCTTTCGCAGGTCAGGCTCAAAGGGGTTACCCATACCCCCAATAGCAACCTGCACCACAGGGGCAACCAGTCCCAAATGCACCACCTTATGCACCAAGAGGACCACATGCACAAGTTTGTCCACCAAATCCTGTGTTTGTCCCTCCAGTAATGGTTCAGCAGGCACAAAATATGGTCCCTAGGGACCAAATTGTGGATATTGTTAGGGAGATATGTGGACCGATAGCTCGAGGGGTCCAGACTCCTACATACAAAAAACCATACACAGAATGGATAGATAGGGTACATGAATACCCATGGGGGTTCAGGATACCAGATTTTACCCTTTTCTATGGGAGTGGAAACCAATCAACAATAGAGCATATTGCTAGATTTGCTGCTCAATGCGGTGAATTTACTAATCATGACTATATGAAACGAAGATTATTCCCAAATTCTCTAACTGGGGGAGCATTTGTATGGTACATCAACCTTACACCTGGCTCCATTCAAAATTGGTAACAAATGGAAGAGGCATTTCATGCCCAATTCTTCTAATTGGAGCCAGAGGTTTTCATGGCAGACTTGGCAAGATTGAGTCAAAGGCCTGAAGAAAAGGCCACTCAGTTTATTGCCAGATTTAAAAGGGCTCGAAATAAATGTAGAGTCATCCTGCCAGAGCCAGAATTCGTAAGATTGGCTCAAAATGGCTTAGAATTCAGGCTTCGAAAGAAGTTTGACTCAACTGAATTCAGAGATTTGGTGGAACTAACCTATAAGGTTTCTCGATATGAAGCATTATTAGAAGAGGAACAAAACCGAAATAATGCGTCGTACAAGACATATTATAGAGATCCTAATTATGAGATCGATGCAGCAAAGATTGTGGGCAAAGAACCGGTAATCTGTGAAGCATTAATTCATAAGGATACAACGATTGACCAGCAGTTTAAAAAGAAAGACTTTCACAGAAAGTATTCTTTCGATTTAACCAAAGCAGATGACATTTTTGATCATTTGCTTGCGGCCAACTTCCTTAAGTTACCTAAAGGAGTAAAATTGCCATCTCCAGATGAACTTAAGGGAAAAGTATATTGTCAATGGCATAACTCTTGGTCTCACTCGACTAAAAAATGCATTGTTTTTCGAGACAGGATCCAAGAACAAATTCGGAAAGGAAGTTTGAAGTTCCCAACCAAAATAGAAAAGGCCATGGGGATCGACAGTAATCCATTTCTAGAGGTTGGAGAGGCGGCAGCCAATGTCATTACATCAGACTTCCAGAACTTGTCCTTGACAGAATTGGAAGAAGTCAATGTGCAGATGCATGTTGCTAACCAGACAACCATCAAAAAGGACACTAGAAATCTGCCAGTTATTGGACAAGGTTTCTCATACCAGAGGGAACACTCTGATGAAGAAGCACTGGATGATGATTCCTTAGAAGCAGCAGTAATGCAAAGGATGTGTCCCAGGTGCAGACTGAGTTATAAGTGGTTGAAAGGGCTTCCAGTTAATGGGAAGCAATATTACAGGGATGTACAGAAACGTCCTAAATCAACCAATGCTTACAAAAAAAGGCCGTATCCGGCTAGTGATAGGCAGCGACCATTAGTGGTTGAGCCTGCAATAGACAGAATGCATGCTAAAGGCAATAGGCCCTTATACGAATCCAAGCCACCTAACTATTACAGAATGGAGAGCAGTCATTCTGAAAGAAGACTGGAGAAAGGCTCAGTTCATGGGATCAAAGCCAGAGATTGGCCCCCTAGACCAGTCTCACACAGGACAGAAATGGACTACCTTCATCGAAGGTCTAAATCAGGCTCGAAACATGAGGTCAGAGCCAAGCACTTACCTTCACAACCAGCTTCGAAGATGGCTTCGAAGGTAGAAAAAAGCAGTTCAACATCTGAGTCAGTAAGTTCGTGAGTACCTGGAGTCCCAGACTGGTTTGTGATGCAAAACAAACCTAGAGAAGTGCCTACCCAAAGAGATGTTGGGAACCAAGGCAGGATGGTCAAGCCTCCTTTAGTGGCTCTGAACAATTGGGTATTGCTTAAACACCCAAAGACAAAAGAACCAGATATGGTCCCAGTCATTTCGAGATCACGGAGTAGAAAGATTCAGTGCAGGTACACTCAGTACCAGAGAGATATGAAAGAAAATGAAGAGAGCTCTTCGTTGGTCCAGACAGAAGGAAAGAAGGCTCCAAAGTCAGACCATACTCCAAAGCCAACTCTACAAAGCAAAGTGGGTTGCAGCAGAGAACAGTTGGCCAAGGTTCATTCTGAACTAAAAGCCAGAGAGAAGTCTAGCTTAGCAGGATTGGAGAAAGCTCTGATGAAGAGTAATAGCGAGACAGAAGAAGAAATTGACATAAGCCAAAAGAAAGAAATTGTGGAAGAAGAAATGTTCGAAGCCTTCATGGCTGAGCAAACATTTCTGGTTGAAAAACTAGTCGAGAAAAACCATTCGAAAGAACCTGTTAGCAATGAAGTACCAGAATACAGTATGGAAGATGCTTCTGAGGTAACTGATCAAGGTAGTTAAGAGGGGAAACAGGGACAGCCAGCCATCCAGTTTGGCTCATTTCCTCCAGTATCAGTCAATATGGTACACATACTGCCTCATGAGTTCCAGGCTGGAGATGAGGACTAAGGTGACCAAGACATGGATCCTATTCCTGTCTCTAGTGAAGACTCACAAGTGAGTATGGTACAAGATAATTCCGGGATGGCTACCCCAATGGAAACTGAGTATGAGAGCGAAGAGGAGGTGAGCATTAACCTCTCATATCCTTTTGAATATCCCTCGAATTCTATGACACAACATGTCAAGCCTTTGTACATCAAGGCTTTCTTCGATGGGATACAATTAAACCGAGTCCTGATAGACAATGGGGCAGCAGTGAATTTACTACCGAAATCTTCTTTGAAGAAACTAGGGAAAAAGAATCCCAGGTTGATCCCAACCAACACAACCATCGCTGGCTTTGTTGGAGACAAACAGATGGCTCAGGAGATTCTACCTATTAACTTGAGTGTGGGAACCAGGGACTGCATGACAGCATTCTTCGTAATCGACAGTAATGCTAAATACAATGCTTTACTTGGGAGAGATTGGATCCACACTAACAAATGTGTGCCTTCCTCTTTGCATCAGAAAATTATGATGGCCTTAGGCAATAGAGAGACAGAGGAAATTGATGCAGATCCTCAACCCTTCATAGCCTGTGTAGACTTTGCAGAAGCCAAGTTGTATATTGAGGGAGTGACACCACTCAGTATACTGAGGAAAGCTGATGGCTCAGCCGAAGTGACGGCTGATGAGGAAGTGACACACCTAAAGCACTTGGTCCAAGAAAGTGTTGATAAAGAGATTGTCATTAAGGATGACAGTGATGCCTGGTTATAGGCAAAGGGATGAAGAACAAGAAGCCAAGTCTTTGGCTCTAATTAAGTTTTCAACATTGGATGTAAAATCAATAGTCCAGCAAGTACAGGAGCAAGAGAGAAAAGCCATGATAATTGGCTGCAAACAGGGGCAGCAACAGGTCAGAGTTTTGACCCTTGGTAAATACTGTGCATTGGACATTGAAACAAAAGTCCAGGAGATACAGGAAGAGGATGCCCTATGGACAGATTTTGTCTATGAGAAGGAGGGCAAAGTTGTTGAACTAAAGGACCTAGGGAGCAGAACAGAGCGAGAAGGTTACTTCGAAGCCAGAAGAAACCAAGGAAGAAGCTTCAATAAGTTCTCAAACACAAGACCCCTTAGAAGAAGTAAATTTAGGGGAAGGTTCTATGCAACAACCCACCCATATAAGTGCTTGTTTGAATGATCTAGACAGGGACCGGTTATTGGTTGTTCTAAAGAAATATAAAGATTGCTTTGCATGGTCTTATAATAAACTACCAAGATTGGATAGGTCATTAGTGGAACATAGGCTCCTTGTGAAGCCTAATTTCAAGCCATACAAGCAGAAACCAAGAAGAATGAGTCCAGAAGTAATTCAGAAAGTTAAGGAAGAGATTCTTAGACTACTCAAGGCAAGCTTTATTAGGACAGCCAGGTATGTTGAATGGCTATCTAATATTGTGCCTGTAGTCAAGAAGAATGGTAAAATGAGGGTATGCATTGACTTCAGAAACTTAAATCTAGCAACTCCAAAAGATGAGTACCCTATGCCTATAGTGGATCTGTTGGTAGACAGTTCAACAGGGTATCAAGTTTTATCAATGATGGATGGACACTCTGGTTATAACCAAATTTGCATTGCAGAGGAAGACATCCACAAGACAGCATTCAGATGTCCTGGAAATATTGGCACCTTCGAATAGGTTAAAATGCCATTTGGCCTGAAGAATGCTAGAGCTACATATCAGAGAGCTATGAACACTATCTTTCATGACCTCATTGGAGGGTATTTAGAGTGTTATATTGATGACATTGTAGTGAAATCCCAGTCCATGGAGGAGTATCTGTTTCATTTAGAAGCAGCTTTTGAAAGAATGAGGAAGTTCAAGTTTAAACTCAATCCTCTTAAATGTGCTTTTGGTGTATCATCTGGAAACTTCTTGGGTTATGTAGTGCACAAGAAAGGAATACAGATTGATCAGAATAAAGCCAAAGCCATCATTGAAGCCAGGCCTCCATCAAGTAAGAAAGAATTACAAAGGTTCCTTGGACAGGTTAACTTTCTTCGAAGGTTCATTTCTAACACTGCAGGGAAAACTAAAGTATTTTCTTCCTTGTTAAGGCTGAAAGATGAAGAGGAATTTGTATGGACAGCAAAGCATCAAATTACTTTCGAAGGTATCAAAGCCTACTTGGCCAACCCTCCAGTGCTGATGCCACCAAAGGGTAATAAGCCCTTGAAGTTGTACATAGCTGCAGCAGAAGATTCATTGGGAGCTTTCTTGGCCCAAGACAATGAAGAAGGCAAGGAGCAAGCTGTTTATTACCTTAGTAGGTTTTTAAATTCTTGTGAATGTAAATATTCAGCTGTAGAAAAGCTGTGTCTTGCTTTGTATTTCGCTGCAATGAAATTAAGATATTATCTTTTACCTACAACTGTCTTGGTAATTGCAACCACAGATTTGGTTAAGTACATGTTATCTAGACCTATGTCGAGGGGAAGAACTGGCAAGCAGATACTAGCCTTATCAGAATTTCATCTAGAATATGTCCCTCAAAGGGCAGTAAAAGGGCAAGTTCTGGCCAATTTTTTGGCAAACCATCCATCTCAAACAGAGAGCCAAGAGATAATGGAACTTGGCATGGCTAGTGTTGAGCCATGGCAGATGTGGTTCGATGGATCGAAAGCCAATGGCTTAATTGGAATTGGTATTGTATTAAATCTCTACAAGGGGTAGAAACCACACATGGTTTCAGAGTGGATGAAGCTACCTGTTCCAATAACTAGGCTGAATATGAAGCCTTAATAGTAAGACTAGAAATTCTTATTGGATTACAAGTTTATGCAGTTGACGTATTTGGAGATTCTCAATTGGTGGTTAACCAAATGAAAGGGATTTTCAAGTGTCAAAGCATAAACATTTTACCGTACTATGTTATTGCATTACATCTGCTTTCTCAATTTCAAATAGCAAATGTAACTCATGTTCCCAGATTCTTGAATCATAGAGCTAATGATGTGGCTCAGAAAGCTTCGAACTTCAAGAGAAGGGATAATGCCCAAAAGGACATAAGCCAAACAACATATCAGAAATTGATACCACCTTTGAATAAAAGAAATGTGGTCTTGGAAGTTGATCATAATGACTTACAAGAGCAAGATTGGAGGCATCCAATAATGCAGTACTTGGCTGGTCCATCTTCGAAAGCCAGCAGGAAAATCAAGTTGCAGTCTATGCAATACATGATATATGGTAATGCTCTCTACAAAAGGGGAGGAGATGGTTTGTTGCTGGAATGTTTAGGTCCAAAAGAAGCATTAACATCTATGGCTGAGGTTCATGAAGGCATCTGTGGTGCTCATCAGCTTGGGGTGAAATGAGATGGTTGCTTCGAAGGCATTCCTACTATTGGCCAATTATCCTTAAAGACTGCATAGAGTATGCAAAGGGTTGCCAGGCATGTCAAAAGCATGGCACGATAAGGCATGTGCCCATAACTGACCTACATGCAGTAGTGAAACATTGGCCATTCAGAGGATGGGCCATGGATATGATGGGAAAAATACACTCACCTTCTTCGAAACATCATTGTTTCATTCTAGTAGCCACTGATTACTTCACTAAGTGGGTTGAAGCTAAGCCATACAAGGCTGTAGGCCAGACTGAGGTTATTGGATTTATTAAGAATCTAATTCATAGATTTGGTATCCCACAGACCGTAACTGTGGATAATGGGACTGTGTTCGATGGGAAGATGGTGAAGTCCTTTGTGGTAGAATTTGGAATTAGCCTTGTCAATTCCACACCCTATTATGCACAAGCCAATGGTCAAGCTGAATCATCCAATAAGTCCTTGAAAAAGAGAATACAAAAGGTTATGGAAGATAATCCTAGGGATTGGCATAACCTGTTATTGGATGTTTTATGGGCTTATAGAACTTCCCCAAGGTCAAGCACAGGAGTCACTCCTTATGCCTTAGTATATGGGCATGATGCAGTGTTACCTGTGGAGATTAATGTTAAATCTTTAAGGGTAAGATGCCAAAATCAGTTAGATCCTGAGCAGTACCATCAAAGTATGTGCTTGGAGTTAGAAGGCATAGATGAAGCCAGAATTTTGGCATTAAATAGCATTATCTTGCAAAAGAAGAAAGCAGCCAAAAATTACAATAAGAAAGTTAAACACATTGGCTTTGATGAAGGCGATTTGGTATGGAAAACAATACTCCCAATAGGAATTAAAAGCCATAAGTTTGGCAAATGGTCACCTAACTGGGAAGGACCTATATCAAATTCATAGAGTTCTGCCTTTTGGAGCATACCATTTGAGAAATTTGAATGGATATATACACCCCAAAAAGATTAATGGCAGGTATTTGAAGCCTTATTTTCCAACCATTTAGGAAACACAAGGAATAAAATAAACACCAAGTATAAGAACACAAGACTACTCAGATGATAGATAAAAATTTGTGCTTTCACAAAGAATTAAGTACATTTTGCCACAAATTGGCCCTAAAAATCATTACAGTGTCTTAATTGTTTTTGTACAATAGATTTCCTATTGCTAAGTCATGAAACCAATTGAATAGCCACAGCCATCTCTTCCTTTCGATCAGCCAGTCCTTGGTTGGTGATTTGCAATTTGGTATCAGTTCGGACTAAGGCTTGATTCACTGCAGCCAGCTCCTCTTCAAGTTGAGCTTTCTTCTCCAGCAACTGGACTCGAAAGTGGGAGGTAGAGGAGTGTTGTTCTTTCAGATTTGACATTTCGGTGTGCACTTGGAAAACAAAACTCTGGTCTCTAGCCAATTTCTCCTCCGCAGCTTTGGTAGCATGGCAAATGTTGATGTAGAAGTCGACAGTAGCTGCTGCCTGAGATAGATGACTTGAAATATTCATGCTAGACTGCTCAGCAATTTTGCAGCATTGGAGGAACCCATTTCTGATTATAGGCCTTTGTAGAGCCTCGAAGGGAATCCTCGAAAAAGAAATCAACAGTTCCAGGCATGTGTCTAGGTCTATCGAAGGTACGGAAGGCTTGCTACTGGAAGAAGAAGAGCTCTCAAAAATTTCCAGCAAGGAGTCAGCCAAAACTAATGGCTCAGCTTCAACATTCAATGTTGGAGAGGTAGAGGGTATGTCGAAGAGACTAGCTAGTCTGGCTTCGAAGACATCAACCTCATCCATAGACATGAGAGGCGCGGAGAGAGTTGTGGTGGAAGGCACAGAGGACTGCATGGGGATAGGAGAAATGGATGGAGCATCTTTGGCAGTCTCTATGGTCTTAGCTACCAAAGAATCAAGTGAAGAAGGGCTGGAGCTAGGTAAAGGTGATGAACCACGGGTTGGAAAGTTACCAGCACCCTCAATAGAGGAATCAACTGCCATCATAGATAGAGTAGCAGTTGGAATTTCCTTGGAAGAAGGAGGAGGAGCAAAGCTCGAAAGAGAAGTGTCAAGGGTCAAGTGAGGAAGATATGGAGTCAAACCAAAAGAAAGAGTTAAAGGGATGCTAGGACTCAAAGGTGGTATATGAAATGTGGGCCTAGGAAGTGGAAGTATTATTTGAATGGCTTTCACATTCTGCATCTGATCAACTTCAATTGAAATTGAGGGAGTTCTCATTGGAAGTATAGCTTCAATGGTTGTTGCTGCAAAAAAGAAGAAGCGTAAGGTCAAGCTCTAGTGTCAGAATTTAATAAGGCAAAATAGTAGAAGCATGAAAGATATTACTTGTTTCAGAGATGTTGGCAATAGTGGGAGAGCTGCGAAGGGAATAATGTTCAGCAGTCTATTGCCTTCTTGCCGTTTCCCTTTGTAATACATCAGCAGCAGCAGCTTCATCTCTTAGAAATTGTTGCTGCCGTCTCTTTTCAGCTCTCTCAAAGACAATCATAGCTTTGGAATGTTCCTGCTCTACTGCCTTGGTAGCTGCTTCATGAATAGGGTCTTCAACCAAGTCAGTAGCAGGAACAGTCATTTTTTTTCTCTTCCTTCTTGGCACAGATACTACTGGCTCCTTTTCAACCTCCCCTTCTTCAACTTGGGGTTCAGATTCTTCAGAAGTAAGTTCTTTCCCCATTATTGTGGTAGTTGCCTCGAGAGTAGGATGTTCGACTATATCAGAAGTGAAGACAGCCATCTTTTGTCTCTTTGTTCTTTGCAAAGGCACTTCTGGCTCTTGCTCAACCTCTCTTTCTTCTGCCAAAGATTCAGATTCCTCAGGAGGGAGGATTAGCTTCCTTTTCTGTTTCTGTTGTTGTTTCTTTTTGAGGGTAGCTAATGTTTCAGCTCTCTTAGGGGATTCTTCTTGCGAGGACCATGCACCAAAGAACATGAGTATAAAGGAAACAAACAAAAGATCCAAAAGAAAAAAAAAAAAGGGAATCTGAAAATGCTTATCCTTCTTCGAAGCAACTCTAGTAACTCTAGCTGGAGGGGGCGAAGTTGCAGGAGCAGTTGTGGCAGCTTCAGGAAGAGGGGGAATGTTCTCAGCTGTTGCTGACTTGGCCTTCGAAGGCACTCCCAACCCTATTAGCAAGTCATGAGGGTGTACAGCTAGGCGCACTTCCATATTGGCTGTCCACAAATTTTGGAATCTTTTCAAAACTAAGCCAGATGGAAGAAATGGGACAAATTAGAACTCATTCAATTCCTTCAGCAGTTTGAGTATTGCCGTTTCTAGCTTGGATTTGGATATTCTCAAGTCTCTAGCAGTAAGATGGACATTCGAGAGACTACAAAGAGGAACAGGTATCCCTTGAGTGAATCCAAATTGTCTGGCGAACTGAGAAGGGCAATACACCTCAGATATGCATTTATAGGCTCGAGGGTTCAAAGTGCCAATGAATAATTCCCTTGGTAGCAGTACAGAGGCCCACATATCTTTATAAGGTGAGGTGGAGCACTCTTTATCAGCCAGAAAAGTCTGCAGCCAGGTTGGTCCTTTATTAGCTTCGAAAGGACAAAAAAAGGAGGCAGATAGAGAAATAGGGAGTTTGTGAAAGAAAGTAAGGTAATAAGCAACGGAAGCAGGATAGAAAGCAATCCTAGCATACTTTTCCCCATAAGTACTAGGATCCTGAACAAGGAATCTTAGACATTTGGGATGTAGGTTAGTGAAATAGGCGAAGAGCCAGAGTTGGAGCACCCAGAGGGGACCTCCTTGGTTAACGTCAAGAGATTATTCGCAAAATTGGGAGCAAGCTCTATAGACATGACCTAATAGATAAGGGGCAAGAGTTAGGTGTTTTTTTCAAGATAAGTGCCTTCGCAAGTGGAGCGAACTCAGGCATAATCCTCTGAGATGAAGTGCAAAAAAAAAACTTGCACAACCAGTATAAAATAAAGGAAAACAGTTCTCTGTCTCTCACAGGGCCTTCCCTTTTATTTTCAGCCTTTACGAAATCACTGTAAGAAGAGTTTAAGGCTAGAAAGGAAAATTTGACAGGGAGGTCTGGGTAGTTGGGAGTAAAAGGAGAGCCATGGGGTGAAAGCCCTAAAAGATGGCAAATATCAAGAACGGTAGGGGCCATCATGCCGCATCGAAATTGGAAGAAATTGAAAGCCATATTCCAAAAACATAAAGCAGTAGGAATTAAAAAGGGGTCCTTAGGAATGATGAACCTGGAGAGATGAAGAGCGTCGAGGATGCAGAGCTCCTGTAGGTCATCTTCCCTCGCAGGCACAACCCTGTCATACCATTCCTCCCATTCGGTTCTCAATGTCGGCCAGCAACGATGAGGCCGGGTCATTCTCCAATTGCTCCAGTCAAGCCCTCCTTCGTAGAGAAGAAAGTGATCCTCCAAACGGGGGTATAAAGCTGGAAGTTGGTCAGGGGCCTCTCGAAAGATGGGACCTAGGACGTACTCTTGTCGGTTGCTGTGGCGAGGGACGAAGAGACGTCCATCTATGGCGCTTCACCCACCAGTTGTTAGCTTGGCCCACCAGTTGTTAGCTTGGCGATTTCTTCATCAATACATTTCTTCAAAGCCATGGTAGGGCTGATATGGTCGCCAGCGAGCACTTTTAGCGAGGAAGGATCCATTGATAGCAAGTAGCGAGAAAGAGAGGGTTAATAGAAGATCGGTAGGGTTTGTGTGGTAAAAGGGCAAGTGATTTCAAAACACTGAAACAAAAGGGTTTTTAAAAGCTTTTGTGTTTGAAAAAATATATTGCGTAAATCGTTAAGTACTAGAAGTATGAATACGAATAGTTTCCTTCAATATTGATACTTTTGGAGGGAAAACACAGCCTAGATGCTGAGGCTAGCTTCGAAGTAAAATATTTGGCTTCGAAGCCAAATTTGGCGCCAAAAGCCAAAAGAACAACAGCTCGAAACAGAGAAGCCGGCTTCGAAGCATATTTCCATTCTTAAAAATGTAAGAATACTCAAGGATGGGTTTACTTAGAAGAGATCAAAGACCTGTAATGGGTTTCTTAACAAAAGTAATACCCTTGAGGCAAAACTTAAGGCCTCTTAAGGATGAGAATTGTTGTTCGAAACATCTAAACCAATAGTTGGTTTGTATATACACAGAGAATTGTTTGTTCGGTTAAAACAGTGTACCCCAAAGGCAATTTCCATATTGTTGTAAGTATGGACTGTTGCAAAACTAGTCAGTATTAACCATGACTATATTTTCGGTTATGATTAAAACAGGCTTTGAGGGGAAAGATTGTTAAAATTCGAAGCACCAATTCCAAACAAAAATCGACAAGAGTTGGTGACCATAGTCCATAAATTGGACAATTCATCTCAGCATCCTTATTGGAAGTGATTGGATCTATATTCGAAGGATAAGATTGTTAAATTCGAAGCACTGATTCTAAATGAAAATCAGCAGAATTGTCAATTCTATTCCAAAAGTTAGAAGAATTCATGTTAATTTTAGTGTTTTAACAATTGTGTCCAGTTTCGAAGAATGAATTTGTTCAGTTCGAAGCTCTGAATTGGCTTTTGAAGACAAAAGGAAATAGGGTCAAACAATGCCAAATACAGTAGAATTTTGTTTATATTCAAGCCTAGGGCAATTACATCGAATAACCCTATCTGGGTATGAACTCAAGCTCATAAAAATAAGGAATAGAATAAATAACAAGATCATGAAATTTGGTCCAACAGTGATCAATGAACTTTTGTTCTTTCTTTATTGTATCTTCTATTTCTTCTAATGTTGGCTGCATAAGTTGATGTGCTCTCACTTCATAGTAAAGCTCTTCAGCCTTTATTTCGAAAGCTTCCTCTCTCAAACTTTGTTCCAATTCGTCTATGACCAAATCATCCCAATACGTAGAATCTTTATTCTTGAAATCATCAAATTCTTCGATGAAGTTCTTTGCTTCATACTGGGCTTGAATTCGAAGAGACGAAAGTTGGCCTAAAGATTGTGTAGTAGCCATAGAATTTCAATGCCAGTAGAGGAGCAATGGAAGTTGGTCCAGGAACATATGAAGTTCTGCTTGGGCAAGGGGATTAAGGACATGGTCCCTAGTCAAAATATCACAAGCCCATCGAAGGTTCTTGAGAGGGACTTCGTCCTCAAGAACATTGAAGGGCAAGTGAGAGAAAGCGGCAAGCAAAAGTTGAGCTTGTTTCCGCTCAGCTGGAGTAGGGGATGGTGGAGGTTTATAAGGTGGAAAGACTTCATTCATGGGGAGGGCAAGCCTCAGTTTCTCTGTCCAGCAAAGAGTTAGTGGAGAAGAAGGTGTAGATGCTTCTGCTTCAGAAGATGGAGAAGAAGGTGAGGATGCTTCTATTATGGAAGATAGCGCGAGAGTAGAAGGAACAAAGGCATTAATATAATCATCCCAGTCAGAAAAACAAATCTTTGCCTTCTGGGCTAAGAATGATGGGTTGTACCCTTGTGCCTCTTCTGGGCGTCGGGCAACAAGCACTGTCGTTGTAGGCATGGAAGATGTATACCATGCCACAAACAGATTCTCCTCCAAACTACGTCGATGGTCAATGGGCACGTAGGGGTAGACCACTGAACTTCGAGCGTAGGAAGGAAACTCTAAAGGGTCAGTAAACTCAACAAAATGATGGTTGATTCGTTCCCTCAAATCACGGGTCTCAGGGGTCGACCAACTTGTCCAGCCAGAAACCCCAGAAGATGAAGAATTTGCAGCTTTATCCCATGCAGAGGTTTGTGAAGAAAAGTTTCCCAAGTCCATATTTGCAACTTTCTGAATCAAAGAATTGGGAGTAGTTTGTTCGAAGCACAAGAGTGAGTCAGAGGAAGAACTTCCTGTATCTATATTCATAAGTTTCTGAATCGAAAGATTAAGAGCAATGTGTTTGTAATCCAAAGGTCGATAATTTGTAAAGGCATCCATGACCTGAATATGGAAAGGTGGATAAAGATGGCTAATTAATGCATGAAAATTCTTTCGAGGAGGAACAGCATCATCATATGACTCTTCGTGTGCTCGATCAATGGAGGAGAAAGTTGATTCGGCCATAGAAGAAGTGTCAATCTATGCGAGTACTAAGGTATTGGGACGTTCACAAGACTGAAAGTGAATTAATGCAAATGATCATTAATAAATAACGGTTGCATTTCCAGAATTTAGACTCCATGCACGTTCCAAAAAGCGCGGGAAAGGCTTTGATCCACTAATATCACCAAGTATTGGGTATATTAGTGCGGGGGGTAATGTTGGCTACATATTTTGTAAAAGCAATCACAGTTCGACACGTGGCAGAGTAAGGGTAATGTAGGAAGACTAATCGAGTCTTCGATCCTGATCGTACACGTGGCAGTTAATATTGGTTCTCACATGATCTGAGTAGTATTGGATCAGTAAACAGATGCAAGGTGACGTAGCTTCAACGGTTACTCACATTCAAATTCAAATATAGGAGGGAAGCCTAACTGTAAGTGATGGTGTAGTGGAACTACTTATAAGGCAACATGATCAGGGATCACGGAGGAGCAGTTCGACGGTTTGAAGTACAGTTCGAAGGTCATCCTTGACAAGTATAAATAGTAGGGAAGCCCCCAGAAAAAAGCCCCAGACTCAGATCCAAGAAACCAGTCATTTACTTCATATTTTCTTTTCCAGTTTTACATTTCCAGTCTTTACATTTCCTGCACTTTAAATACCTGTTCTTTACATTCCTGCACTTTAAATTCTTGCACTGCACTTCGTTCATAGGAGTAGTTTCAAGTAGATTGTTGCTGTAAACCTCTTCGAGGCTAAGTTTGGATCATTGTAAGTTTTCATTTTAATGAAATACTTCAATTGTTCGTTATTTAACTGTTATTTTGCTTAACTTCTCCTAAGTCAAGCCACTAGTAAAAGTCCTCTTTATTGAGGCTGAAAGAACTACAACACAATCGTCTGATAATTGGTTGGCAATTATAATTTCTGTAAGGACTGATTGATCCTTGCTGGCACGCTCGCATTTACAAAATTACCCTTCGAAAGCCAAAAAGCCAACAGATATATAATCACTCACATTTTTATTTTTTGATGAAATGAGACTATCAGAGTTTCTATATTTATCCTCTATATAAATAATTTTAAAAGTATTTATAAAGAGACTCTCAAAATTATTGAGAAGTATCACTTTAATCTAGCTAAACAATATAGGTGTACGAATAAACTTTGTATATTATTGAGAAATATCATTTTACCTCTTAAACTGTAAAAGTGTATAAATGAACCTCCTAAACTATTGGCGTGTTGTGCTTTGACCCATTTCGTTAGGCGATTCAATTTGTACGCTTTTATAATTTAGGATTTCATTTGTACACTTTTATAGTTTTTTTTTTTTTTGTGGATAAGTAAGTCATATTATAACCAAAAAAGAAAGATATACAATGAAGTTCAATACACAGCTTTTGATGGGAGCACAAAAATAAACAAAATAAACTACTTCCATCAAAAGACAAACTGAGCTTATAGAAAACAAGCACAACATTCCCAACAAAACAAGGATTCAGAATTTCCTTCTAGCATTCTTCAAGTCATGAAGTTTCGCTTTAAGTTTTCTTCTGTTATCCTCTTTTGAAGTCTCCCCATAACTAGGATCACTTGGAGATGGACTCCCTCTATTTCTCAACTCTTGACTTGAATCTCCATTTCCTAACTCGTCCATATCACACGATTCAAGGACATCAAAGGCATTAGATGTTGAGGGGACAGAAGACTGCGTCTCTCTCTCTTCGTTGATCAATGGCGTTGAACCTTGCCCACTATCTCTCCCCTTTTTCTTCACCACTTCTCATTTAGTCAGAATTTGTGTTTCAGTGTCCTTGACTCTCCACTCATGTTTGAAGGAGGGAGGGTTCAAAGACTTTGGCTTTTGAGGGCACAAATTAGTGGTATGGCCAAAAGTCTTACAACCATCACACCTTTGAGGCTTCCATGGCACCTCAACTTGAATCTCATATGGGTCACCATAACCAAGATTTATTTTGAAAGACTTAGGGATCTCTTTATTTGCTAGCACTTCAATACAAATTCTTGCAAATGTAAGTCTGCTTCTCTTGAAAGTTGGCTCATCCAAATAAAGAGGAGTTCCCAAGATGCTAGCTATGTAATCCAAACCCTCTTCACTCCAAAGTTCCAAAGGAACATTGTACAACTTCACCCACAATGGTACACTTGAAAATTCACACTTTGTTAGTTTTAGTCCAGGTTGCCATTTTTTAATAACAATCAATCTAGCCCCAACATAATAGGGGCCATCTTCCAAGATTGTGTCCATAGCCTCTTCACTTTTTACTTTAAAGATAAAAAAACCATTGTCAATGGAGACAACGTCCTCAAGCAAATTTCCACTTTTATAGTTTAAGTGAAAAAGTGATAATTTTCAATAGTTTAAAGAGTCTAATTGTACACTTTTATATTTTAAAAAATCAAAATAATACTTTTCAATAATTTATGAAATTTTGTGTAAATAGTCCTAATTTTAATTCACATGAGTCTCTTCATGGGTTACGAGTCATGCCGTCATGGACACTTAACCTCAAGTATGAAATCTGACCCAATTTCCTATAAATTACAACCGAAAATGATATAAAAACTAAATAAATTGAATTAATATTAATATGAATTCAAAATAACATGACAAAACACAGACTCCTATAATACTCACATTTTCAAAGACCACAAAGATTGTTGGTAAATTTTACGTTTGGTGTCAGGTACATAACGGTAGAGGAGCTTTCTAGCCTAGGCTATAAGGTCAACATCATACACAACCAACTGCAAAAGCATGGCACTTTGTTATAAATACCTTGGTTAGTTTAACCCCACTTACCTCATTTGTATTAGAGTTAATTACAATTTAACCTTCTCCATTGTTATTAAATCACTTTACTTATTTTAATTTTAATAACGTACATTTAGACTATTTAATTATAATAAAAAATATACCAATTAAAGCTTTCTATTACATGATAGTATCTAGTAAATGGAATGGAATGGAATTGACATAAGATAAACTTTGATATGATGTAGATAAAGAAGGATATTTTGATCCATTTCATACGTTTGCTCAGCCTCTTGGAGACGGTACACATTGACAACACGAAGATCTTGAAAGCTTTGATATGTGCCAAGAAAGATCAATTGCCACTCATTGATGGTTATACTAAGAAAAGGGTTTGCTCATATTCATATATCCTATTTATACACTACTGTATTTTACTTCAAATTTCATTGTAATTTCTCATTTTTTAATTTTATTAGTCAACCCTTTTCACCTTCGTTCGAATTGCAACACAACCCTTCCCTTAATTTGGTGTTTAACATTATGATGAAAAAAGTTGTAATTTAACCATAATCTATCATCTCTGACTTCTTGAAAAGTTTCCATTGATTAATCTTTTTTGTAGATGCAGACCGCCCGAACTCCGCTCCGCGCGCGAGGGCGCGAATTGTAGTTCTAGCTACTACAGTTCGGACTCCTATCACGGTTCTGAATCTAATCTCACAAAGTGCAATGTAAGACTGATAAATCACCAAAGAGTCCAAATCCGGCAAATCTTTTTGGAAAATCGATTTTAATTAAAAAGCACCAAACATAGACTGCTTTTCTAGATTTCAGAATTGCCACCTAAATATTTTGTTTTGGGAAAATTTAGGAAACCTTGACTCATGCCTAAGGCCTCGTGTTTGTCATCACCAAAGTTGCCTCGGCTCGGGAACTTGAGTACGAGAGGAGAAGGTCTTGAAATGAGTACCCCCGCTCGCCCGATCAAAGATCGGCCTTTACTAACATGATATGTTGTTTTTTAAAACACATGTGTTCTTATTCCGGTTTATTAGCTAACCTTACTATATGATGCGCACAACATACAAGTATAAACTAAATCACTCAATTTGGAACAAAAAATCTCATGTTTGTTTGTTTGAAAAATGGTTTGAAAGTACTACTCACAAGTAGGCTAAGTCGCGGATGTGCCACCCTCAAGTAGGCTTAGAAAACATGGTGATTTGCCACTTCAAGTGGGCTTAAAACGCACATTTCGATGAATTGTCCCAATTCAAGTAATGAAGGCTCCATCCACAGGCATTCATGCAATTAAACACTTAAACAGTTAGTCTCATGGCAAGCATGCTATTATGGCAACATACACATCTCATGCAGAATGCTAAAGCATAAACACTCACAGTGTACTCCGAGCCAAAACAAAAGCTAGTTAGTAATCATGCATAATCCTAGCTATGTTAAGATGCCTAATGCAACACATGCAAAAATGCAACTAAAATAGGCTCGGCTATCTAAGATGGCATATGAATGCAACACTTGATAACATGCTTTGAAACACTGTATTCAAAAAAGTGTATTGAAATACAATGCAGTTTAAATGATGCACCGAGCCCGGTACATGCAAGACGGATGAATGAATGCAAACATGCGAAGCATAAGTATGCTAATTGAAACATGCCCTAAAACTAACCATCGAAAGCTCGTAAATAAAAGGGAGAAAGATGTGGGGTTGGAAGACATTCACACACACACGCACACTTATTACAAAATTTGCCCTCTCGACGAGGGTCCGAATAATAAGCTAACTAGCTAATCTAAGCTAATTAAACTAATTATTATAAAACGAAAACTAATTAACTAACAAGTTAACTAATTACAAACACAAATGAATAGCTAAGTGCATTAACTACTTAAGTACAGAACCAAATAACTAACTAGCTAAGCAAAGCAATAAAACAGGAGCCTCGAGGCGAGAAGTGCATGCATGCTCAATCACCTCACTCGAAAATCCATCGCTATGCCCCAACTTGCCTCTGTTTGCATTTCATTTCAGATCACTGCACAAACCTCCAGATAGCTTCTATTTCAACATAGGAACCTCCAGAGGGTTGCCGACCACTTAATGGTGTTGTAGACCACCTGTAGACCACCTAAACATGCTGCAGACTCATAAAAAGTGGTCGGCCAGCTAGTTTTTCCTGGTCTGCCGACCAGAAATTCTACCCAACTCCATTTTTGCTGCAACAGAGAACAAGAAGGGGCACAGCAGTGTATTTGCAAGGTATGTTTGCATAACCACCCTCCCTATCATTTCTTAAGCTCAAGGGAGTGCGATTCTCCATTCTCGAGCCACCAACCGAGCATCGCAATGTACGATGGCCGAGAAGCCAAGATTGCACGAATCAATGTCAATGAATGCACAAATAACACATAAAGGCCTTAACCTCTATCATGCTTGATCAAGAGGGTCGGGGACCGAGAAATGAGGCACATTTCATCACTTCAAGTATGAAACGTCCCTCATTTCTCGTGTTTGGATTAACACTCTATCCAAACACAATGCAATGCAACGTGATCAACCTATCAATGTTAATGGCATGCAAACACAATGCAATGCAACAACATGCAAACAACATGCAATGCGACAAAATGCAAACACAATGCAATGTAACAGCATGCAAACAACATGCTCTTCTATGAATGCTAGAATGGCATGCACGAGTTTCTAACATATGAATAATGCATGCATGGCAAGTTTAAAAGCCTAAGGCATCAAAGCTAGGAAAGAACATCTCACAAGAGGCATGCAATACAATGCTCAATGGACTTAAACCGAATATGGACAGACCTAAATCACGCCAAAACAGTGTCCAAAATGCTATGAAATGATGGCATGAAAGGCAAGATGGTGATGTTGATGCAATGGCCTATCAACTAAGCATAAGAGCACAACTCTTAAACATGATTAAGAAGTGACAAACATGGAAGTGTGACAACACTATATGCACTGAAATCATGTATGAAACGATGCCAAATCATGCACATGTCACAAATGAAGCATGCTAGGAGGCTCAAAATTCAAGGCTAGCCAAGCCAATTGCACTACAGCTATACAATACATGAACCATATGGCCAAGACGACCCAAAACAGTCCTAGAGCATGTCAAAATGATGCTAAAACATGTATGGAGTAGAGCTAACACATGCTAGCATGAAGGGCATGAAGCATAGAGTATGCAAGGCCAATAAGGAGGATTACACTACACCTACCAAAACCAAGCATGAGATGACTTCACCAACAAAAATCAGAGTTCTATCATGGCAAAATAACACCAAAAACACACTAATATGGCAGCCCAAAAGCTTAGGCAAGATGGCATACATATTGGCTCATACTTAAGGCATAAAGCACCAATCCTCCAAAGCATTGAAAAAGTGACACATGTGAGTGTGTGGCCACACTACATGCTCTGAAATCACATAACAAATGATGCCAAATCATGCAAATAGCCCAAGCAATGCATGCTAGTGACTTGGGAATTCAAAGCTAGTGAACTAGAATGCACTATGGCTATACAAAGCAAGGCATGCATGACCAAAACAACATAAAACAGAGCTTAAGCATGGGAAATCATAAGTAAAAGCTTGCTGGAGTTGAGCAAAAATCATGATGCATATTAGGCTAGTTTGTGGAATTGCACTACAAGTGCAAAGAGCATGCAAGAGGCTATCAAACCAACCCAAAACAGAGCTAAAGCATGCTAAAACAACACCAAAAACATGCTGAGATAGAGCCAAAACATGCTAGAAAGGCATGCTACTTTATAAGCTACAAGTAGGATTATACTACAAGTACAAGAAGCATGCAAGGGTGGCCTAAACTAAGCCAAAACAGAGGCATGACAGGTCTAAAAGGTCACAAAAAAGTGCTCAAACAAAGCCTCAAGAAGAAAGAACTACATGCTCTTTTGATGAGCCATCAGCACAAGCAAACAAGAGAAGAGGGGAGGGAACAACCCCCTCCTATTTAAGACCTCAAAACACACTTTCCACCACTGAAATTCCTCTGGAATTCAGTGGTGAAGAGGTCAAATAAAGGTGATCACAAAGGCCTAAAGTGACGGCTCAAAATAAAGCCAAACAAGGCACAAAATGGGGTAGACTACCCCCAACACCAAAGAGGCCTCAAACCAACATTTCAAACACTTAAAATCATAACTTTTTGCAGTAGAAAGTTAGGCCTAAAACATCATGCAAATAGGGCCAAAAGCTTAATCAAAAACAAAGGTTTAAGGGGTTAGAAACTCACCCTTGAAGAACAATTTCAAAGCAGCAACTCTAGCAACCTTTTTTTGACCAAAAGCAATCCAAAAACTCCAAAACCAGCTTCAAGATGCCTCAGCTCCAAGAGTATGGTGTTTGAGTAGGTGTTTGTGTGCAAAAATGTGAAGAAACTACACTTTCAAGCACAAATATAGAGCAAATAAAGCAATATAGAGATAGAGATATATGTATATGCCCTAAGCAATTTTCTGAACCTAAGACAAGAGGAGGAGGCTCCTTTTATAGAAAACCATACATCAAGCTTATTCAACAAGCTTGAAGCTTGAATCAATCCCTCCATACACGTGTATGGAGGATGCTTTCTGTGCACAACAACTGACACAGCTGGCATGGAAAATATCTGCAGAAAGTGCAGGAAAGCTGCCGACCTAGTTAAGTGGTCGGTCAGTTACTAGCACTGGTCGGCCGACCAGAAAAAGTGGTCTACAAGGAGACCAACTGGTCGGCAAGGGGGAGAGGTGGTCTGCACAAAGAAAACAAGGTGGTGGCATGGCTGCCGACCACTTTAGGTGGTCCACAGACCACCAAGACCAATTGGCCGACCAAAAAACTGGCTAGCAGGGAAGAAAAGTGGTCTACGAGAGGGAAAGGTGGTCTACAGACCTCTGTCTCCCTCCAGGCAAGGGCAACAAGGCATGGTTCAAAAACCAAGCCAAGAAGAGAACGTTAAGAGGTTCCGAGACAAGGCGCTCGACCGAAGGCTCCAAAAACCAGAAACTAGTCTACAAGAGGGAAAAGTGGTCTACAGACCTCTCTCTCCCTCCAGGCAAGGTCAACAAGGCATGGTCCACAAACCAAGCCAAAACACAAAGAGTTCAGAGGCCCGGAGGCAAGACACTCAGCCAAAAACTCCAGAAACTCAAAACGAGTACAAACATGCGTGATCATCGAGTGCTCAATCGATGACGTCTGAGTCTTAAGGTTGGTCAAAAATGGAATGTCTACAGTATGACAAATGCAGGTTCACATAGATATGTTAAGGAGGAAGAACGTGTTGTTACTCATTTCAAACGTAGACCTCTCCTATGAAGAACATTTCTTTCTCCATCAGTTGTACATAGAGGCAAAACAACACCCAAAGGAGAATCAGTATGAGGTTGTGTGGATTCCTATCATGAAGGAAACAATCCCACGGGACGAGGTGCATCAAAACAAGTTTAAGCACATACAAGCTTCAATGCTATGGTTCTCTTTGTACCAACCTTCACTACTTGATCCAGGAGTCATCAAGTACATCAATAAGGTCTGGAACTTCAACAATAAGACTATGATCGTGTCAATAGATCCACAAGGCAAAGTTATGAATTATAATGCAATCTATATGTGTTGGATTTGGGGGAATCGTGCTTTCCCATTTTATAGCATGAGGGAGGAAGCACTCTAGGAGGAGATGCCTTGGACAATTGAGTCGTTGGTAGGATACATCAATCCATCCATCGTTGATTAGGGTAATATGACTTTTTTTTTTTCTTTTTTTTTTTCTAATTGCCACTCAATGCTCACTACAACATATAAGAATTTTGAGGGACAATTACAAAAAAATAAAAATAAAATCCAAAGAAACAAATTTTTAATTTTTAATTTTATTAATTTAAACCTTAATCTTTTGATTTAAACTCTAGTCTAAAATGTTTGTCTATTTTCATTAAATAAAACCAATGAAATAATAGTATTTTAGACATTAAGCTCAATCTAAATATACATAAAATGTCTAAGGATATCATTTTTCATTGAGTTTAATTAATAAAATACTTTTTTTTTGGTCAATTTTACTTAATGAAAATAGCTAAATGGTTTAAATTAAAAGCATATCAAAAGTTTATGGTTTAAATGATGAGATAATATAGTCCAACTTAGAAGCCCAACCAGAGTCAAGGGAAAAGAAGTTCAGTCAGCATTTAGTTACCAAACCATAGTTATGTTAGAATCAGTTATAAGTTGGTTAGAACTATAGTTAGTTAGGTTATTACACTCAAGTGTATAAATCTGTGTACTGATATTCTATTCAATCTAAAAAAAAAGAAACTCTTGATTCTTTGAAATCTCTTTATGGTATCAGAGCAATTTTGAGCTCCAACAAGCCCTAGGTTTCTTCCATGGTAGATCCATCAGATCTCCCTCCAAATCTCACATTACTCATCTCAAATCTCAATTCTTTTATGAATGTTAAGCTTGATTCTTCAAATTACATCGTGTGGAAAAATCAATTGCTCAATATTTTACGAGCGAAGAAGCTTCTCTACTATGTTGATGGATCGTTGTCGTGTCCTCCATCGATTGTTTGTGATTCTTCAAACAAAGAGGTTGTGAATCCAAAACATCAACAATGGTCAACTGTTGATGCACATTTGTTAAGTTGCATCACCGCAACTTTATCTCCACCGGATCTTCACATCGGTTTGCTCTTGCAAATCAAGCTTTAAGGTATGGATATCACTGGAAAAATGATTTACCTCTCTCTCTCGGTCTCATATACATCAACTCAAGAATCAATTGAATCGTCTCTCCAAGAAAGGGCATTCTATGGAGGATTATCTAGGTCAAGTAAAGGCTCTCTTAGATCAGTTAACTCTGGTCTCCTCTCCAATTGATGATGAAGATTTAGTGCTTATCATTCTAATTGGTTTGCCATATGAGTACAACGCCTTCAAGACTACCATTCGAGCACAAGCTGAGTCCATTTCTATCGATTGTCTATGCTCGCTGCTCTGCTCCGAAGCTGTTGATGTTGAGTCTTCAGCCAAGCACTCTAATTCTGCTGATGTACCTTTTGCGTATGTTTCTAATAGGCAAAATTCTTCTCCATTTGCTAAGTCTGACAGAGGAGGTTATCGTGGTGGCTATTGTAGAAATTCCAACAGAGGCGGTCGATTTTTCAAGGGCAATTGTAACCGCAGTGTTGGAGGCAACATAATTTCTACTCCAAATTCTGCCTCTGCTTCTCATTCTTCTGGTTCTCCTACTAGTTTACTCATTTGTCAAATTTGTGGCAAAGCCAATCACACAGCTCTTGACTGCTGGTATAGAGTGGATCAAAGTTTTCAAGCTCCTTCATCTACTATGAGAGGTACTTTCCCTAAGGCTTATGTTGCCTCTTCTTCATCTAACAACAACAATGCGAATTGGTACCTTGATTCTAGGGCTACTAGTCATCTCACTAATAATCTCAACAATCTATCTCTCTGTCAACCATATGAAGGTGAGGATTATGTTACCATTGGTGATGGGACTCAATTGGCTAGTCATCATGCTGGCAATGGTTTGCTTCCCACTCCTTCTACTACGCTTAAACTTCATGATATTCTTCATGTTCCTTCCATCTCTTCTAATCTCCTTTCTGGTCAAAAACTAGCTGCTGATAACAACTATACTATTACATTTGATGAACATTCCTTTGTTATTCAGGACAAAGTCACCAAGAAACTACTGTTTCAAGGCCATCATACTAATGGTCTATATCATCTTTCTATGCCATCTTCATCTCCATCTTCTTCACATTGTTTTCACTAGTTTTACTACCGTGTCCTCTTTCCCTGATTAGCATTTTAGATTGGGTCATCCCTCTCTACAGAAGCAGAAGCATCTCTCCAAGTCTGCTAATATTTTTTTTCCTAATACTAGTTCCGGCACCTTGTGTACTCATTGTTGTGTCTCTAAGAGTCACAAGCTTGCCGTTAGTCTATCAAATTCTACTATAAATAAGGCTCTGGCATTGATCCATACTGATGTTTGGGGGCCTTTTTCTCCCTCTGTAGCTGGACATCGCTATTATGTACTTTTCATTAATGACTATAGTAAATTCACTTGGTTGTTTCCTTTTTCCTATAAGAGTGAGGTTTTTAACAAATTTCTTGAGTTTAAAATGTTTGTTGAAAATCAATTTTCTACTCATCTTCAAATTCTCCGTAGTGACAATGGTGGTGAATATCTTTCTCTTGAGTTTCAACATTTCCTCGCTTCCCACGGCATCCAGCATCAATTAACCTGTCCCCATACCTCTGCTCAGAATGGGGTAGCTAAGAGAAAACATCGCCACATTGTTGATACTACTATTGCTCTTATGCATCACTCTGCTATTCCCATTCAATTTTGGTTTGATGCTATTGCTACTGCTGTCATGTTCATTAATCACCTTCCAATTGCCAAGCTTAACTTTCTTACCCCTTTTGAGGTTCTATTTGCTCATTCTCTAGATTATTCTATTCTTCGCACATTTGGTTGCCGGTGTTATCCTTGGTTAAAGCCATATACTTCCCACAAGTTACAACCTCGTTCTATTCCATGTGTTTTTATTGGCTATCATCCTACTGTAAAAGGGTATCGATGTCTCGATCCACAATCTGGCAAGGTCTATTTGTCCAGGCACATGGTCTTTGATGAGAGGCCTTTTCCCTTTGTCTATCCACCTCTTTTATCTTCTTCTTCTTAGTCTTCTTTATGCCTCAACTTCAGACCTTTTTCTAGTTTACCTCTGTTCCTTATTCCAGTTCTGTTGTTCCTCCGTCTAGTTCAGCACCTCAAGGTGTTGGTTCATCTGTCCAGCCCTCTTCTATTCAGCTCCCATGAGTTCAGTAATCCCCTGTACAAGTCTTGCCAGACTTGGCCTCACCCAATCCTGTTCATTCTCCTTCTGTTGTCCCTCCATCCTCTTCTATTCCTGTTTCTTCTCTTTTTATTCAATTACCTTCTTTGCCTCCACACCCTCCTCTAAATCACCATCCTATGACAACTCGCTCTAAATCTTCCTCTCAATCTCTGTGTTTTCTTGCTTCATCTAATTTTGAATCTACTACATATGCTCAGGCTTCTCTATCTTTTGCTTGGTCTCAAGCAATGCTTGAGGAATATCAAGCTCTTCAGCAACAAGGCACTTGGACTTTGGTCTCTCTCTCTTCTAATAACCACGCCATCAGTTGCAAATGGGTGTATTGGTTAAAAAAGAATTCGGATGGTTTCGTTGCTCGCTATAAGGCTCGTTTAGTTGCCAAGGGCTATCTTCAAGAGGCTGGGGTTGATTATCAGGAAACTTTCAGTCCCGTGGCCAAGCAACCTACCATCCAAGTCTTACTATCTCTTACTCTTCATTTTGGGTGGACTATTAAGCAGTTTGATGTCTCCAATGCTTTTCTCCATGGCACTCTTGATGAAAAAGTATATATGCACCAACCTCAAGGGTTTGTTGATCTTAATCATCCTTAGTTCGTTTGCAAGCTGCATAAGGCCTTCTATGGCCTTAAACAAGCTCCTAGGGCCTGGTTTTCTACTTTTCCTCTTTTCTTCTTCAACATGGTTTTAAGTCTAGTCATTGTGATTCCTCCCTTTTTATTCATCACACCTCCACTTCTCTCACTGTTTTGTTAATCTATGTTGATGATATCTTGTTAACTGGTAATGATCCTTTTTTTCTCTCTTTCTTGGTCTCCCAAATGCATTCTTCCTTTTCCATGAAAGAACTTGGTCTTCTCAACTACTTTCTTGGTATTTCTGTTCATACCACTTCTTCTGGCTATTTTTTGTCCCAAACTAATTATGCCACAGAACTTCTTGTCAAAGCTGGCATGTCCTCCTATAAGCCTTATTCGTCTCCCATGGTTGTTAAATCCTCCTCTACTCCAGATTCTGTTGTTCATTTCTCTAATCCATCTTTCTATCGGTCTATTGTCGGTGCTCTTCAGTAGCTCACTATTACTCGTCCCAACTTATCATTTGCTGTTAACTCTACTTGTCAATTCATGCATCAACCTCTCAATTGCCATTTTGCTGCAGTTAAACGTCTCTTTCACTATCTTAAAGGTACTCTTACTCATGGTCTTCAGTTCTCTTCTGGCCCTCTTCTTCTCCATGCCTACTCTGATTCTGATTGGGCTAGTGATTCTCTTGACTGTCGTTCTACTACTGGCTACTGTGTCTTTTTAGGTTCCAATTTGATTTTTAGACTGCTAAGAACCAGCCCACTATTTCTCACTCCTCTGCCAAGGCTGAATACCGCGCTTTGCCTCAAACAACTACTGAACTCAGTTGGTTAACTATGCTCCTCTCTGATCTGCATCTTGTTGTTCCTCCTCCCACCTTATGGTGTGACAATCTTTCGGCTATTTTCTTTGTCTAGTAACCCTGTCTTTCATGCTCGTTCGAAGCATATTAAAGTGGACTACCATTATGTTCATGAACGGGTTGCTGCCAAGCAGTTGTTCATCTGTTATGATTCCACTTCTGATCAAGTTGTCGATATTCTTACCAAGCCTTTGTCTGTTAGTCGATTTCAGTTTTTACAGCACAAGCTTCGGGTTCGAGCTTCTCCCATCAGCTTGCAGGGAGATGATGAGGTAATACAGTCCAAGTTAGAAGCCCAACCAAAGTCAAGGGAAAAAAAGTCCAATCAGCATTTAGTTACCAAACCATAGTTATGTTAGAATCAGTTGTAAGTTAGTTAGAACTATAGTTGAGTTAGGTTGTTACACTCAAGTGTATAAATCTATGTATTGATATTCTATTCAATCTATAAAAAAAATAAAATTAAAAATAAAAATAAAACTCTTGATTCTTTGAAATCTCTTTATTAAATTGATAAAATTAAAAGTTCATGATTTATTTTGTTATTAAAATCAAACTTTGGGTTTTTTTTTTTTTTTTTTTTTGTTAAGATCATGTAAAAGAGGTTGATTTTTTGACGACATTTAATGAAAATCTTAATGAGCTTGGTTCGCTAGATCAGTGCAACACTTTCATCATTCCCTATGCCGAAAGAAGCAGCAGCATTTCTGACATGCGTACTTGTGATGATTGTGGCTGCCTTATGGAGGAGTTTATTGTGTTTAGTTGAATTATTAGTGACTAATAAGTTATTAAGCAAGGTCATACTCCTTTGAGGAGAGGAAGAACTTTAATAGGGATATAATTAAACCCATTTTAAGGAAGAGTGATTACCATCATTATTACCTTTTTCTAAAAGAAAAACTAGAAACTGATCTGGAATTTCATATTATGGTATAAATTTGATCTAGTTTGAGAGCCACTCCATGAATAAATCTAATCCCCAAACTAGGAAAATTTCTTCTGTTTTTTGGTCGGAATTATGTAATATTATCAATAAATAAATGATGCTAGTATTATGTATTAGAAATTCTAATTTAGGGCTTATGTATATACATATATTGTTTTTCAAAAATGTTATAAACCCCCACCCTTATCAACCCATAATTTATCCCCAATGTGTTTGATGAAATTTGCAGTTCATGAGTTGGGGTTTATAATGTTGTTTGTTTTTAGGTTCTAGTTGTTGCTATTGATCTATACTTAGTGTCACCTGCAAAAGTAGTGTTCAAGCTAGCTTTCTTGGAAGAATTCCAAACATTAGCTATGAGCTCCACATTTCAGTGAGCATGAATTGCCTTATTCACACAAACTAATTGAGATAATCTATAGAACTAATAAAATTAAACAAAAAAATTCACTCCCAGGTACAATTTGCAGATTTTTTGGCCCTTTTGTGCCACCAATACAAGGCATTAAGATTTTGAAGATTTTGGGCTCAAAGAAGCAAAATAGTATTGGGCCATATAGGGCTCAATTTCAAGGACATTTGAAGCAATTTTGAAATTTTTTTGGGTTGTGTAGTTTTTATTTTTATTTCTTTCAAGTTGCCCAATAGATTTGTCCACCATTGGCAACATAGGGTGTGATTGACCAGGCTCCAAATAACATGACTTTAAAGGCCTGACTACAGTGATATTTAGACCGTAAGGCCCGTTTATTTTCAGATGTAGAATGGTGGAGATTTATAATAAGGAAATTAATAGTGAGAGAATTGTTAGTGAGAGTATTAATAATGAGAGGATTAAGTAAAATTGTATTTATTTTGATGATAGTTGTTAGTGTAGGTATTGTTAAATTATTTTTATATAAAATAATAAATAAAATACAAAAACATTAAACATTAATGTTAAAAAAAAATGCCCAACGTGTAAAAAATAAAAAATAAAAAATTGAAAAAAAATAAAACAAATAAAACAATGATTTTTACTTAACAAAAAATACAAAAAAAATTAAACATTAATATTCAAAAAAAATGCCCAATATGTAAAAAATAAAAATAAATAATAATAATAATAATAATAATAATAATAATAATAAAATAATCCGGCGGACTATTTTTCCAATACCACCTCTGTAACGCCCCCAAAATAATACAATAAATACAATTCATAAGCGGAAAGATAATAGAAATAATATGCTTCCATTCATCAGAGTTCGTATACAAAAGAAAACACATGCGATATACATTCACAAATTGTTCCTCCTGAATCTACAACATGTGTTACAAGGATAAGGGAACTGAAACTAAACAGGTAATCTTATGCCCTATAGGTTTGCATCTTTCCAAGTCATTGCTTGGTTACAACAAAATGAGCCTAGCTCAATACAGTTAAATCCCTTGGCTATACAAAAAAATATAACAGAATAAAGAAGCTCTTCCCTCCAAGCTATTGCCTTGGTGGAGGCATCTCACCAACATTTGGAAATGTTTTTTCCAAATAAGGTGAGCCAAAACTCAATAAGAACAATCTAACACAATATATGAGATTTAACAAAGATATAAGTACAATGTCTATTGTCATGACCCAAACCCGCCCCTATAGGTTAGCGCCGTAACCAGCCAATAATTTGTGATTACCAAAGGCATACTTAACAATAATAATAATAATAATAATAATAATAATAATACAATATAAGGGGGCTGGGGAAAGCCAATCAATAATAAGATAATGTCCAATGAGCTGTAAGGACCTAAATAGAAATAAACTTTCATATACATAGCTATATACATAACCATTTATGCCCATAAACACATATATGCAAGACAAAATACAAGTTAGGGAATTAATCCCATCACCAAAAAAAAGTATCATTAAAAGTCTCAAAACATTCTTTTCACTTGGCAAACCCAAAAAGGGGAATTTGAACCTACCAAAAAAGCCTTAACACATGCTAGTTCGGAACCTCGCAATGAAGAACAATAACTGGCTTGACAAAACAAGGGTTCGAGTCAACGCCTCTAGCTTTGATCCGGTGCCTGGCCACCTACATATATATAATAAACTGTGAGCTAAAACCCAGTGAATAACATATATGTAAAGAGGTTAAGAATGATATCCTTATAGTCTTTGAACCAATCAATTATCAATAGAACATTTTCAATCAATATCGTTTTGTCAATCAATCGTTCAATCCTTTAATTCAATCAATCATATTCATATAGGTCATACGTAATACATCCATTAGCAACAATACAATAGGTCTTAAAGACCGAACAAGCAATTGATGGCCATCAAACAAGAACAATAGTTCCAAGATTTGGAACTAATAGAGATCTCTGTAATAATAGCGATATCAATAACAATAACAATACGCTATGGATGCCATGAATACAATTCAAAAGAGGATCATCATTCAATCGATAAAAAGTAACCGTTTAGAAACAATATAATTTATCATTCAGAAAATAAATACAATTTGAACATATTTTTACAACATTGTTACTCACAGTGGGCTTCTCGATATACGCACTATTGGTTCAACGTCCGACCTAAACAAATAAAGTCAAGCATAACAACTCAATTACATTCGTATCAAGGGCCAATTCTATTTGATTCGGTTGTGTTGTCACGCCCTCAAAATATAACCCATAACATACACAATAATACGATGCATTACTTAAGAGAATAAATCATAATTCATTCATCAGAGTATCCTAAATAAAGTCATTACATATAACATCCAAAATAAATGCCCTACGGGCTTACATCTTGCCAAGCCAACACTTGGACACAAAAACATGAGTTCTAACAAAAACAAATAAAGCCCTAGGCTTGAATGTTTACATGTAATTCAAATAAAACAAATAACTAAAGACAATGCTTCATTGTCCAAATCCTTCCAAGCTAAGTCCTTGGAGGTAGTGAATCACTTGGACCTGAAAATGATGTTCCCATATAGGGTGAGCCACAGCCCAGTAGAAATATACTAAACCAAATATAAGCATTGAATAAAGCAATAACACTTAATAAATGGTTAACAATGATAATCAGTTATATCAATATACAATCTTAAGACACTAATGTCTATGACACTTATCAATATCCATTATTATCAATGTGGCTCAGAACCTGGCCAAACTTACAAGGTGAACTATATAGCATATTCACATTACTTCCAATATCAACAACACAAATGAGACTCAGGCTCATATCAAAACACTTCATACTTCCAGATTGATACACATTTTAGTGCTGTATCAATAAAACACTTCAATATAAATAAGCACACATAAAAGTGATGCTAATGGAGTCCATCCCCTATCTCCTCCCAAACAAAATCCGGTTTAGAGGTCCATCCCCTATCTTCCTTAAACCGTGGAGTACATCCCCTATCTCCTCCCACACAAAATAATGTATGTAAACACATAACATATACAACACACAATCAATACACATAATGTCTGTATTAATTCAACAGTCAAGATTAATGACTTAACCAATGATTAGTTTCAGTTATCCCTAATCCACATGCAATTTCTACAACAATCACGACTATCCTCCACCGATAGCCCAAAACAGTTATTTCTAGACTTGGAAATAAATAATTCAACAATTAAATAGACGAGTGATTTAAATTAACCAACTACCCCATTTAATCAATAAATTCTTCTATCTCATGAATTTAACTAATTCCCTCAATATTCCTCAAATTAAATATACAATTCAATTTATTTAAACAACTAGGGTTTTTCCCAAAATTACCAAAATACCCCCAACATATTAAAATGCCAGAACTTAGAACAATACGTATACATTGGAGTAGGAAATCCCTACCTCGAAGAAATCAACAAAAATGGAGAAGATGGAGATGACGACCCAAAATCCAAAGTGCTCCAAATCCAAGATCGTTCAAATTAAACTGAAGCCCTCGACCCACACTACCTTTTTAATAAAGCAACTAGAGTAGAAACACACTCTAAATAGATCAAACCTAAGAGACAAGGTGAGTTGGGAGAGAGAGAAGTCGGACCTAGGGTTTGGAATCCAAAGAGAAGATGAAAAACTAACCAAAAACCCGCTGCTGCCTATATAAACTAAATAGGCTCGCTCGAGCGAAGAGAAGCTCGCTCGAGCGACCAGACACAAGAAAGTCTCGCTCGAGTGAAGGAAAGCTCGCTCGAGCCAAGAATGCGATGCTTCAGATCTGCAACCCAGAAGCACGCTCGAGCGACAGAATGCTCGCTCGAGCGAAGAACTCGAAAACATACACCTCGCTCGCTCGAGCGAAGAAACACTGCTCTCAGGTCTAAACTAGACGCAATCGCTCGCTCGAGCGAAGAAACCTTGGCTCGAGCCACCAGAGACAAAACTCAACCCTCGCTCGAGCGACCAAACCCTCGCTCGAGCGACCAACCCAAAAACTGAACAGCAACACTTGGTTTCCGGACTCAACCAACCTGTAACAAACCTGCCCAACACAACCCATAACTTAAGAATAGGAATTTAAAGGACAACAACAATTATATAATGACAGAATCTACGAAACCCAAGTCCGAGTACAATAATCAAATGGGAAAAGACCGGAGTCGCTATAACCTCCCCCCCTTAAAGAATTTCGTCCCCGAAATTAAGCATAAGTTTTTCAAAAAAAAGTTTTTTCTCATTTCCCATTTATCTGCTATAACAATAATAAACAACTTGACCCAATATTGGTCACTTCATCTCTTATCAAGAGGCATCTCACAATATGTATATAAAACAACATATATAACAATCTATAACAATATTATGCATTTTTCCTTTCAATCTCAACAATTTCAATATCATATTCAATTTCATGATAGAACTCGAATTCAATATATTCAACATAATGAATGTTATACTAAACTTCCATTATAAGGCAAGTTTCAAATTATTAACATTAAACCAAAACATTCTCAATGTTTTCCAACTTAAGATATATATAAAGTTCTTAAGTCAATAATATTACAAAATCTAAATACAAAGTTACAAATCACTAAACATGTCCGGATATTTCTCGCAGACTTCCAATTCACGTTCCCAAGTGGCTTCCTCCACCCCGTGATGTTTCCACAAAACCTTTACCAAAGGAATGGTCTTGCCTCGTAAAACTTGATCCCGTCTATCCAAGACTCGAATTGGTCTTTCCTCATACGAGACATCCTCGTCAACCACTAAATCAGTCCAATTCAACACATGTGATGGATCCGACTCATACTTCCGAAGCATACTCACATGAAACACGTCATGTACTCCGGACAACTGCGGTGGCAAAGCTAAACGATAAGCAGCCTCGCCAATCCTCTCAAGGATCTCAAAAGGACCAATGAACCGAGGGGACAACTTTCCGCTCTTCCCAAACCTCATCAATCCCCGTCTAGGTGATATCTTCAGAAAGACATGATCACCCACCTCAAACATTAAAGGTCTCCTCCTACGGTCGGCATAAGATTTCTGACGACTCTGGGCTGTAACAAGTCTCTTACGGATAAGCTCAACTTTCTCCGTCGTTTCCCTCACCAACTCCGGACCCAATAGAGGTGCATCACCCACCTCGGCCCAACAAACTGGAGATCTACACGGTCGGCCATACAAGGCCTCAAACAGTGCCATACCAATACTAGACTGGAAACTGTTGTTGTAGGCAAACTCCACCAAAGGCAAGTGCCTCTCCCACGACCCACTGAAATCAAGAACACAACCCCGAAGCATATCCTCAAGAATCTGAATAGTACGCTCGGACTGCCCGTCAGTCTGAGGATGATAAGCCGTGCTAAAGATCAACTTAGTGCCTAAGGCACTCTGCAAACTCTGCCACAACCTAGCAGTAAAACGAGGATCTCTATCTGAGACGATCGTCACTAGGACCCCGTGCAACCTCACTATGTCCCGGATATACAAGTCAGCTAGATGATCTACTGAATCTCTCACGCGCATAGGAATGAAGTGCGCCGACTTAGTCAACCGATCTACAACCACCCAAATAGCATCACTACCCCGCTGAGTTCTTGGAAGACCTACAACGAAGTCCATAGTGACATGCTCCCACTTCCACTCGGCAATAGGCAAGGGTTGTAACAAACCTGCTGGCCTCTGATGTTCGGCCTTCACTTGCTGACAAGTAAGGCACTTAGACACGAAAGCTGCCACGTCTCTCTTCATACCCCACCACCAAAATTGGCGACCCAAATCCCGATACATCTTAGTACCTCCTGGATACACCGCAAGGCGCGAATGATGAAACTCTCGGAGTACTTCCTCTCGGCAAGACTCCGGCACAAACAGACGGTCTCGGTATCTCACACTCAAGTCGGGATACACCGTCAAACCCTTCTCAACCTTCCCACCGGAAATCTTCTCACGGAGGGATTCTACCTCATGGCCACCTCTCTGAGCCTCTAACACTCAAGTCACAAGTGTAGGCTGTGCAACAACTGAAAACAATGCCGCAGTCTCAACTGATTCACCCAGAAGCAAATCGAACTCTCCAAGTGCACCCAACATCTCCCACTCCCAGATGGCTATACTAGCTATGTCACCAACAGGTTTCCTGCTAAGGGCATCGGCCACCACATTGGCCTTCCCCGGATGATAATGCAATTCGAAGTCATAATCCTCAATAAACTCCATCAACCTCCTCTGCCTCAAATTCAAGTCTTTCTGTGTAAACAGATATTTCAGACTCTTATGATCCGAGAATACCTCGAACTTCTCACCATAAAGATAATGCCTCCAAATCTTCAAGGCAAATATCACAGCTGCTAACTCTAAATCATGCGTAGGGTAATTCTTCTCATGAATTTTCAACTGACGTGAGCCATAGGCAACCACTTTCCCCTCTTGCATCAACACACAACCCAGACCCTCTCGTGAGGCATCACAATAGACTGCATAACCCAACCCTCTCTCCGGAATAATCAAGACTGGAGCGGTGGTCAGTCTAACTTTCAACTCCTGAAATGACTTTTCACAAGTCTCACTCCATACAAATTTAACTCCCTTCCGAGTCAATCTAGTCAAAGACGAAGCTAACCTGGAGAAATCTTTCACAAACCGGCGATAATACCCAGCTAATCCCAGAAAACTACGGATCTCAAACACACTCTTAGGCTGTGCCCAGTCTTGCACTGCCTCCGTCTTAGATGTATCAACCGACACCCCTTTCCCCAGAAACGACATGGCCTAAGAATTTCACCTCTTCTAGCCAAAACTCACACTTCCGAAACTTAGCATAAAGCTTATGGGCTCTAAGTAACTCAAGCACCACTCTCAAGTGTTCCTCGTGCTCCTCCTCTGAAGGTGAATAGATAAGAATGTCGTCTATGAAAATGACTACAAAACGATCTAAGAATTCCTGGAAGATCCGGTTCATCAAATCCATAAACACTGCCGGTGCATTGGTGAGCCCAAATGGCATCACCAGAAACTCATAGTGGCCATACCGCGTACGGAATGCCGTCTTCGGAATATCCTCCTCCCTGACTCTCAACTGATGACAACCCGATCTCAAGTCTATCTTAGAGAAACAACGGGAACCCTTCAACTGGTCGAACAGATCATCTATACGAGGCATAGGGTACTTATTCTTAACCGTCACCCGATTCAACTTCCGGTAGTCTATACAAAGTCTCAAAGCACCACCTTTCTTTTTAACAAAAAGGGCTGGCACTCTCCACGGTGAAACACTAGGACGGATATAGCCCTTATCTAACAACTCCTGGAGCTGAATCTTCAACTCAACTAACTCGGCTGGGGCAAAACGATAAGGTGCCATAGAAATTGGCGCCGTGCCGGGCACTAGGTCAATAGAGAACTCAATCTCCCGATGCGGTGGCAAACCAACGAGATCCTCGGGAAAGACGTCCGGGTACTCACAAACCACCCTTGGCAACACAATCTGAGCCTCATCAACCTCACTAATCGAAAGATTAGCAAGTAGACCACTAAGCTCACTCCGCCCTCGTGAAACGTATTCCGGTGGCAAAACACTACCAACCCGGTCCCCCAGAAAATGGAAACACTCTCCGCTAACGGTACAACAAGTGACCCTCTGACGGTAGCAATCAATAACTGCCCGGTATGACGATAACCAGTCCATACCCAAGATAACATCAAAGCCCTTCATAGGCATAACTACAAAAGAAAATGGGATTCTATGATCATCGACCTCTATATCACAACCCCTAACACCTTGTTTCAAGATCAATTCACCCCCAAGAGGTGACACTACGCAAATAGGGGATGCCAACTGTGCTAATTCCAACTCCAAAATAGATGCAAATGCAGCAGACACAAAGGAATGAGATGGACCCGTATCAATCAAAACACTAGCAACAGAATTGCAAAACAAAAAGGTACCTCTCACAACAGATGGAGCCGGTACCAGATCCTGCGCGGTAACAGCATACACGCGCCCAGATGACCTCTGATCAACCTGCTCACCCCTAGGAGCGTACGACTGCTGCACAGATTGGGACGATAACGCCCCCTGATTGGCCCTCGAGGCCTGACTCGACTGAGCTGGCTGTTGACCCTGCGTCTGCCTCAAACCTGATGCACTAGGTGTGCCACCAAACTGCGGGCAATACCTCTTTATGTGCCCTGCCTGACCGCACTGAAAACAAGTGAGCGGCTGGCTTCTACCCTGACTCTGACTCTGAGATCGAGCCGAAGAAGATGCTGTTCTCTGCCCTCCTCCCCTCTGAGGACAAACTGGAGACTTGTGGCCCAGCTGGCCACACTTGAAACAAGTAATGTCTCCCTGGCTGCCTTTCCCCGAACTAGCACTCGGCACAGGAAAGGTGGATCTAGAAAAGCTACCCTGAGACTGCTGAGGAGTAAAACCTCTCTGCCTCTTGCCATCACCGTGGCCATCCTGACTCCTCTTGGAGCCTTTCTGCCCTTCCTCCTCTTCCTGCATCATAATCTCTGTATGGGCTGTAGCATCAACCAGACGCCCATAATCTCGAATCATAGACCCAACAATTCTCAACTTGAGGCCGCGCCTCAACTTCTTCTCAAACTCAATGCAACGGCGTTCCTCGGACGCCACCAATTCAGGTGCAAACCTGGACAAACTAGTGAATGCAGCCTCAAACTCGGCTACTGAAGAACTCGACTGTTTAAGCTGACAGAACTGGTCTCTCAGCTTCTCCCTGACTGCTGGGGCTAAAAACCTCTCCTGGAAAGCATTCACAAAAGCCTCCCACGTAGCTCCTATGCGACCCTTAGTGAACTTCCACCACTGACCCACATCTCCCTTCAGCTGGAACGATGCCAAGGTCACTTTCAACCCCTCATCTTCGATGCCAAGCATCTCAAATGTCTTCGTTGTCTGTTCGAGCCATTCATCTGCTTTAAGCGGCTCTTTTGGATTACCCACAAATTCATCCGGATTAGACCGAAAAAACTCCCTCTTCAGAAAGGAGGGTCCTGCATCCGCAACAACAACCGGAGCCGGATTCTCAGCTCTGAGAATGCCTACTAACTCCCTAAATGCCCCTGTTATCTCTCGGGCTAAAGCGCCCATAGCCTGCTGGCCTACTGGCTCGGCCACATTAGCCTGACCAACTCCCTCCTGGACTGCCGGAATCTCCTCTGGCACAGGCACTTCCTGCCTACCCGGCCTACCATGCCTACCGCGTCCTCGTCCTCGTCCTGACATCCTAGTACAAGAAACAAAGACGTTAGCACATTAATAAATGTGCCGAAGCTAAACACTCTCGTCCTAATGCATTGAACAACAATAATTCATTCCACGTAAGCACATAATCACATAAGCACCTACGAATTTCATTCCCGGATAATGATAGTCCCAAAATGTTACTATAGTTCCGGTTGGAAGCAGCAGTGATCAAGTGCCTTTCCAGCAAGACTACTAGAAACACAAGGGTCCAATCAACATCCTAGAAACTACGTTCCATACCCACATAATCACATAAACATGTTATCAAATAAACGAACCCAATGTGATACTAATCACTTCCCACGTACCCAAAGTATTCAAACCCGGTACGCTCTGATACCAAGTTGTCACGCCCTCAAAATATAACCCATAACATACACAATAATATGATGCATTACTTAAGAAAATAAATCATAATTCATTCATCAGAGTATCCTAAATAAAGTCATTACATATAACATCCAAAATAAATGCCCTACGGGCTTACATCTTGCCAAGCCAACACTTGGACACAAAAACATGAGTTCTAACTCAAAAAAAAATAAAGCCCTAGGCTTGAATGTTTACATGTAATTCAAATAAAACAAATAACTAAAGACAAGGCTTCATTGTCCAAATCCTTCCAAGCTAAGTCCTTGGAGGTAGTGAATCACCTGGACCTGAAAATGATGTTCCCATATAGGGTGAGCCACAGCCCAGTAGAAATATACTAAACCAAATATAAGCATTGATAAATATCTGTCAAAAATCTGAGTTCTGGGCACTTTTGGCCGGCCGGTAATCTTTTGTGCCGGTCGGATAAATGGATGGCCGGTAGGTAGCCGGTAAGGTCAAAATGTGCCGGTGAAATTCCAGATTGAAGCCCCGGAAGTTAGCTTTCCAATGGCGTAAACCTTGCATTAAAATTCCTTCTGTAGAAAAAGTTATGCCAGTTTCCGTAAAGCCGCGCAGATTCGGTCCAACCGGACTTCAACCAACCATATCTCCTCCCCTCGGATTTGGACTTAGGAGATTCTTGAGTGCAAAATGAAGCCCCGGAAGTAAGGTTTCCAATGGTGGTAGCCCCATATTTTAATTCCTCTTGTACAAAGAGCTACGCCCATTTCAGGAAAGCCGCGTAGACTTTTCTCCTTCCCGGATTCATGCTGAACCACTCCCAAACTAGTTTTCTCCCCTCTTCTCCTCTTTTCTTCAACTTCAAACCCCTAAGTAAGGTGTTTTGAAAGATTTTTCAAAGATTTCATCTCTCTTTCATTCATCTTCCCTTTTTTCCTTGCTCGGTTTACCGAAAAGCGCAACATTTACCGAAATGCGAGCGTCGGAACATCGTGGGAATTTTATTTCAAAAATATTTTGAAAGAGAGGGTTTTAAGGTATAAAAACCATCAAAAATAATTTTGGTCCACAATGGGGTATGAATTTGAGATTTGCCTCTCTTCTTGCCGAAGAAATTGAACCTGTGCACTGCACCCCTTTCTCCAACAAGTAAACCATCAGTAGTGCCCAAGTCTTAAGGGCGGTCAAAAATGGGGTGTCTACAATTGCCCCTCTTTGACAGAACTCGAAAGTCATAACAATGATGGGAGTGAATGTCAAAGCCCAGAGACAACCCATTTTTGACAAGGCCGAAGACTTGGACAAACAAAATACAGATGAATAAATGGTTGTGCTCGCAGGCTGCCTACGTATCCCTTTGCAAGGAATCAAACCAGCGTAGTTCAGGGGCAGGAAGCAAAGGATATGCAGGAAAACTTTGATAATTGGACTTATACGCTGCGCGAAGCTGGTTTGAAAATTGGGCTTATACGCTACGCGAAGCCGATTTGAAAATTCAGGGTTTATGCAAAAACACAGTGTGCACAAGACAATGTGATGCAGAGTGAGTGCACAAAACAATGCTAAGGAGATGCACAAAACAGTGCGGAACAGGTTGGAATGCACAAGACGATGCTAACAAGATGTGCGAAACAGTGCAATGTGGCATAGATGCACAAAGCGATGTGATGCGCAAAATAGTGCGAATGAAATGTCATGCACTAACAAGTGCAGGTAAGGTGCGCAAGATAGCGCGATAAAATGCACGTGCAATGCAAGTAAAAATGCACAAAATAGTGCGATGCGCAAAATAGCGCGAATGAAATGTAATGCACAAATCAGTGCGATGCGCAAGAAAGCGCGAAAGTAAATTGCACAGAATAGTGCGATACGCTGAACAGCGCGAGTGTAATGGAATGCACAAGATAGTGTGAGTGAGATATAGCATGTAAGTGCACAAGATAGTGCAATGCGCAAGACAGTGCGATGGAGGTGCGCAAGATAGCGTGATGATGCGATGCACAAAACAGTGCGATTGAGTGCACAAGACGGTGCGATGCGCAAAATAGCGCGATTGAATGGATGCAAAATGCGAGTAAGGTGCACAAAATAGTGCGATGCGCAAAATAGCGTGAAGGGTGAATTGCACAAAATAGTGCGATGCGCAAAATAGCGCGAACGAGATGTAATGCAAAATGCAGTGAGATGCACATAATAGCGCGATGCGCAAAATAGCGCGAATGAAATGTAATGCACAAGACAGTGCGATGGAGGTGCGCAAGATAGCGTGATGATGCGATACACAAAACAGTGCGATAGAGGTGCGCAAGATAGCGCGATGCGTTAGACAACGCGAGTGCACAAGACAGTGCGATGGAGGTGCGCAAGATAGCGCGATGATGTGATGCACAAAACAGTGCGATACGCTAAACAGCGCGAGTGATTTGAAATGCACTAAACAGTGCGATACGCTAAACAGCGCGAGTGAGGTACAACCACAAGATGCACATGACAGTGCAAGTGAGATACAAAGTGTAAGTGCACAAGATAGTGCGATGAAATGCATCTTCTATGCAAGTATGGGGGCATTTTCCATGCAATATTGAAAACAAGCATATTTTATGCATGAATCATAACGATGCGCGGCACACATGCAACAACAGTGTATATGAAAGTTCATATTCTATGCAATAGAGGAGCATCAAATGTGTACTCTGGTGTCTCCGATTTACCTCTCAGAGGGTTTTGCAACACACTCAGCTCAAAAAGGGTACACCCTGTTCATATTGGCAAGAGATAACATCTGCTGTTGCTTTAATTGCCGTTCTGACTTGAAGCAGGCTTACACTTGAGGTAGAGGCGCACTCATACTTCGGTAGCATTGGCAAGGCCTGAAGAGGTACATCCGGAGTACAATAACGGAATTTGCTGAAGGTGAAACACACTCAGATGCTTCAATTTTCCCTTTTTTCTTTTGCTTTGTAGTCTAGAACCCATATTGCTTCAGATAGGTCTGGGTTTTACTGTTTACACTTATCAGGGGTGGGCCCTGCAGTTTTATGAAAGAACAAATCTTGTTTTGCACAAATGTGGAGAATGGCACAACACCCTGAGCACAAAACGATTTTATTTTGAAATCGAAATTGAAAATGATTTCTCAACTGGATACTGAGTCTACGACTGGACGCAGCGCATCACGACTCAACAAAGGAAAACAAAGGTAAACAACCTAAACATATCTATTGACACTCGAAACGACTCAAAACAAGAATCGAAACAGACAAATCAAAACACAAGACTCAAATGTGCACAGGGAGCCTGTTTCACCGGGTATTATTTCCCACCCTTTCTCATTTGTGACTCTCACATCACTCGGCCCTCAAGCTCGGTTTTTTCTCTCAAAACCCTTTTCTCGCTTTTTCTCTCAATGCACACCTCTCTATTCTTCAATCCCTCATTTTTCATCCCTCCCCTGGGTGGTTGATGGATAGATATGAAGTTGTGGGCTCTTGCCCCTAGCATTCAGCTAGATTCTTTTTCTTCTGCGCACAACAGTGAACTTTCCCACAGAGGGGTTGCGATGCAGCTGGATGTGCAGCAGATCTACAGCTGACATCGGTTAATGATGCTTTGCCGGGGAGTTTGGACGTGATCAGATCTGTCCAGATGAGGGAGCGAAATATCTTGATCCATTCTTGTTCGTGCTTCGCACTTGGCTTGATACCTCGTTGCTTGGAGGGTGAGAGAGCTTTCAGCCCTTTGTTGCTGACTTCAATCGTGCCCTTTTCCGGCAGGTAGAGTGCCCTTTCTGGCAAATATGGTGCCCTTCCTGGCAAGTATTTTGGACAAAAGGGAAAAGACAGAACACCTGACTCAACTGTGGCACTAATTCATCATTTTGACCATTTTTTATTTTGCTTTCTACTAAAACAATTTTGACCAACATGAGAGTTAGATTAACATGCTTGTTCGATTTTTCTGATTTAAAATCATGCAAGTCAGGCTATGAGCACTGAAAATTTTCCTTTTTTGGATCCAAGAAAACGGTCTAGTTTTTGGAAAAATGGAATAATTTTCTAGAGAAAATCAGTCAACCTCAGTAAAAATTCCCAAAAATGTTTTTGCAAACGGTCACTGCTCAACGAGCACGGAACCTACTCTCGAGATGCACAACCTCAGATTCGAAGGAATGGAAAATTGCCCCTTGTCTGAAGGACACTGCGTGGCAACGGAAAGTTGCCCCTTGTTTGAAATGACATTACGGCGTTTTGAATGGCAACGGAAAGTTGCCCCTTGTTTGGATGATGTCGCAACACATTGTAGTCAGTCCTCGGAGCGATGAACACAACCAGACTCTCAGATACAGAGAAGACAAAGATGGCCAGAACCATCGCATGGACACAATCGAATTTGAATTGTTTTATGGCTGGACTTCAGAATGAAGTTGCCTACGTATCCCAAACATGGGAATCAAGCCTTACGTAGTTCGGGGTTAAGGTACACTCAGGTATTTAACCTCTCCTTTTTAGGCTCTAACTTTTGCCAAGGCGCCTGTTGCAGGTTTTCGACCTTGCGAGCTTTGTTCTTCTTTCTTTTCTTTTTTTCTATTCTTTTCTTTTTTTTGCATTTTTTTTATCTTTTTGTATTATTTCTTTTTCTTTGCTCTAACTTTTGCCTGGGCTGCCCTTTCGGATTTTCGGCCCAGCGAGCCTCTCAAAGGGTAAAAGTGTAGCAAGCCCATGCCAAATGATTTTGAGATTGAAACCCCTCCGTATCCAGGAGAACGACTGTTGTGTTGATTTGCAGAAAAGTCTATCACGGTTACTTCTCGAGCTTTGCTTAATAGGATCTGATTTTCCTAATCGGACTTTGATGCCCCTTGCTCGAGGGCTGCTTCGAATTGGGCCACACAGGCCTTACACGGCAATTAATTGTTTTGAACAGATTCCAGGTTTGAAATAGATAGGTTGAATCTCGAGGCTGAGAGCGATCCTGGGCTGCACAATCTCAAGAGTGGTTCCACACAGGTCTTCGCAAGACTTGCGCAACATATTTTGTTTTCGAAAGTTTTTAAGAAAGCGACAAATCGCTCGTGTTGAAGATAGCGTGGAACTAGTCTGGATCAGGCCAGGGTCCTTCTCAGTACTCACGCCGACAAGCATGATTTCATTCATTAAAAGCTTAACATGCCTCTCTTTTTCTCAAATTGATCAAAATTTTGCAGATACCTGAGGAATTACTTTCTCTTCGTTTTCACCGCAGTGTTCAAAAAGCTTTTGGAAAACTTAGGTCAATGCAATGAATTCAAGGCATAGAAAAGACATAGCTTCTAGTCAAATATTGCCATCTCATTTGGAATTTCTGGTGCAACCGACACACGGCAGAAGCAAACACGAGAGTGTGAAAATCACTGCTGTTTCATTTCAAGATCTGTTGGCACAACTGGCTCCCTGGCAGAAACAGACTCAAAAGAAAGCAAAAAGACAAACACAAAACAAGATAGCGATGTCCGAGGTAACATTCCCGGAATCACCTGACTTCAACAAAACAGGACTGACTCGATACAACAAGACAGACCTGAAATAAAAAGACTGACTCAAAATAAGGAGACAGACTTAAAGCGACACAATAAAACTGACCCAATACCCAAGTCAGAAAGCAAAATTAACAGCATTTGTACATTGCTCAAAACAGTGCATGTCGTCCACCACATCTGAAGTAAACTGAATGCCGCCCGCAGGTGGTTCATCTCCTGATCACATTATCCCCCAAGAAAACATGCAGCATCTCAGCCTGATTTCACCAAAACGGATATGAACATAACAGGATGACTGTGCCCTCTACTGAATTCTGCCCAAATCTTTGCCTCAAAGCTGAATCTGATACCCGCAGATAACTGATTCTCAAATAACTGACTGATGGCCGCAGGCCTGATGCCCAAACTCATTAACTGATACATGCATTCCCTGTTCTAACAACCCTCGTATTGACTACCGTTTAACCACTGAATTATATACTGACTACTGCTAAACTGAACTGATAATGACTGATAAGTGAACTGGATGAACTACTGAACAGACTGAATGAAACTGAAAACGAAATTGAATGAGTTAACCTATTGAATTGCATTTCTATCTGTTTAATTGATTTATTATCTGCTTGTGTTTATGTGTTTAAACTGGTAATTGAAGGCCTTATCGGCGGCCGAATTGGGAACCGTTTGATGTTTTAGAATCAGTAGAATATTTCTGATTTTATAGTATATTTATCTGAAAATTGATTAGGAATGATTAAATTAGATTAAATATTGATTAATTGAAACTTAGGCCTTTTTACCAAATTGCCATGTGAGTGGACTCTTGTTTATTGTTATTATAGAGCCTTATTGAACTCAATACAAAGCTTTCATCAGCCTTCCAATTGCCTATAGCCGACCAAACAAGAGGATAGAGAGAGAGAGAGTTCATCTTGAGGGAATTTAGCTCATTTGTTGATTTTGCTTGAAGATTGAAGTATATGTGCATAAATTGAACTTCTAGGCAAGAAATCAACACTCTAGGTAAGGAAATTCATTATCTTCTTGTTGTCTTGAGCCTCATTTTGTATCATTCATGTCAATTGTTGAGATAGAGTGCTAAGAGGTTGGATTATGTTAGAATTGTTGCATGCATGTTAAAATTGTTGGTTCTTGAGGTTGAATTCATGGTCAATTGGTGCATGCAAGCTCATATTCATATTAAGTCTATGATTTCATTTCATTTGCCAACTATGGAGCTCTTTGGAGCAAGATTTAAAGCTTGAAATTGGTTTATAGATCATGCATTGCATGTTTTGACATTTTTTCTTGGAAATGGGTTTGGAAATGGTTTTAATTGACTCACCTTTGGGGCCTGAATTCATAAATTGGCTTTTGAAACTTGTTATACATTGTTTTGGGATGTATTCTCCAGAATTTGAGCCCAAGAGGTCGAGAATTGAGTTGAGAATGCTTGGTTTGAGCTTGGAAGGCAAATCTGGAAATTCCAGATTTGGCTTCTTCGCTCGAGCGAAGGATTCCTCGCTCGAGCGACCAACGTTTTCCTCTGAGCCCCGCTCGAGCGAAGGATTGGTGGCTCGAGCGTAAAAATCAAACATCCAGTACTTTTACTGTTTCATCAGACCGCTCGAGCGAAGGAAGGCTCGCTCGAGCGAACCCTTTGATTTTGGAAGCTCGCTTGAGCGAGCATCGAGCGAGCATCGCGCGTAAAAATTGAGCATCCAGTATTTTTACTGTTTCATCAGACCGCTCGAGCGAAGGATTGTTCGCTCGAGCGAAGCCTTTGATTTTGGAAGCTCGCTCGAGCGAAGGAAGGCTCGCTCGAGCGAGACCCCTGTTTTCAGCAACTTTTGAAAAGTGCCTTCCAACTGTATTTTTGCATCCTCATCGCATCCTAGGCATTCTTAGGCCTAGTTTAAGACATCTTAATGAGGATTTAAGCATAGAACCACACCGAGGGAATTTAGGGATTTAATTATCATCCTTTCCTACTGTAAACTTAGTGTGTGTTCTATTTGTTAACTGTTTAGGGTTGACTCTCGGGGACGCGCTCTAGCTACTGATAGCCCAATCACTCTGAGTAACAGATTGTGTAAAGATATGTTCAAAATGGTTATATTTTGATTACTGAACTGAACTGTTTATTGAATTAATATTGTTTATTGAATGAATGTATGTCCCGTATTTCGAACTGTATTGTGGCATCCTTAGCACCCACTGTTATTGACTGTTACAGAGCTCTGTCGGTTTCCTTGTGGAACCATACTGATTGATGGCCATCATTATTGTTGGGTCTGTTAAGGCCCGGTCCTTTTGGACCTACTGTTTATAGGCTAATGGATGTACCACATATGTCTGATTGATTGAAATACTGATTGACTGAATTACTGAAAGATTGAAATACTGTATAATGAATTGATTTCATTACTGTGAAGGACATTCATTCATAACCTCTTTACACGCTATGTTATTCACTGGGCTTTAGCTCACTGTTTATATATATATGTAGGTTCTCAGCAACCAGACCGGAGCTAGGAGCGTGGGTTTGATCCCCAGTTTTGTCAGCCAGCTTGTGTGCCTCACTGCGAGGTTCCGAGTTGCCATGCTATGGCTTGGGGTGTTTTTGTGTCCCCGCCAGTCTCCTCACTGTTTTGTACCTTTTGTATAGACTGTCTACTGTTATACTGTACTGTTGTCTAGGGACTTGATCCCTATACTGACTGACTGTGAATGATTGTATAGACTGTTTATGGATTGTACTATTTTGAACTGTATGAATGCATAAAAATGTTTTTGACATTCAGATTTTCACAGCTCTATGGACACTAGTTATTTACTGTATTGGCTTCCGCCAGGCCCTCTACTCTGTTTGACTGTATTACTGTTCTGTAGGCCTTCGGTAATCTCGGATTACTGGCCAGTTACGGTGCTAAACCCATAGGGCCGGGTTTGGGTCGTGACACCTGTAGAGACGCACTCTAACAAGCACATAACAGATAAGTGAGAGCCAAAACACCCCTATGTTGGGGTAGGGTTTCCCTGTCCTATTTTGTCAGGAGCTAGGGTTTCACTACGCACGCAGCGGTTTCAAACAGCCTAAAATCGGGTAAGCAACCTATCCTAGTTTGGAATGGTCACTATGGATTCCGAATATGCACTAGGTCGAATGGTCGAAAAGGGTGCCCCGGTAAAAATCGGGGTTTGTGTTCCCATGCTGTCAGAGCCCATAACCGGTTAGCCTTATGGTCATGCCTTGACAAGACAAGCCTCCGGCAAACCATTCAGGAATGGCAGATGGCAAACACTGTGTCCTAGGCGCACCAATGCACATGCAATGCAAAGAAACACATAAGTGTAGTCAAAACAGGATATCACAAGTTCGAGTCAAGCTTTCTAAAGTCCCCAGCAGAGTCGCCAGAAACTGTAGACGCGCCCGTGGGCTTCCATCTAATAGTTCGGACTCGATTTTGTGTCGGTTCTAAATCTGAACCAAAGAGTCCAAATCCGGCAAATCGTTTTGAAAAAAAACAGATTTTTTTGAAAAGTAGTGCCAAACATGGACTGCTTTGCCAGATTACAGAGTCGCCACCTAAATATTTTAAAATGGGAAATTTAGGAAACCCTAACTCGGTGCCGAAGGCCACGTGTCCGTCATCACCAAAGTTGTCTTGGCTCGGGAGCTTGGGTACGATCAGGGAAGGTCAGCTATGAGCACCCCCTTTCGCCCGGTCCGAAGACCGGCCTCTACTAACCGTGATATCCGTTTTTGAAAACATTACATGCTCTTGTTCCAATTATTAACCTAGAATTACTATGTTATGCGCGCAGCAAAAAAGTATAGACTAGATCACCTAATTTGGAAATAAACATTGTATATCCGTTCGTTTTGAAAATGCTTTGGAATTGCTACTCGCAAGTAGGCTAAAATACGGATTTCAATGAGTTTTCCAACTCAAGCAACCCAACCTCCACTCACAGGCATTCAAACAGTTTATCTCACATAAGCACTTAGTCCGCATGGTAAGCATACTGTTATGGCAACATTCACACGCATGTGATATGCTAAAGCATAAAAGCTTACCTAGTACTCCGTGCCAAAACAAGAAACTAGTTAGCAAACATGCGTGACCTAGTTCATGTTGAAAATGGCTAATGCAACACATGCAAAGATGCAACCTAGAGTAAGCTCGGCTAATCTAGAAATGGCATGTGAGATGCAATCACTTGATGCGCGTATTCAAGTTAGATTTGAAATAGCGATGCAGTTAGCATGATGTACCGAGCCCGATGCATGTAAACAAATGCATGAATGCACGCATGGATAGCATAAGGTATGCTAAACTAAACGTGCCCTAATCTACCATCATAAGCAGGTAAATAAAAGGGAAGAAAGACGTGGGGTTGGAAGACATACACACCCACGCACACTTATTACAAATTTGCCCTCACACGGAGGGACCAAAAGAATATACAGTCCGAATAATAAATGAATTTAATTATTACAAAATTCTAATTACTTAATAAATTAAATGCAGAATAGGAAAGGTCGCAGCCCCGCCTCGGGATGCGCGAACGATGCATGCTCGAATCCGACTTGCCCGGAAAACCCGCGCCATAGCACTGCTGCCTCTGTTTTTACTGCCCTGTCTCTCCAAAAATTACCTGAGTCCCAGAATGCCTTCCAAATGAACTGTAGTGCACCACCGGCTAGAGGAAATGACCGCCGGCTGCTAAAGTTGACCATCGGCTGCTCTGGATTCTATCGGCTGAGAATATAGTGCCGGTCAGCACATTATACTGCCGGTCGGCAGAAAGTTCCTGCAGGGGACAGTTTGACAGCAGCAGCAGACCAGCAATACATGGCATGGGTTTTTAGGCATATGTATGCACAGCCACTGCCTCCTATCATGTTTGGGGACTCAAGGAGAATGTGCCTCGATTCTCGGGCCACCAATCGCGCATTTCCATGCATGATGGCCAAAGAGTCAAGTGTGCATTTTAATATCAAATGTAATGCACACCAAACATACAAGGGACCCAACCTCAATCATGGTTGATCAAGAGGCAAGGCAATGCACAACAATGCACATGCAACCTAAGCATGCAAGCTAACATACAAACATGCAATGCAATTACATGGCATACACAACGCTAACAACATAACATGCACAACGCATTGAAACATGGCATACACAATGCAACATGGACTTACACCAACATGAGAGAGCCTCAGCCACACTCATATAAGAGGCCGATGGATGAAAATGAAGTGCCTCGAAATGCGTGCACATGGGCACGCAAACCGAGGCAATGGCATACGGAATGCAATAAGACTAAAATGGCATACAGGATGCAAAATGGACTTATACTAACATGAGTGAGCCTCAGCCACACTCACGTAAGAGGCCGATGGATGAAAATGAAGTGCCTCGAAATGCGTGCCCCTGGGCACGCAAACCGAGGTAATGGCATCAAAGTATGAAATGGCACTCCAAATACAGATTGGACTTATACTAATGCGAGAGAGCCTCAGCCACACTCACATGAGAAGCCGAGAGATGAAAATGAAGTGCCTCGAAATGCGTGCCCGTGGGCACGCAAACCGAGGCAATGGCCCTAAGGCATGAAATGGCATGCAAATGAGATGTGGCATATGGCATATGGAAAATGAAAATTTCAGCAGCCAAAATGATGCAAAAACAGCCCCCGAATTATAGCAAAATTACACCCAATGCCCGAAATGCTATGCTAAGTACCCGAAATGACTTGCAGCTATGCCAAACATGCACAATATGGACATGAAGTGTAAAGACAGATGCTAGGCAGTCCCTAAACTAGCATTTTTCCAGTACAAAGCATGACCAAACAACAATCACAAGTATGGAAAATATAGCATGCAAAAATGGGGGAAAAAAAGGAATAATGAAGCAAATGGTATACGCAATGCTCAAACTAAAAAATACAGTTCTACAACACTGAAGAGGGACCAAAAAAATGCACATTTACAGTAGATGACAACACTCAAATCAGTGTGCAAACTTGCTAAAAATGTCATGCAAGAATGAAGCTAACAAAGGCTAGAACATGAAGTATGCCTTACATTCATCAAACAGCCTTAGACCCTTAACAAAACATGACAAGAAGGCCAAAATATGGATATTTTCAATACTGATGGTGGCCGAAAATAGAAGCTAGATAGGCCTAAAAAGCATGCAAAATGGGGGGTCAAAGAGGGATACAATGGCAAGTATAACATGGAGACCCCCAACAAGGTTGATCCCTTCTAAAATGTTTTTGAGGGACACAAAATAAGCTTACTCACAGTTCATGACATGCTCCAAAACAATTTACACATAGGCCAAACAAATCATGCAAGTTTACGGTAAATAGGAGAGATTATGAAGCAAGTGCAAGATAGAGGACCCAAACAGGGTTGACCCCTTCTTCAATGTTGAAGAGGGGCTCAAAATAGGCCCTCTTACAGTTTACATTATGCTCGGAAACAGATCACACATGGGCAAAATGTTCAATGCAAAATAATGGCATATAAGAGGATATTGAAGCAAGTGCCAAATGGAGGGCTCAAACAGGGTTGAGCCCTTGAACAAACATGAAGAATGGCTCAAGAGAGGCCTAGTTTTAGTTAGGGTCGGAGCCCAAAACAGCAAAAAAAATAGGCCTAAGAGATGAGGCAAGAAAATGCTACAAAAGAGGGAAATGGCAACTTACCCTTGAAGACCACTTCTTATCTACCTCTTGGCTTGAGGAATGTTGCTTCTAAGCCTCTGAAAAGCTCCCCTTGCTGCTGGAAATGGAGTGGTGGTGGTGGTGCTTGGTGGTGATGAAGAAATGGCCAAGGAATTTGAGAGGTTTTGAAGAGAGAGAGGGATGTTTTAGAGTGAGAAGCTCCCAAGATTTTCTTTTTTTGTTCTAACCTTCTCCATATGAGATATATTGCTCCATATATATCAAAACAAGAGCTTTTGGTCGAAATATCCCAATTGAAAGTATCTTCCACAGTGTATTGATAAATATCTGTCAAAAATCTGAGTTCTGGGCACTTTTGGCCGGCCGGCAATCTTTTGTGCCGGTCGGATAAATGGATGGCCGGTAGGTAGCCGGTAAGGTCAAAAAGTTCCGGTGAAAGTCCAGATTGAAGCCCCGGAAGTTATCTTTCCAATGGCGCAAACCTTGCATTAAAATTCCTTCTGTAGAAAAAGTTATGCCAGTTTCCGTAAAGCCGCGCAGATTCGGTCCAACCGGACTTCAACCAACCATATCTCCTCCCCTCGGATTTGGACTTAGGAGATTCTTGAGTGCAAAATGAAGCCCCGGAAGTAAGGTTTCCAATGGTGCTGGCACCATATTTTAATTCCTCTTGTACAAAGAGTTACGCTCATTTCGGGAAAGCCGCGCAGACTTTTCTCCTTCCCGGATTCATGCTGAACCACTCCCAAACTAGTTTTCTCCCCTCTTCTCCTCTTTTCTTCAACTTCAAACCCCTAAGTAAGGTGTTTTGAAAGATTTTTCAAAGATTTCATCTCTCTTTCATTTATCTTCCCTTTTTTCCTTGCTCAGTTTACCGAAAAGCGCAACATTTACCGAAATGCGAGCGTCGGAACATCATGGGAATTTTATTTCAAAAATGTTTTGAAAGAGAGGGTTTTAAGGTATAAAAACCATCAAAAATAATTTTGGTCCACAATGGGGTATGAAGTTGAGATTTGCCTCTCTCCTTGCCGAAGAAATTGAATCTGTGCACTGCACACCTTTCTCCAACAAGTAAACCATCAGTAGTGCCCAAGTCTTAAGGGCGGTCAAAAATGGGGTGTCTACACCAGCTCTGGCAAGCGTGTCGACGACGTGATGGTCGTTGTCCACGCCAACTGGGAGTTCGGCAAAGACGAAGATCACCTAGACCTGGTGCCGAGGAAAAAAGGCGAACCAGGTGGCCGATTTGATCACTTTGCTTTTCATATTTTCATGTATATGTATTCGGCACTATGTTCATCTTATCATTTGTTTTGTGCAAGCAGCGATTTGAAGAGAGTGTTGGTTTTAGACAACGACGTCGTGCTCGCAGAAATCAAAACCGCACTACTGTTCGTCGGCCGTCCAAACCTTCAAAAACAAGGGAGGGCAGCCCACATTCTCCTGCGGTACGAGCCGACTTACACAACGTTCTCGGCAGCAGACAACATTCCGATCGCGCGAGGCGACAATCAACTTGCTACCCTCATCTTCCCCAGCTTCAAAAACGTAAGGCAGATCGGTTTAGAGTCATCTGATTTTAAACACGCGGAAGAACAGGTGACCGAACCAATCGCCGAGGATTCTGACTGGTTGGCCACGGAAGTTGACGAAGCGATTAATTCGGCCTTTGAGGAAGCAGGATTGAACTCTTCTGACCCTCCGTCTACATCAGACTGAGGGGACGCCTTCGAAGATATTTTTTCGAACTTGGGAGACCTTCCCAGTGATTACTCTGAAGATATGGCTGGGGGAAAATCTTACGCAGATGGCACGGAAGTGGAACGCCAAACGCATGGCCGCCCGAAAAAAGGCCGAGGCCATCCGTTCCGGACTTGTCCCGACTGAATCTGTTCAACCTACTATTCTGCAACATACTGTTGTAGAGGAATCGGCTCAGGTTGTCGTCGCCGAGACGGAAAAAGATGTCGAGCGCCCGGTTACAGAAGAGCGGACGATTTTGGAGGAACAAAGCGAAAAAAGAAGCGCCGAGGACAAGGACGGCTCCGAAGAGGGCCCTGTTGATAAGCAGCCATGCTTAGAGGAGTCAGCTTTGGTTGCTCCTTTCATTATTGAACCAAAGATAAAAAAAACATGTCGATCTCCTCTGAAGCGTCGGCTTTGAAAGATCCAGCTGTGGCATTGAGCTTGGCCACCGCGATCTCTTTGCCGGCTGACAAGGCGACCTTTCGTGCCGAGCCGGACTCGGCAATGGCAATATTAGCTGCTCAGTCGGCCCTTCTGGTACTTGTTTATCCTTGGAATGTGACGATCTTTTGGTTTGCATTCAATGTTTCTTGAAATGTGACGATCCTTTGTTTTGCAGACAGTTAGAAGGATTGCCGAATTAGGCCGACGCCATTGTGACGCTATTGAAAGGATTGGCCGTTTGCAATCGGAAGTCGATGGCCAAAGGAGCAGGGCGGAGTTTGAGGCAATGAGAGCCGCAATGGAAACTGCACGGGCGGAGGCTAAGAAGGAAAGGGCCAGAATTGCTGATCAACTCAGGTCTGACGCCGAGGAGAGGGCAAAGGCCAGCGAGGAATCACTCAAGTTAGCCAAGGAGGCGCTTACGAAACTGGAGACCGAGTTGGAAGGGTTGAAACAGGCCAAGGAAAAAGATGAATCTGAGGCTTCTGCAGCATTCGAGGCTGGGAAGAGCGCCGCCTTTAATGACTATGTAGAAGAAGTCCCCAAATTTGAGAATCTGGGATTCAAACACGGCTGGCTCAAAGCCCTTGCTGCCGCTGGAGTTACATTGGCCATGCCAATTCCATACGAGCAAATGGACGTTGAGCCACTTGAGTCTGATCCTGAGACTTGATTTAGCTGATATTCTAATTTTGTTAGGCTTTACTCAATTTCAATGTATGTTTTTTGTTTGTTGACTTTCACCTTTTTGGATTTTCATATGTAAAATGTCCACTGCTAGCGCCCAATTTATGAATGAAAATTTTATATGCTCTCAGATTATTTCTCGTATTGTTTGCTGTATGAGTATATAGTTAGGAGAATCAGCAGTTACAACAAAATGTCAAGATTACGTGAAACGGCAAACTTAACAGCCGATTAAAATTAGGGATCTGATTTAATCATAAACCAAATGAATTCATGGCTACTATACAGATAAATCGATTCGTGGAACGGCTAAGGGCACTCAAGCCATCTATATTGATGAATCTACCCTTGCCCTAGCTGGTTCATGAACGTAGAACGCCGAATAACACATTACTTATCAATCTTGTACTGAAGAATCGATTCGCGGAACGGCTAGGGCACTCAAGCCGTCTAGATTGATGAATCTGCCCTTGCCCCAGCTGGTTCATGAACGTAGAACGCCGAATAACACGTTACTTATGAATCTTGTATAGATAAATTGATTCGTGGAACAGCTGGGGCACTCAAGCCGTCTAGATTGATGAATTTGCCATTGCCCCAGTTGGTTCATGAACATAGAATGCTAAATAACACGTTATTTATGAATCTTGTACTGAAGAATCGATTCGTGGAACGGCTGGGGCACTCAAGCCGTCTAGATTAATAAATTTGCCCTTGCCCCAGCTGGTGCATGATCGTAGAACGCCGAATATCAGTGGTTGATGGGGCGATTGGGCCGTATGACTCAGTCGGCGCAAGGTTATTGCCCTTCAATATTAATGAGATTGCCTCGGAGGTGCTGCCCTCGTAGGGAATAAATGGGCGTGTACTTCGTGAATGAGGGTCCTATTTATGTGCTCAATCAGTAACTCAGTCCAGCTCTTTGAGGAAGATTAAACAAGTGCAAATGTCAAATAAGCTTTTCTTCAATAGTAGAGGTGAAGCGCAGACGCTAGCTAAGCTGGGAGGTGCCATGAGTCGAAGCGGTGAACCTTCATGCACGGGCAGTAGGACTTCGAGGGATCGGGAGAGACACCAATCTCCTCGTCGTCGAAGTAGGTCGCCCCGGAGGGACAAACAGCCACAGCGTAAGTCTCCTCAACCCTATCCTGGAAGGAAATCTGATGCGACTCCTCGCCCATTGAGTTTCGCGGTCTTCGTGGGTAATAGACCAATGACAGAGGCGGATTCGATCATTCGAGATCCAAACGTGGCAGTCGAATTTGCTCGACAGATCTTTCCACCCGAAGTTCAGCAGTCGATGGTAGGTCGGCCGAACTTCGAAGTGTTTCGTGAAGGCGTTCACAAGGCGGTGAGGGGACTGTACATGGCTTATGAGATTGGCATGCGTCTCCGCGCCGCTCGCCACGACATAGAACAGAGAGATGAACACATACGGAAATTAGAAGCTCGCGCCGAGAAGACCGAGCATAAACTAAGGAAAATCAAGTCTGCCAGGCCCCAATCAACCAGCCACCTGTAGACGTCCCCGAACATCCCGGGAGGGAATCCCGTTTTGTTCATTAGGGCTCACTACAGTTTGGACTCAAATTGTCACGGTCCTGTGTCTAATCTCACAGAATGCAATGCAAGACCGATGATTCATCAAAGAGTCCAAATCCGGCAAATCGTTTTGAAAAACTGATTTTTTAAGAAGTGCCAAACAAGGACTGCTTTGCCAGATACAGAGTCGCCACCTAAATATTTTATTATGGGGGAATTTAGGAAACCCTGACTCGTTTGCCTAAGGCCACGTGTCCGTCATCACCAAAGTTGCCTCGGCTCGGGAACTTGGGTACGATTGGGGAAGGTCAGCTATGAGCATCCCCGCTCGCCCGATCCGAAGATCGGCCTCTACTAACCATGATATCTAGTTTTGAAAACATTATGCGTTCTTATTCCGGTTATTAGCCTAGATTCACTACGAGATGCACAAAGCAAACAAGTATAGACTAAGTCGCCTAAATTGGAACGAAACACGCCATGTTTGTTTATTTGAAAATGGTTTGATGGTGCTACCCGCAAGTAGGCTAAGACGTGAATTTTGCCACCCTCAAGTGAGCTTAGAAAATATAATTTTGCCACTCTCAAGTGGGCTTAAAACTTGCATTCAATGCATTGTTCCAATTTAAGTAACCCAACCTTCACCCATAGGCATTCAGGCAGTTATAACACGTAAGCATATAGCCTCATGGTAAGCATACTATCATGGCAACACTCACACTCATGCAAGGATGCTAAAACATAAATGCTTACCGAATACTCCAAGCCAAAACAGAAACTAGTTAGTAATCATATGCATGATCCTAGTTCATGTTTTAAAATGGCTAATGCGACACATGCAAAGATGCAATCTAGACAGGCTCAGCTATCCTAAACATGGCATGTGAAGTACAACAGATAACACGTATTCAATTTGGAATTGAAATACAATGCAGTTAGCATGATGCGTCGAGCCCGGTCCATGCAAGACAAATGCATGAATGCACGCATGCACAGGTATGCTAATTTAAATATGCCCTAATACTAACCATCGAAAGCTAGTAAATAAAAGGGAAGAAAGAAGTGGGGGTTGGAAAACATACACACTCTCACACACACTTATTACACAATTGCCGTCGGTCGGAGGGTCCGAATAAATATTAAACAACCAAAGGAATACTACTAAATTAATTATTACAGAACTTCTAACAAATTAAATGCAGAAGGAAGGTGGCCGCAGCCATGCCTCGGGATGCGTAGATGATGCATGCTCGATCCGCCTTGCCCGAAAACCCAGTATCATGCCACTGTTGCCTCTGTTTACATTGCCTCGCCCCTCTGAAAATTATGAAGGTCTCCAGAATTGCCTTGAGCTTCCTTCTGAGTGCTGTGGAGTGCCACCGGCCAGAACAAAAGGTCACCAGCCATGGGAACAGGCTTATCGACCAAAGATGGTGTCATCGGCTGGACACTTCTGGCCGGTCGGCACTAGAGATGGCCGGTCGGCCATTTATTCCTGCAGAATCCTGCAGTTGACAGTAGCAGAGGGCAAGCAGTGTATGGCATGGAATGTTCAAGCAAATGTGTGCATGGCCACTCTCCCAATCATGTTATGGACTCAAGGGAGTGTGGCCCTTGGTACTCGAGCCACCAATCACGCATTCCAATGCATGATGGCCTAAGACACCAAGTTTGCCAATCAATGTAAATGCATGCAACAAAACAAATGAGTGCCAATGCCCTATCATGTTGAGATCAAGGGCATTGGCGACCTGAGGATTGAAACGTGTTTCGTCACTTCAAGTACGAACACTTCTCAATCCTCATACTTGGTTTGACACCCCAAACCAAGCAAAATGTAATGCGATGTATGCCATATACAATGCAAAGTAATGCACCTAATGCAATGCCATGCTACCTATTCATGCAAGCTAAACATGAACATATCAAGCATGTAACAAGACTATGTGATGCAACTAACTAAACAATATGCAAACATGCAAGCAAGACATAATGCAAGCATGCAACTAATGGAATGCAACATGCAACATGCTAAGTATGCAACTATATACAAGGGTGGTCTTAAACTGAAATGTGAGGCCTCAACCACACCCCAAAACAGTGGCCAAAAGTGCCAAAAATGATGGACAAGTGCTCATGCAAACATACACACCAATGAGCCAAAAACCCAAGCATGGAAGGCTACTCTCAAGAACACTCAAAGGTGATATTCATGGACATTAAACACTCATGTTAAACTCTGAAAAGCATGTGAAGAATGATGCTAAAACATGCTAGGGGATGGGTGTAAGATAGAAGGCATTCAAGGGCACAAAAAAAAAGGCATTACTCAACACTTACCCCAAGCAAACATGGCATAAACTTTTCAATACAAAACAAAATTTTATTATGCAAAAAGGACCTCCAAAACCCACTAATATGGCAGCTAAGGGACATAAACCAAGAGGCATGCATTAAGACCCATTTCAAGGCATAAAAGAACAACACTTCAAGGCATGAAAGGGATGATCAATGCAAGCATACAAGCATGGATTAGGGACTGAAATGGCATGAGAAATGATTCCAAATCACTAAAACAATCCAACTCAAGCATGCTCATGACTCACACGCTAAAGGCTCACAAGCCAAAATGCAAAGAAGCTATACCAAACATGGAAAATATGATCAAATCAGTGCCTAACAGACCTCAATCATGATGAAATATGACCAAGAACTTCACAAAGTTAGGCAAGAACATGCATGCATGATGGTCTTAAAGGCAAGATGCATTTCTAGGCAAAGAGGAGGAATGCAAAGCAAGTATATTATGCATGCAAAGGGGCATAAATCTGACCAAAAACAGAGATGTAATATGACCCAATAACACCCAAAAATCTCTGAAATGAAGCCAAAAGCAACTAAGCATGCATGCTACCCTTATGAGCAAAAAATGCAAACAAAAAAGAGACAAAGGGAGAGGGGTGTCCCTCCCCTATGCAAGACCTCAAACCCTTTTCATCACCACTGAAAATCCACTGGATTTCAATGGTGAGAAGGCCAAAACACAATTGTATTCAAAGCTTAACAGAGAGAGCACCAAAAAGGGCCAAACAAGGCCTAAGAGGGGGAGGTCGACCCCGAACAACAAAATGACCTTAATAAAAGATCTTAAGCATGCAAATACACGACTTTTTTAAGTTATACACAAAGTCTAAAACAACATGAAAAGTGGGTTAAAAAATAGTGCAAGATTGGGGAATATAAAGCAAATAGTGTTACCCTTGAAGAACACTTGAAGAACAGCAACCTCAGCCTCTTCCTTATGATCAAAACCAGCTCAAAACTCCAAGAACAACCTCTCAACACCTCCCAAGTCGAAGTATGGTGTAACACTATGTGTTCTAGTGCAAAACTAAGAACAAACTACACTTTCAGGCCCTCAAACACACACAAATCAAGAGAGAGAGGTGGAGATATAGAGAGAGAGGGTGATATATATCAGAGATATATGTAATTAGGTCTGGTTTTGCTGAACCTCTCAAAGGAGGAGGGAGGCCTCCTTATATAGACAAGGCAAAGTGTTAAGCTTTTTAGAGAAGCTAACAAAAGGGCCAAGGCTTCTAAGGGAAGCTAAGGCAAAAGGGCCAAGGCTTCCTAAGGAAGCTAAGACAAAGGTCCAAGCTTCCTCAAGAAGCTAGACCAAAAGGGTGCAAAAGGTGCAAGTTCCTCCATACAGTATGGAGGACAATTTCGTGCACTCCAGCTGGCACAGCTGGCATGCACTATGCCTGAAAGAGGCAAAAATGTGGTATCGGCTAGAAAAGGAGTCCATCGGCCAAATAAATGGTCGGCCGACAACACAAAGAGCCGACCAGCCATCACCAATGGCCGGTGGAAAGAAAACAAGGTCGGTGGCCCTAAGCCATGGTCAGTGGGTTTAAGGGATGGTTGACAAGCCACCTCCTACCCTCAGAAGCACAAAACACAAGCCCTTAGTGCAAAGCCAAGCACAGAACAGGCAAGTTAAGAGATCCTAAGGCAAGGCGCGTAGCCGGGACCTCCGAGAACTCAAAACGAACACAAACATAGATGATCACCGAGTGTTCAAATGATGACGTCCAAGTCTTGAGGACGGTCAAAAATGGGGTGTCTACACCACCCCAACCCGGTTGTCAAAGAAAGGGTTACTCAAAGGCTGATTAGTGATGCAATCGCGGATCGTAGTACGGCTAGCATGTTCGCGATTGAGACTGCGAGAGCCGCGGCCTATGAAAAAGGCTTCCATGACGGCCGACTGGTCAGAATTCAGAAGACCAAAGAGAAACTCACCTAAAAAGTTTGCCGATGTGAAAATCGTGGCTTTAAGTACGGTTGGATCAAGGCATCTTAAGCCACGGAACCTCTGAGAGCGTCGGGCATTGATTCGACATTGCCACTCTACCAACGTAATCATTTTCCGTTTTTCGCCTTTGAAGTTGAGAAGAGTGAGGATGAGGGCAATGCCATATAAAAATTCTATGTAATTATGTAATTATTGCCCTATTGAATAAAACGTCCTATTTTAAATGTCTTTGTAATTTGCATTCGGCACACACGTGTTTGCATGTGTTTCATTGTATAAACATTGACCGGCCCGAGTCAACTAGGCATTTAATTCCGAACAGTTATATGCCGGCTTGTCATGAGCGTTCATTAAATATATATTTGGCATACGTGTCACGCACGGTCAATGCGCTGATGAGGCTCCAAATTCGGAGGCTTTTATCGGCCCAAAGGCGTCAAGCGCCGATGAGGCTCCGAATTCTAAGGCTTAATCGGCCCAAAGGTGTCATGCACTAGGGGCTCCGAATCCGAAGTCTGCCAGCCTATCTATAATTGTCGTTTATATAATTAGGCCATTTTAACTCAAAAAAAATCAAAAATTGGTACATAGAGTAGTTGTGGCCAATATCGATCGGCGTCCGTCTTTTAGAGTTCAGTGTTAATGAAATCACCTCGGGGTCACTGCAAGGATTAGAAATAAATCGCCTCGGACTCTTCGCACCAGTAACTTCACTTACTGTGTTCAGACTCGATTTAAAACAATTTTGCTGCGTGGGAACGCCAAATGGAGTTTTCTTCAACAACAGAGGAGAAGCTCGAGCTCTGGCTAAGCTTGATATTGCAATGAATCACAGCAGAGAACCCACCTGTGCGAGAGGTAGGGCGTTCAAAGAACGGGAAAAACGTTAGCCTCCAAGTTGTCGTAGCAGATCACCCCAAAGGGAGAAACAACAACGGGAAAATTCTCCGTAACCGCAACCGAGAAACGAGGCCGACGTAACGCCGTGACCGATGAGTTTTACTGTTTTCGTGGCCGTCATTGGCCAATCGTGATATCCACGATGGCGCTCCTGAATCCGAGGCTTTTTCGGCCCAAAGACGTCATGCGTCGATAGGGGCTCCAAGTTCGGAGGCTTTTTGGCCAATCGTGATATCCACGAAGGGCGCTCCAAATCCGAAGGCTTTTTCGGCCCAATGACGTCATGCGCCGATGGGGCTCCGAATCCGGAGGCTTTTTGGCCAATCGTGATATCCATGAAGGGTGCTCCAAATCCGGAGGCTTTTTGGCCAATCGTGATATTCACGAAGGGCGCTCCGAATCCAGAGGCTTTTTGGCCAATCGTGATATCCACGAAAGGCGCTCCGAATCCGGAGGCTTTTTCGGCCCAAAGACGTCATGCGCCGATGAGGCTCCGAATCCAGAGGCTTTTTGGCCAATCGTGATATCCACGAAGGGCGCTCCAAATCCGGAGGCTTTTTGGCCAATCGTGATATCCACGAAAGGCGCCCCGAATCCGGAGGCTTTTTCGGCCCAAAGACGTCATGCGCCGATGGCGCTCCGAATCCGGAGGCTTTTCGTCGGAGCACTTTTTAACTAGATTTCGCAATGAGTGGGACTATAACTTTTCAACAAGAACCCTTACATTACAAAAGTGGAATGTGTACATGCGAATCATTTAGAACTAGGATCATTCCCCACAAGTCGGGTTTAATGACAGAATTTTCGCAAGCGCGTCGAGTTCCCGAGTCATGGCAGACTCCTTCCTGACATATTTCTGAACCGATATGGAATCTATCTGATAATGGCCATCTCAGTTAGGACCCGATTTTCCATCAACCGGCTTCTTGTCATCCGAAAGTACCTTCAGGATCAACTTTCCCGGTGTGTAGCAGCGCAGCTGAACGCATTGACTATACGACTTGGCAAGCTGCTGCTGGTATCGCTTAAGGCTTCCGTGGCTTTTCGCTAGGGAACCGTCCGACACCGTCAAGGCTATTTCGATTCGGTACTTCTAGAAAGGAGATAGCATGCTTATGCAGATTGTTGGGAACCACAGATTTGCTCAATGCCGTGTTCGGTCAGGAAGCGTAGCAGCTGATGATAGGTGCTTGGCACGGCCTGAATAGTATTCAACCAAGTTCGCCCCATGATGAGATTATACGGCGAAGGGAGCTTGACGACGAAGAATTCCACATCCACTGTTTGGAAGCCCGCTCGAACGGGTAGTGTGATTTTCCCCAACGGGTACTCTGGATTTGCAATGAAGCCGAATAATGGATAAGGAACCGGAGACAGGTCTGATTCGTTGAAGCCGAGTTTGATGAAAGTCTCGTAATACATAATCTCCGAAGTGCTCCCCTGGTCTATGAGGACATGTTCAACGGTAAATCGGTTTACGTGTAGTTCGAATCAATGTGGGGGAGTGTTATGCCAATGAGATCGGAATCGTCGAAGATAATACTCGGAGCTTCATGGGGCCGTTTCGTTGGTGTGCGTTGCTTCTGGGGGGCTAACTGAATTGCGTATACGGTAAGAGGCGTTGGAAGGCTATATATCGTATAAATGACGCCGAGCGGAGGTGAATCCTGCCGAAGGGAAATTGTTTTGATTGCTCTCTTTCGGACATGTTGTTGGAGCCGACCATCTTGCACCAATTCCTCAAGGTGGTCTTTCAAAGCATAGCAGTTGTTCGTATCATGACCGTGATCTTTGTGATATTCACATCGCCTGTCCCATCTTCTCGTGTCAAGAGGTCCCATCATTTTGGACGGCCATTTAAAGAATGGAAGGTGTTGGATTTTGAACATAACCGAGCTGATTGGCTCTGACAGCTCGGTATATTTCTTGTTGGCGCGCTTTGTGCGCCTACTATCAACTTACAGTTGCTCATTTGCTCGGTGTGAGCATTGATCGCTTGATCAGCGAGAATCCCGTTTCTTGTCTCGTTTAGCCCGCTATCGTGGTTCAGGGCTCTGAGGTGGCGCAGAACTTATTGGCTGAGCAATTTCAGGAGAGGCCGTTTTGTTGGCCATGTGTCTGGCTTTAACCCGCAAGGCGTCATCTTCCACTTTGCAGTATTCATCTACGTTCTTCATCAACCCCCAGACTGTTTTGGGTGGTCTTCTAGTCAAGGAACTGCGGAGGGCACTATCTGGATGTAATCCCATTTTGAAGGCGGTGATGGCCATGGAGTCGTTGCAAGCGTCATCGACAAGATTAAAGCATTCCCAATATCGCGCGGAATATGCTCTTAGTGTTTCTCCTGGCAGGATTTGCATTGCCCAGAGAGAGTCGGCTTGTTTTGGCTGGACCTTGTTGGTGACGAATTTGGCCCTGAAGGATTTCTATAATTGGTGGAAGGTTTTGATCGAAGCCGGCTCTAGTTTATAATACCACCTGACAGCCAATGGTCCCAAACTTCGGGGAAATATTTGGCACATGAGGGCCTCGTCGTCTGCATACAATGTGCTTGCTTGTAGTGGCGGATGTGGTCGGTGGGGTCTGATTTACCGTCATACAAAATGAATGACGGTGCTTTGAATTTCTTGGGTAGCACTGCCTTTGCAATCCATCGTACAAAAGGATCGTGTTGATCTTCATCCGAGCTGTTTCTTTTTCGCTTATGCCTTATATGGGGACTCTCTTCAAAGAACTGGAAGTTTCAAATCGTCCCTTCTTCTTGGGCTCCGGGGATAATGAGTCGGAGTTGCTATCAATATCTTGTTGTCGGGCTCGAGATCGTCGACCACCTGCCCTCACAGGTCGTTCTGGGCCTTGGTGTGCAGCTTGTTTAGACTTCGCCACCTCCAAGGCCAAATCCTGACGGAGACGTTCGTTCTCTACGATCATGTTCAGCAACCTTTGTTCGTTTTGCTTTGCTTGTTCTATGATCGCTTGCATTGCTTCATGCTCTGGAGTCGAGGGTGCGGCAAAGTTCAGAACGCATCTTACGGGGATGGTCTCCGGTCCAAACATGTTTGATGGAGTGAGGTCGTCTCTCTACGTCGTTTTATCAGTGACTATCGGAGGGTCTTCTGTTACGCCCGCCATGGATGTGTTTGAGTATTCCCACAGATGGCGCCAATTGGAAAAGTGGTTTGGAAATACTCTTCTAGTCATCTGAAAAGAAATAAACACTCCGGTCGAGGGTGCCGGAATTAGCACTCTGACTGGCAAGTCAATCTTTACACTCAAGTTTACTTATATTCTCAATTAAGTACAATAGTTCTCACATCCCTTTCACTGATGGGTGATCCCGTATTTATAGTATTTTCTTTGGGCCTTTGGGCTGGGCTGGGCTCATCCTTGTTCCGTCACATGTACCTCTACTCGGCGTTTGTTCTATTGGCTGGGGTATTGATCATTTTATTCAGCTCCTTGATCGGCTGGGGTATATGCCGAATATAGGTTACGTTTCGGACCAGATACGCTCATCTGTCCCTATGGATCTAATAATTTTCGGCTCCCACAATATTTTAGGCTTTAATTAAAAAGATTAGTAAGTTATATTAACTAATTGGAATTAAATTCACTCAAATTAATTTAATCCTCATCCTCATAATCTTAATTGTGCTAAATTAAATTGTACTAAAGTGAATTAGGCTCTAATTCCTATCCAAATGTTTAATTCTAACTTATTAAAATTAACGAATCAGACAGGTTTAATTTTCACTCTAACCTATCTGTTCACAATAACATTAACACATGGCACAAATCAATACGATGTATATAGTACATGACACATAATTCACAATCAACACATAATCACATGATTAACTTAATTACTTTATTTAATTAAGGAGGTGGTTATCACACCTATGACAAAACATTCACATTTTATATAGTCATAAAGTATTAAGTTCATATCTTATTCCATTTTCCTTCAATTCATCTCAATCCATGAGTCAATTTCATTATCGTTCAACAACCTAATTGAGACTAACACTCAGTGGTCTTTTAATCAACACAATTACCACTCAAACACCTCAATATACTATTTTACGAAAATTTCGTCCGCGAGATCGGTACCTGTGTATACACAAGATTTCGGGACTTTCACTCTAAACACTCCGGCCAACTTAATTTCAATGGAGTCCATCCTCTATCTCCTCACAAACAATGGAGTACATCCCATTTCTCCATCCAAACAATGGAGTACATCTCCTTTCTCCTCTCAAACATCATACATATACAATGTATTCAAAGCATAGTCACATTCAATGATAACCAACATCAAATTAGTTTCAATTTACCTAATCCTCATACAATTTCTACAACAATCATAGCTATTCTCCATCGATAGCCTAATACAGATATTTCTAAACAGATATACAAACTTCTCAATAGATAAATTATTCAAATTTTCATGGGTGAGAGACAACACGTGTCCAACTCTACCATTTATACCAATAATCATCCAATTTCACATTACCAATGTCAATTTCAGTTATTTATACAAAATAACAATTTGATCCAATTAGGGCAAAACTTTTCCCTTTTTCTAAACAGCAACCCAAGTACCAAAATCAACAATTTTGACACAATATAACCTCATATTCAAACTCCATACCCATTTATGTCACATTTACCAAAAATCCCTCTTCTTATTTCACACCCAAACCCTAGATTTGCTCAAACTACTCTCAAATCCCACCATTGTTACACAACGACAAATAACTAAGCTAAAAACCATATGAAAATGTAAAAATCTCTACCTCAAAGAGAGAGAAGACAAGCCAAACAAGGGTGAAACTTCAAAGATGCCCAGACCCAACTCCATTCGGATCAAAGTGGAGATTTTAAGATGGTCTACCTTTTTATCAAAGGGATTATGGTGAAGAAATCACTAGAATTAGGTAAAAATGCAGAGAGAGAGAGAGAGAGAGAGTCTTTTAGAGAGAGAGGGTCTCAACTTTAGGTTTTAAGGAGAAAATATCTAAAAAAATGATGTAAAAAGTCAATTTCACAATCTGATATACGCACAGTCCTGCTCGAGCACAAGAAGTGTACGCTCGAGCGCCAGACACAATAAGTTGTTCCGTTGGAGCACAAAAAGTGCCGCTCGAGCGCCAAGACACAATGAAAGAGACACTCGAGCGTAGAAAACACACATCCAGTAGTTTACAGGCATCAGGCCACTGCTTAAGCGCAAGAAAGGCCGCTCGAGCACCCACCTGCTCGAGCATAGGAAGCACAGCTTGAGCGTAGAATACACTCTCCAAGTAGTTTGCAGACCTGCAAAAGTACTAAGAGTTTGCAAAGCCCACATTAAGTACAAGAAGTGCCGCTCGAGCGGAGGACCAAAAATCTGGACAACAAAGGTTTGAAAACCAAGCGACGAACCTATTCCAAACATAACCACAACAATCCCACATCTCAATTTAAGGGGGAAAAACAAGGGAAGCCAGATATAAACAACAGTATGAAATCATTAAACCCCAATCTGGGATGCAACAGGAGTCAGATCAAAAACCATGATCGTTATAATCTCCCCCTCTTAAAGAATTTCGTCCCCGAATTTTCAAATCAAGTTCAAAATCATTATTAAACCATTTACATCAATGATAGTCTAACAAGTTCAATACCATGACCCATGTTTCGATCATTCATTTTCATCAACAAGATAAATTGATTCTCAACATTGAATATACAATTCACATTTTCTCAAAACATATCCCTGACCGCTGTCCTCCTCCCCTCTGCGGGCAAGTTGGAGACTTGTGGCCCAACTGACCACATTTGTAACAAGTAACATCTCCCTGACCATTCCTCCCAAAACTCGAACTCGGTATTGGAAAAGTGGACCTCGATTGAGCTCCTTGGGACAACTGGGGGTTAGAGCTCCTCTGCCTCTTACCGTCTCCCTGATTATCCTGACTCCTCCTAGAGCCCCTCATTCTTTCCTCCTCTGCCTACATAATAGTCTCAAGATGGGCCGCTGCCTCCACAAGGTGCCCATAATCTCTAATCATGGATCTGGCTACTCTAAACATAAGCCTGGTACTCAATCGCTTCTCAAACTCCAAACAACGGCGTTCCTCAGTCGTCACAAGCTCCGATGCAAACCTAGACAAGCTAGTGAAGGTGGCTTCAAACTCAGCCACTGGCGTGTTCAACTGCACAAAATTAGAGCACTAGTCTCTCAACTTCTCCCTAACCGTGGGAGGTAGAAACTTGTCCTGGAAGGCACTAACAAAAGCCTCCTAAGTCACCACAATGCGCCCACGCGTATACTTTAACCATCGACCCACATCCCCATTCAGTTGGAAAGATGCCAAGGTTACCCTTAACCGGTTGACCTCGATTCCAAGCATCTCGAACGTCTTCACTATTTGCTCTAGCCAATCATCTGCCTTCAGTGGCTCTTTGGTATCACCTAAAAACTCATCCAGATTCGACCAGAAGAACTCTCTCTTTAAAAAAGATGGCTCTGCCTCAGCGACCTGGGCCTGGACTTGATTCTCAGCCCTAAGAATGTCCATGGATTCCCGCAATGCCCCAGCCATTTCGCAGGGCTAAGGCGCCCATGGCCTGCTGACCTACTAGTTCGGCCACATTGGCCTGATCGACTCCCTTCTCCTATGCCAAAATATCATCCGGCATAGGCACCTCGTGCCTTCCAGGCATACCACACCTACCACCACCACGTCCACGTCCTAACATCCTAATAAATGTAACAAAAGAGATTAACACATTTACAAATGTGTCGAAGCTAACTCACTCACGTACTAATGCGATGGACAACAGTAAATCACTCCATATAAGCACGTAATCACATAAACACATACGAATTTCCTTCCTAGAAAATGATCGTCCCACAGCATTGCTAGAGTTCCAATTAGAAACAACAATGATCAAATGCTCTTCTAATAAGACTTCTAGAAACCCGTAAACCCAATCAATATCGTAAGAACTAAATCACATACCCATATAATCACTTAAGCAAGTTATCACATAAGCATACAACACATACTAACGTCTCAACTAAGCGAGACGAACCCATTGTGGTAACAACCACTTCTGACATACCCAAAGTATTCAAACTCGGTACGTTCTAATACCAAGTTGTAACGCCCCCAAAATTATACAGTAAATACAACCCATAAATGGAAAGATTATAGAAATAATATGCTTCCATTCATCAGAGTTCGTATATAAAAGAAAACACATGCGATATACATTCACAAATCGTTCCTCCTAAATCTATAGCATGCGTTACAATGATAAGGGAACTGAAAACTAAACAGGTAATCTTATGCCCTGTAGGCTTACATCTTTTCAAGTCATTGCTTGGTTACAACAAAATGAGCCTAGCTCAATACAGTTAAATCCCTTGGCTATACAAAAGAATATAACAAAATAAAGAAGCTCTTGCTCTCAAAAGTCTGTCCAAGATATTACCTTGGCAGAAACATGTCACCAACACCTGAAAATGTTTTTTTCCAAATAGGGTGAGCCAAAATCCAGTAGGAACAATCTAACACAATATATGAGATTTAACAAAGATATAAGTACAATGTGCATATACAATTCTTATGACAAAACATTCACATTTTATGTCATAAGGTATCAAGCTCATATCTTATTCCATTTTCCTTCAATTTCTCTCAATTCATGAGTCAATTTCATTATCGTTCTACAACCCAACTGAGACTACAACTTAGTGATCCTTTAGTCAACACAATTACCATACAAACACTTCAATCGGTCATTTTACAGAAATTTCGTCCACGGGATCAGCTCCCACATATACACAAGATTTTGGGACTTTCACCATAGACATTCCGGCCAACTTAATTTCAATGGAGTACATCCCCTATCTCCTCCAAAACAATGGAGTACATCTCATTTCTCCTCCCAAACAATGGAGTACATCCCTTTTCTCCTCCCAAACATTATACATATACAATGTATTCAAAGCATAGTCACATTCAATGACAACTAACATTAGATTAGTTTCAATTTACCTAATCCTCATACAATTTCTACAATAATCATAACTATCTTCCACTGATAGCCTAATATAGATATTTTTAAACAGATATACAAACTTCTCAATAGATAAATTATTCAAATTTTCATGGGCAAGAGACAACACGTGTCTAACTCCACCATTTATACCAATAACATCCAATTTCACATTACCAATGTCAATTTCAATTATTTATACAAAATAACAATTTGATCCAATTAGGGCCAAACTTTCTCCCTTTTTCCAAATAGCAACCCAAGTACCAAAATCAACAATTTTGACACAATATAACCTTATATTCAAACTCCATACCCATTTATGTCACATTCACCAAAAACCTCTCTTTTTATTTCACACCCAAACCCTAGGTTTGCTCAAACTACTCCCAAATCCCACCATTGTTACACAACGCTAAATAACTAAGCTAAAAATCATATGAAAGTGTTGAAAATCCCTACCTCAAATAGAGAAGATGAGCCAAGCAAGGGTGAAACTTTAAAGATACCCAAAGCCAACTCTATTCGGATCAAAGTGGAGATCTAGAGATGGTCTACCTTTTTTATCAAAGGGATTAGGGTGAAGAAATCACTAGAACTAGGTGAAAATATAGAGCAAGAGTGTTTTAGAGAGAGAGATTGACAACCCTCACCTTTGATTAGTGTTAAACTGTGTTTGAGCATGATAAGTAATTGATTAAGCTAAATTTTGAACTGATTGCATGAGTATGTCGCTTTAATTGCATTTCTATCTGTTTGTCATTTAATGATCTGTTCATGTCTTAATTTCGAATTGCGAATTGAAAGCCTTATCGCCGACCGAATCAAAAATTGATTAGTGTTACATGCTAATTAGAATTTATATGATTTTATGGTAGATTTAATTAAAATTTGATTTGGAATGATTAATTAAATTAAATAATGTTAAATTACATTAGTTTGAATTTATTACATCTTTGCCATTGAAGTGGGCCACTTTGTTAAAACTTTGTTTGGAGCTTAATTCACATTTTGATATACCATTCTTCATCCACCTTCAAGACCAAGCGTGAGAGAGAGAGAATTGGGAGAAAAATTGAGTTCAACAAGGAGTCTTGCTTGAGACTTAGAAGAATTTAAGGGAGTTTGCATATTTGGGTTTCCATACTTAGAATTCAAGACCTAAGGTAGGAAATTCATCTTCTTAATTATGAATTTAAGTTGTTACTTGCATGATTCATGGGAAAATTAGAGTATAGAGTCAAGAATTGGCTTAAGGTGTTGGTTTAAGAATTAATCCATACATGCATGTCCTTATTTTAGAGTTTTGAGGTTGTTTTTCATGGAATTCTTGCATGCATGGTCATATCATGGTTGTATTCTAGAAATTCACCATGTCTTTCTACCAAATTGCCAATTTAATCTTGGTTTGAAGTGTTGGAATTCTAGGGAGATCATGCATGTTGTATTTAAGTTTTATTCTTGAAGTTTTTTTGAAATTGGTGTTCAATTGGCTTACTTTTGGGCTTGATTTTACAAATTGATCTTCAAAAACATGTTGTAGTATGAGTTTCCAAGTGTTTTCCAGAAAATTGGCCCAAAAGGTTGAGTTTTGATAAGTTTAATTCTTGGTTTGAGCTTGGGAGGCAAATCTGGAAAACCCAGATTTTGGCTTCCCTCGCTCGAGCAAAGGATTCCACACTCGAGCGAGCACCTTTGTTTTCTGAATTCCGCTCGAGCGACGGAATGCTGGCTCGAGCGTAGATTGCAAGCTCTCAGGTTTTTGTGGACGCAGAAGCATGCTCGAGCGACGAGACCTGTGCTCGAGCGAAGAACTGTGTCTCACGCTCGAGCGAGCATCAAGCGGAGAATTTCAACAACCAGTACTTTTGCATTTTTACAGACCACTCGAGCGAAGGAGTTTACGCTCGAGCGAACCCCTCTGTTTTGGCAAGCTCGCTCGAGCGAAGAAAGTCACGCTCAAGCGAGACCCCTGTTTTCAGCAAATTTTGAAAAGTGTTTTAAAGTACATTTTTGCATCCTCATTCCATCCTAGGCATTCCTAGGCCAAGTTTAATGCATCTTAATGAGGATAATGTTATAGAACCACACCAAGTCAAGTTAAGGGGCTAAGTTATTAATCCCAAGTGTGTAACTTAGTGTGTGTATTCGTTCTGCAACTGTGTAGGGTTGGCACCCGAAGATGCTAATTAGCTTGTCTGTAGCCCATCACTCTGTGAGTAACAATGTTGTAAAGATACATTCAATTATAACTATTTTCCGAACGATTGATTATACTGCTTTCTGAAATGGCATCGTTTACTGAATGAATGTTTGTCCTATTTGTAAACTGTATCTGTGGCATCCATAGCAACTTACTGTTACTGTACTGTTACTGCTACTGTCACAGAGATCTCTGTCAGCTCCAATATTTGGAACTACTACTGTTTACTGTTATGATGTCCATCAACTGACTGTTCGGTCTGTTAAGACCTACTGTACTGTTTTGCTATTAGATGTACCACATATGACTACTATGGTTTCTAAATAACTGTTACGGCATGAAAAATGAGCCACTGATCGAATAACTGATTTACTGATGCAATTGACTAGTTTTAATTACTAAAAGGACATTCATTCTTAACCCCTTTACGCATTTGTTATTCACTAGGCTTTAGCTCACTGTTTATATTTATATGTAGGTGTCCAGGCACCGGACCGAAGCTAGGAACGTCAAGTTAAGCTCTCGTTTTGTCAAGCCAACCTTTGTGCCTCACTTCGAGGTTCCAAGTCTATTCAAGGTAAGGCTATTTTTGGGGTGTCTCAGTTTCGCCCTTTTGTCTCTGATCTGTAATAAATGTTTAAGACTTGACTGTGCAGTTATAGTTAGGGATTTGGTCCCTAACCTGGATGTTTGTGTATATGACGTATGTATATATGTTTTGGTTATGAATGTGGTTTGTTCATAAAAGCCTTTTCGCATTCAGATTTTCACATCTCATTGGACATCTTTTTATTACTGTTTGACTTCCGCCAGCCCCTTACTCTATATTACTGTCATTACTGTCAAGCAGGCCTTTGGTAATCACAGGATTACTGGCCGGTTATGATGCTAAACCCATAGGGGCGGGTTTGGGTTGTGACAGAAAGGGTCTCAACTTTAGGTTTTAGGGAGAAAAGATCTGAAAAAGTGATGTAAAAAGTCAATTTCGCGATCTGATATACGCACAGTCCGCTTGAGCGTAAGAAGTGATATTCGAGCGCTAGACACAATAAGTTGTTCCGCTCGAGCGCCAAGGCACAATGAAAGAGATGCTTACCGCTCAAGAGTAAGAAGTGACGCTCGAGCATAGAAAACACACATCCAGTAGTTTTACAGACATCAAGCCACTGCTCAACCACAAGAAAGACCGCTCGAGCGCCCACCCGCTCGAGCGTAGGAAACACCACTCAAAAGTAGAAATACACTCTTCCAGTAGTTTGTAGACCTGCAAAAGTACTAAGAGTTTGCAAAGCCTGCTCGAGCGCAAGAAGTGTTGCTCGAGCGGAGGACCAAAAATCTGAGCAACAAAGATTTGAAAACCAAGCGACAAACCTGTTCCAAAGATAACCACAACAATCTCACATCTCAATTTAAGGGGAAAAACAAGGGAAGCCAGATATAAACAACAGTACGAAATCATTAAACCCGAATCCGGGATGCAAGAGGAGTCGGATAAAAAACTTGGATCGTTATGACCTCTACTTCCTCCATCTCTTGAAACAAATGGGGCTAAGAGCATCCACAATGGGATAGCTAAAAAGGTGTGTTAAAGTATGTTATATGACAAAAAATGATAAAAATGGGACCAAAAAATATGTGTTAAGGTATGTTAAGAGTTTGTTAATTTTAGAGAGTGGGTGGTGGTGCAATGAATAGGTTAAGGTTGTATTAAGAAGTGTGTTAAATATATATATATATATATAAACAATAAATAAAATAAATAATAATTGAAAAGTGCAGTGGGCCCCTACTCCACTACACTGTTAGTGCCAAGTTGAGATCCTCTCCTTGAGCTCTCTCATTGCCTCCCTACTAGCAATGGTGGAGATGCACCTTGAGTTGATCTAACGGTCCAAAATTGTCAATTTAAAAATAAAAAATTAATAAAACAAATTCAAATTTGTTTTTCTCCGCCTAAATCTGAACTGTTGGATCAACTCAAGATGCATCTCTACCATTACAAGTAAGGAAGTAAGGAGAGGATCTCAACTCGTCAGTGCCCCTCTTTCTCCTTCTCTTCTCTTTTCTCTCTCTTCCTCTCTCACTTTTGCTTGTTTCGTTGCAGTTAACACATAACTTAGTCGGACTGTCCTGGCCGAACAACCCCACAGAACTGTTAATACACAAGTTCGCATTCTTTCTCTCTCCCCCTCTCTCTCTCTCTCTCTCGACTGGCTAGAAGCATCACCACAATTAACACACAAGTTAACAACTGACACTAATGGCTGATACTATTACAGCACAAAACAGTATTTTTAACTGGCCAAAATTAATAACTGACACTAATAAATATATTAACACATCCATTATGGATGATCTAATAATGACCTCTTACAAATTTGGCAGTGGTGATATATTTAAATTTATATAAAAATTCTCAATAACTTTGTCATTTATTGAAAAAGATTCATAGTTTTTTTTTTTTTTTTTTTTTTTTTTTTTTTTTTTTGGAGCAGAGGATTCATAGCAGTTCGAGACTATTAAGAAAACAAACATAATTCATGTATAACCCAATCCTACCAACCATGGACTAGAGCAAAATTTAAAATTAAATTTTGAGTGTAAAGAAAGTCCGGTTCTAGAACATCTCAAACAAAATCCATTACTGAAACTGGAAGTCTAGTTTAAAAATAAGGTAAATTACATTGACACCCTTTCAGGTTTATGTTTATTATAGTTCTCCCTTTACCTTTTAGAAATTACATCTCCTTCCCTGAAGTTTAAAGTTTCATTACAAATTGCTCTCTCCAGCAATTTAATTTTTTTTAAATACCAATTTTTCCCTTACTGGGTAAATTACATTGACACCCGTCACATTTTAGAAATTACAATCCCCTCTCCAAGGTTTAAAGTAGCATTACCAATTGCCCCCTAGGTTAGTATTAGTCTAAAAAAAATTCATTGAAAAAAAATTAACTGGAATAAAAATTATTTGAAAAAAAAATTATTTGAAAAAAAATTTTGTTAGTCAAATTTTTAAATTTCTGTTTAAAAACTAACGTAAACTCATTTTTTGAATTTACGTTTTTTTCCTCAAATTTACAAACTGAGACAACCATTTATAAATCAAAAAAAATTATCAAACAAGTTTTTATGACAGTTTTTAAAATTTTTGTAAATATAAATTGAAAACTGAAGACGAAATAGTCCAAACAGAGCTCAGATGGTAAAAATGTCGTAAAATTAACAAATAATTAAATAAGTTACCAACATAAGAAATGACTTATCAAAAGATTCTTAGGCTATGTATGGTTTGATTTTTAGAAAAAAAAAATAAAAATTAAAATTAAAATGGTTAAGAAATAAAAAATAAAAAATAATTATCATTTTTATATAACTTTTATCTTTCGAGTGTAATAAACATAAACCTCAAGGGGTGTCAGTGTAATTTTTATCTTACATTGGTTTCTAAATAGAAATTTAAAAATTTGACTAACAAAAATTTTTTCAATTAATTTTTTTTTCAATTAATGTTTTTTAAATAATTTTTTTTCCAATTAATTTTTTTTTCAACTAATACTAACTGAGAGAGCAATTGGTAATGCTCCTTTAAACCTTGGGAAGGGGATTGCTATTTCTAAAATGTGAGGGGTGTCAATGTAATTTACCTAGTGAGGGCAAAATTGGTATTTAAAAAAATTAAATTGATAGAGTGAGCAATCTGTAATAAAACTTTAAACCTCAAGGGGAGGGGATGTAATTTCCAAAAGGTGAGGGGGGAATTGTAATAAACATAAATCTCAGAGGGTGTCAATGTAATTTACCCTTAAAAATAAATTATTTTAGTAATTTTTTAATTTTTTTTATAAAAAAAAATATACAAATAATAATAATAATAACAATAATAATAATAATAATAATAATAAATGATATAACAATTTATAATAACTTTTTAACTAAAATATTTAATTTCCAAACAACACTTTTTCATATTAAGTATAGAAAAATTAGGACAAAATTAAAAACTATAAGATTCGATAAATCTTTAATTTTTAATTTTGTCAATTTTAATTTATTTTTAATTTAAAACATTTCAATATTTTACTCATTATATTCATTTTAAGTGTATTTAATGACTTTTTTTTTTGTCAATAATAGATAAATAATTCGGATTAAAAATAAATTAAAAAACTTGTATTTAAAATGATAAAAATAAAAAATAAAAATTAATTTATTATAAGACTCATGTGAGTTTTTTTTGTTCAAAAATTTTTTTATATATAAATTAAGTAGAATATGCAACACTTGATTTATAATTTTTGAAAAAAAAAAAATTAAAATCGAATAGTAAAAAAATGAAAAATCATCATCAATCTTCAAATCAAAACAAATAAGAGAAATGTACCAGGAGACAAGTAACACGATGCAACAAAACACAATCGTGTAATGTAGCACACTGTTTAATTTTGGCAAAACAAATCAATCTATGCTTCGGAAACACGAACATCTCTCACTTTTGTTTGTGAAAAAATAGAGAGAGTTCACCAGTAAGAAGCAACCCACAAATTCATTGTCACCAAAACCCTAATCACATAATAAAATTGAGCAAATACATAACTAGATCTATGGATGATTTATCAAGCCAAGTATAAAACAAACTACAATACCATTAACAAATCGCAGATGTAGAAAGAGAGGATTGAGTCGACATTGAGATTAAATTTACTCTTTCGTTGACACATCCATCGACAATCGACGAATGCAACACCTCACGAAAGTGAAGAATTTGATAGAAAAAAAATAGAGAAAATCTTAGATTGGTTAAGGAAGAAGGGGAATCGTTGAAGCCATGAAAGAAGTCAAAAAATTTCAAGAACGTATTCCTCATTCATCTGGAGCGGCGTTAAGGTTTTACCCTCTCTGATCTGGTGTCCATGGTTAGGGTTTTATAGAGTGACGAAGGACATTGGGGATGCAACTTAGGCTTCGTTTGGAAAATTGGTTAACTTTTTGACTTTTTTGGCTATTTTAGTCTGGGGCTAAAAAACCTAGTTTGGAAAAAACTTTTGGTTTTTTTAGCTTTTTTGACTTTTTTGTGAGAGAAAGAGTGTAATGATTATGAGTTGAATGTAATGTTTTGTCTTATTTGACTAAAAAACCTATTTTATTTTTTATGACTATTTTAGCCAAAAAAAAACCCCAAATCCATCTTCCCAGATAGAGGCTTAGCAAAAGAGAATTACAAAAAAATGCCCTCAATTAAAGGAAATGTTGTTGAGACCAAATATATATATATATACATAGGTAAACTATAAATTCACCTCCTGGTATTTGATTAAAATATGAATCGCCTCTTATAATTCTAAAAATTACGTTCTACCCTTTGAGATTTCTAATTTCATAACAAATCGCTCCTTTTATTAATAAATTATCAAGTCAATTAATAGTTTTTAATGATGTTAGAAATATGTTTCAATTAATAATTTAGGTAATTTTATTATTGTATATGAGAGCAATTATGAATTTTATTTTTTCAATAAATTATGTTAAATAAAAAATTATGACAAGAGGGTATTCGTAATTTTTCAAATCACAAGGGGCAATCTGTATTTTAAGGAAACTTCAGGAGATGTATTTGTAATTTACCTCATATATATATATATATATATTTTTTCTTTTAGGGTTCAGTTTGTCTCAAGTTAGAGATTAAGATTAGACCGTCCAATTCGTTCTATGGGCTTATTTTTGAATCCTGTTTGATAATTCAAACCGTTCACATTTTAGGATTCGTTGAATACATTATCACTGTAAAAAAACAAATCGATCGGATAACGGTAACTACATGTTCAAATCAATTTTATATGAACTGTTTATTTTTTTACCGTTATTTTTTTATACAAAACAGATTCGAACACGTGATTGTCGTTATCCGATCGACTTGATTTTTTACAAGGATAATGTACTCGACAAATTCTAAAATGTGAACATTTCAAATTATCAAAGCGGGACCCAAAGTGGGCCCACAGAGTGGACTGGACAATCCAGTCTTGATCTCAAATTGGAAACAAGCTGAATCCTATTTTTTTAATATAAAATATATGATTATATAAATTTTTTTCATTCAAATGAATTTGTAACACCCTCAAAAAAAGACTCACAATTTATATAATGATGACATGCATTTATAAAAGAAAACAAAACATTATTCCATTCATCAGAGTATTATTAATAAGAGACATTACATGTAACATTGAAAACAAATGCCTTACTGGCTTACATCTTTCCAAGCCAACACTTGGACACAAAATATGAGTACTAACTCAACCACAAATTAAGCCATCGGCTTGAGTTTACATGTAATATCCAAAAGAAAACAACTAATTAAAAACAAGTCTTCAAATTCAAATCCTTCCAAGCTAAGTCCTTGGAGGTAGCATATCACCCGGACCTGAAAATGATGTTCCCGTATAGGGTGAGCCACAGCCCAGTAAAAATATACTAAACCAAATATAAGCATTGAATAAAGCAATAGCATTTAATAGATGGTTAACACGAAATACCGATTTCATTATCATACGGTTTCATGACACTAATGTCCATGACACGTTCCACTTTCCATTTATACCAATATGGCTCAAAACCTGGCCAAACTATAACAGTGAGACTACATCTCACATTAACATTACTTCCAATATCAACAAATTAAATGAGACTAAGGCTCATACCAAAACACTTTCATACTTCCCGATTGATACACATTTTAGTGCTTGTAGACACCCCATTTTTGACCGACCTTAAGACTCAGATGTCACCGATTGAGCGCTCAGTGATGTTGCATACTGTGCTCGTTCAGAAGCCTCAGAGTCGCGGCCGTGCGCCCTACCTCCGGACTTCCGAACTTTCTCCTGTGCCTTGTCTCGGTTTGCGAACCAGACTCAGTTTTCTCTGTTTTCTTTCCTGAGGGGAGGGAGTGGTCCTGTAGGCTATCTCTCAGTGGCCGTAGGGCATTTTGCCCATTTCGGAGCCCGGTTCCCGATTTTCGGGACCGTCAGGCCGTGTGCCTCGGTTCGGGACCGCCCAACCATCTCCGATTTTCCGGTTCTTGGCAAGTGCCTCTGTTTTATCATTCCGAGGAACACTGGGGCCTCTGATACCCACTTCGTGGCCGAACACCACTTTCGGTGCTCACAGCCTATTTTCGGGACCTTGAACCGCGCGATTTTGGTCCCCGAGCATTCATTTTGCATCGGTTTTTGTTCAATTTTGGAAAGTGCCTCTGTTTTATCATTCTGAGGGACACTGTGGTCCGAGAGACCAACTTCGTGGTCGTGCACCACTCCCGGTGCCTAACAGCCCACTTTCGGGGCCTCGAACTGCGTGTTTCGGCTCCCGAACCTTCATTCTACATTTTTGGGCTCCGACCCAAACTTGAGATAGTCATATTTTGAGGTCCTTTTCATGTTTGATTAAGGACCTCTTACTGTTTGACATCTTCATCTGTCACTTGCCTTTTTACCTCTTTTTGGGCCTTTTTGCACGGTATTTTAGGTGTACTTGTGGGCTGCGTTGGACTTGGGCGTAAACTACAAAGTGTCTTATTTTGAGCCCCTCTTCAACTTTGTTGAAGGACTCTCGGCCATTTGAAACCCGTAGCTACCACTTCCCCTTTTGGCCATTTTTGGCGGGAAACTTGATATGTTTTCCCTCCCTTTTTTCCCTCCATTTTCCCCCTCATTTTGTCTATATAACAGCAGCCCCAGCTGTGATTTTTAGGGTTAGAAAATCTGATTTGGGAGCTCCTCCATACAATCTCTCTCTCTATATTTAAAACACCAAAATCATTCAAGTCCCTAGCCCATTCCTTCATCAACCCTAAGCTCCACCATCACCATTCAATTTCCAGCAGCAAAGAAGGGTTCCTCAGAGGCTTAGAAGCAACTTTCATCAAGGGAAGAGGAAACAAAAGACTTGTCTTCAAGGGTAAGCTACTAAATCCTTTTTTCTAGCATTTTCTTGCATCAATTCTTTGCCCTACTTCCTTTTTGTTTTGGGCTCCGACCCCTACTGGTTTTGTGCTTATTTTGAGCCCCTCTACAACTTTGTAGAAGGGCTCAACCTCATTTGGTGTCTCCATGATATACTTCCTTCAATATCACTCTTTAGGCCATTAATTTGCATGCTTTGTTTGGCTTTTGAGTGATCTGATTTTGAGCATACTTTATACTGTGAGTGGGCTTATTTTGAGCCCCTCTTCAACATTGAAGAGGGCTCAACCATGTTTGGTGGCTCTAGCATGCACTTCCTTTGAAATTCTTCCATTTTACCGTAAACTTGCATGCTACTTTTAGCCTATATGCATTTATTTTTGGAGTATGCTATAAACTGATTATGGGCTTATTTTGTGTCCCTCTACAACATTGTAGAAGGGACCAATCTTGTTTGGTGCTTCCATGAATGGCCTCCCTTTGTACCTCTCTTTGGCCATGTTTTGCATACCTCTTTGAGCCTATTTGGTCACTGTTTTGAGCCTTCATCAGGCTTATAAAGTGCCTTATTTTGGTCCATTCTTGCATGCTTTGTTAGGCTTACTTGGCTCCGGATTTCAGCCTTCATCAGGCTTAGAAATAGCCTTTTTTTTGTCTCCTTTTCATGTTATGTTGAGGGCCTTAAGCCATTTGGTGTATATTTTTGGTACTTCCTTTGAAATCCATCAAATTTACCGTAAAATTGCATGTTTGTTTAGGCCATTCTAGCTTCTGTTTCTGGCCTTCATCAGGCTTAGAAAGTGTCTTGTTTTGGTCTTTTCTTCAAGTTTTATTAAGGGTCTTAAGCTATTTGGTCATTTCTTGTGGTACCTCTCTTTATAACCTCTTTTGGGCTCCATTTTGCATAGAATTTATAGCATGTTTATGTTCTGTTTTTGGGGCTTCCATCTTCTGAAAATGTGCTTATTTTTAGGCCCTCTTCAATTTTGTAGAAGCATGTTTGTTCATTTGGGGTTTGTATATATCACTTGTCTCAATACCCCTTATTTCCCCCATTTTTGCAAACTATTGTCGCCATACTTGTGATCATAATTTGGCCTTGTTCTGTACTGAAAAATGCTATTTTTGGGGACTGTCTTGCCACTGGTTTTGCTGCCATAATCATATTTTGCATGTATAGTATGGCTATAGGCCATTTCGGGGCCTAATTTCACATTTTCGGGATGATTGCATGCTTCGGTTGTCATTTCGTATCATTTCGGGGCTGTCTTACATCGTTTGTGAGTGCTGAAATTCCTTTGCCATGCTTGCATATCATTTCCCATGTCATTTTATGCCTTAATGCATTGCCTCGGTTTGGGCACGCACTTCGAGGCGCTCCGTTTTCATTCATCGGCATCCCATGTGAGTGTGGCTGAGGCCCTCTCATGTTGGTATAAGCCCAATCTACATTTTCCATGTCATGGCATTGTGTATATCATCGCCTCGGTTTGCGTGCCTGAGTGCACGCATTTCGAGGCAGCTCATTTTATCCGACGGCAGCCTATGTGAGTGTGGTTGAGGCCCTCTCATGTTGGCGTAAGCCCAATTTGCATTTTCATGCTTGTATATCATCGCCTCGGTTTGCGTGCCTGTATGCACGCACTTCGAGGCACTTCGGTTTTATCCGATTTGTACTTCATATCATCGCCTCGGTTTGCGTGTCCGTGGGCACGCACTTCGAGGCACTTCAGTTTTATCCGATTTCCATTTTGTTATTGCCTCGGTTTGCGTGCCTGTGTGCACGCACTTCGAGGCACTTCGGTTTTATCCGATTTGTACTTTATATCATCGCCTCGGTTTACGTGTCCGTGGGCACGCATTTCGAGGCACTTCGGTTTTATCCGATTTGCACTTCATATCATCGCCTCGGTTTGCGTGCCCGTGTGCACGCATTTCGAGGCACTTCGGTTTTACCCGATTTGCATTTCATATCATCGCCTCGATTTGCGTGCCCGTGTGCACGCTTTTCGAGGCGTCTCATTTTCATCTCATTTTCATAGCATTGAGCATGCTAGGTTGTATATTAGTTGCATTTCATGCATATCATGCATATCTCACGGGAAACGAGGTACATTCCGTACTCCGAGTGACGGAGTGTGTCTCAATTCCCCAGTTACCGACACTCCGGATTGCCCATGATGGAGTTAGGTTTTAATTGTAGCATTCATGTACATTCATCCCATATTAAGTTGTGCAATTCGGCTCCTCGGCCATCATGCATCAATATGCGTGATTGGTGGCACGAGGATCGAGGCATGCATATATTTGTGAAATACACTGCTGTGCCCTTTTCCTGCTCTCTGTTGCAGCAAAATTCAGAGTTTAGCAACTTTCGGAGTCGGACGCGCATTTCAAGAAATATTGCCAACAGAGGCTAATCGGGGCATCCCAGTGGATTTCCGCGCCAGGCAGGCCAACAGGCGGCATCTATCAGAAGCAAGGCAGTCCCTGGCTTGCACGCCAGTTTTACCGCTTTTATTAATTAATTTGTCAATTAATTAGAAATCTGTATATTCTTTTATCCGGACTGTATATTCTTTTATTCGGACTGTATATTTATTCGGACCCTCTGTGCGAGGGCAATGTTGTAATAAGGGTGTGTGAGTGTGATGTATGTCTTCCAACCCCCATTTCTTTCTCCCTTTTATTTACCCGCTTTGGATGGTTAGATATAAGGCATATTTCAATTAGCATACAGTATGATAGCATGTTTGCATCATTCATCTGTTTTGCATGCACTGGGCTCGGCACATCATACAAACTGCATTTGTATTTCAATTCCAAGTTGAATACTTGATAGCTGTAGCATTTCATATGCCATATTTAGAATAAGCCGAGCCTGCTATAGTTGCATTTTGCATGTGTTGCATTAGGCATTTCAGTATATGTAGGATCATGCATGATTTCTAATCAGTTTCCTGTTTTGGCTTGGAGTACTCGGTAAGTTTTATGCTTTAGCATCCTTGCATGCGTGTGAGTGTTGCCATGATAGCATGCTTGCCATGAGGCTATATGCTTATGTGATATAACTGCCTTAAATGCCTGTGGGTGGAGGTTGAGTTATCTGAATTGGGACAATTCATTGACTGTTTGTTTTAAGCCCACTAGATAGTGGCAAAATCATGTTTTTGTTAAGCCCACTAGATTGTGGCAAAATCTGCATTTTAAGCCTACCTGCGGGTAGCAAACCATCTTTCACAAACAAACATGAGATGTTTAGTTCCAATTCAGGCGATTCAGTCTATACTTGTATGCTGTGCGCATCACATAGTAACCTAGGCTAATAACCGGAATAAGAACTCACAATGTTTTCAAAAACAGATATCATGGTTAGTAGAGGCCGGTCTTTGACCGGGCGAGAGGGGGTGCTCACGATGTGACCTTCCCTAATCGTACCCAAGTTCCCGAACCAACTTTGGTGATGACGGACACGTGGCCTTTTGGCACCGAGTCAGGGTTTCCTAAATTTCCCATTTTAAAAATATTTAGGTGGCGACTCTGTTATCTGGCAAAGCAGTCCATGTTTGGCACTTCTTTTCAAAAAATCTGTTTTCCTTCAAAACGATTTGCCGGATTTGGACTCTTTGGTTCGAGATTGAGAACCGCAACAAAATCGAGTCCGAGCTGTAGCGAGGTCCCTCGCGGGCGTTGTTACAGTTTCTGGCGACTCTGCTGGGGATTTAGAGAACTTGACTCGAACTCTTGATATCTGGTTTTGACTACATTTGTGTGTTTCTTTGCATTGCATTTGCATTGGTGCGCCTAGGACACCGTGTTTGCCATCTGCTATTCCTGAGCGGTTTGCCGGAGGCTTGTCTTGTCAAGGCATGTCCATAAGGCTGATCGATTACGGGCTCTGCCAGTATGGGAACACAAACCCCGGTTTTACCGGGGCACCCTTTTTGACCATTCGACCTAGTGCATATTCGGATCCATAGTGACCATTCCAAACTAGGACAGGTTGCTTACCCGTTTATAGGTTGTTTGAAGCCGCTGCGTGCGTAGTGAACCTCTAGTTCCTGACGAAATAGGACAGGGAAACCCTACCCCAACATAGGGGTGTTTTGGCTCTCACTTATCTGTTATGTGCTTGTTAGAGTGCGTCTCTACAGGGAATGCATGTATCAGTCAACAAGTTTGAGCATCAGGCCCGCGGGCACCAATTCAGTATTTTGGGTATCAGGCCTGCGGGCATCAGTATTTGGTGGAATCAGTTTTACCTGAGGGTATCAGCTTACAGGCAGAATTTTGGGGCAGAATTCAGTAGAGGGCACACTCATTCAACTATGCTCGCATCTGTTCAGGTGAAATCAGGCTGAGATGCTGTCTGTTTTCTCTTTTGCTAGGGTAGTCCTGGAACTATAGCTTCAGAAGGCTCCGATATCCCCCGAGGTTCATCAAACTTGTACTGATAGACTTTGTCAGGTCAGAGATTCAGTTCAAGGGCCATCAGTGTTCAGTTACCAGATCCGTGGCCCTTATCCACTCCACCAGTGAACAGTCAGGCTGAGGTCTCAGTTTCTACTGCAGGGATAGATATACCAGTCAGTCAGATGGATCAGCAGAACACGTCAGGGATGGAGGCCATGATGCGTCAGATGCAAGAAAGTATGAAGCTCATGCAGGAGAACGCCGTCCGCCAAGCGGACTTTTCCAAGCAGCAGGCTGCAATCATGGCTCAGCAAGCCGAGCTCATCACTAGGTTGCAACAGCAGAACGGAGCATCTGCTTCGCATCAAGCTCCTCCACCACCAGGGGTTCAGATACCCAGGGAAACACCCAATGTCCAGGGAGGTACGGACATTCCGGTAGGGCCTGCTCCGCCTCCAATTTTACCCCAGCTATCCAAAGCACCTACCAATCCGCCGGACTCTCCTTTCGAGTTTGAAGTCGACCCTACAGCGTTGAAATTAAGCAAACTTGAGAAGATGTTTAAGAAATCTCAAGGAGTCAACTCCATCCCGGACATTGGAGATGGATATACTGATTCGGTGGTGACATTACCGGACCGGTTCAAGATGCCTCACATTGACCGTTTTGACGGGTCAGGAGATCCCATGGTCCACCTGAGTTTGTTTTCAGATGTTCTGCGCCTGATGGGCTTGACAAGAGTACAGAAGCTCTCCCTTTTTGGCAGGACCTTGTCGGGTGTTGCGGCCATCTGGTACGCCAAATTGGAGGATTCAGTGAAACGAAGCTGGGAGGAGATGGCCGAGGCCTTCGTTGCACAATATTCATACAATAACCAGATTGAGATCACAACCCGTGATCTCGAGACGACCAGGCAAGAACCGAAAGAAAGCTTCTCTGAATTCGTGGCCCGGTGGAGGGCCAAGGCTTCAATGATGACCATTAGGCCAACGGATAAGGATCAAATACGGATGGTTGTGCGCAACCTCCAACCCAAACTAATGCAGAAAATGATCGTGCTCCCCTTCCCTACCTTTTCAGATTTGCATCAGATGGGAGTACAGATCAAGGATGCCATGAAGCAGGGCCTTATTGACCAGGAGAAAGAGCAACCTAGGCGGACGTTTTCCTGCAATTCGAATGTGACCACCAGTGGTGATGCAGCGGCAAGATCTTCTGAAGTGGGCATGGTCACTACCACCACATCAAGAAAGGCTACCCCATTCACCGGTGCGTCCGGGAGTAACTCACAAACAGCCAAATATCCACCCCGAGTCAAGAGGGTTTTCACTCCACTTCATATGCCTCTGTCAAAGGCTCTAGAGGTCTTACTCCGGGAAGGACATTTGAAACCGTTGGAACAACGGCCCCTACCCGATCCTATCCCTGCAAAGCATGACCAGACTAAATACTGTGCCTACCATCAGCAAACCGGTCATGACACCGACAGTTGCTTTCGTCTGCACCATGATGTACAAGATCTGTTTGACAAAGGGGTCATTGCTGCACCAGGTCCTGCAAAGTCTATCGGCACTTGATCAGTAAACTTGTGGGGGATAATGCGATATGATCGGGGGATAGACCACCTGCGGGCAGCACTCAGTTTACTCCAGACGTGGGAATGGCACGCACTGTTTTGAGCAGTATGCAAATACTAGTTTTTGTACTTTCTAGCTTGGGTATTGAGCTAGTTCCATTGTTTTGTTTAGAGTCTGTCTCTTTGTTTTGAGTCAGTCTTTTTGGTTAAGGTCTGTCTTGTTGTATCGAGTCAGTCCTGTTACGTAGGAGTCGGGTGATTCTGGGGGTGTTACCTCGGACATCACCATTTTGTTTTGTGTTTGTCTTTTCGTTTTGTTTTGGGTCTGTTTCTGCCAGGGAGCCAGTAATGCCAACAGATTTGAATGAAACAGCAGTGATTTCCATACTCTCGCATTTGTTTCTGCCGTTGTGCCAGGGTTTGAATGAAATGGCAGTGCATTCCACCTGCTCTCCTGTGCCTTGAAGCCATTGTATTGACCTAAGTTTTTCAAAACCTTTTTTTGAACACTGCGGTGAAAACGAAGAGGAAGGAATTCCTCGGGATTTGCAAAACTTTGATCAAATGAGAGAAAGAGAGGCGTGCTAAGCCCTTAATGAATGAAATCATGCTTGTTAGCGTGAGTACTGGGAAGGACCCTGGCTTGATCCAGACTGGTTCTACACTGTCTTCAGCGCGAGCGATTTGTCGCTTTCTTAAAAACTTTCAAAAAATGTTTTGCGCGGTCCTGCGAAGACATGTGTGGAATCGCTCTTGAGATTGTGCAGCCTAGGATCGCTCTCAGCCTCAAGACTCAACCCCTTTTGCTTCCAGACCTTGAACTTGAATTTAGAAGGTTCAACGGTTGACCACGATGTAAGGCCTGCGTGGCCAGATTTGAAGCAGCCCTCGAACAAGAGGTACCAAGGTCAGATCAAGAAGGTCAGACCTCATCAGAAGAAGCTTGCAAGGCTAGAGCAGAAGCACCCCTCGAACTAGGGGTAAAAAATATCCGATGTGCTCGAAGAACCAAAGGTGGATCTTTCTGCAAGTCAATACAACAGCCACTCTCCTGGATATAGAGGGCTTCAATCTCAGAACCATTTGGCATGGACTGGTTACATTTTTACCCTTTGAGAGGCTCGTTGGGCCGAAAACCCGAAAGGGCGACCCAGGCAAAAGTTAGAGCGAGACAAGAAAAATATATATACAAAAATGCAAAAAGAAAAAAATGCAAAGATACAAAAAATGCAAAAAAAAAAAAAGAAAAGAAAAGCAAAAAAAACAAAAAAGAAGAAGAAGAAAAGATTGAAAAGAAAAGAAAAAAAAAAAGAGAAGAAAAAAGAAAAAAAGAACAAAGCTCGCAAGGTCGAAAACCTGCAACAGGCGCCTTGGCAAAAGTTAGAGCATAAAAAGGAGAGGTTAAATACCCGAGTGTACCTTAACCCCGAACTACGTAAGGCTTGATTCCTATCTTTGGGATACATAGGCAACTTCATTCTGAAGTCCAGCCGTAAAACGATTCAAATTCAATTGTGTCCATGTAATGGTTTTGATCATCTTTTGCCTTCTCTGTATCTGAGAGTCTGGTTGTGTTCATCGCTCTGAGGACTGACTACAATGTGCTGCGGCGCCATCCAAACAAGGGGCAACTTTCCGTTGCCATTCAATGCGCTGCAGTGCCGTTTAAACAAGGGGCAACTTTCCGTTGCCATGCAGCTCTCTTCAAGCACGGGGCAGTTTTCCTTTGGATCCGAGGTTGTGCATCTCGGGAGTAAGTTTCATGCTCGTTGAGCAAGTGGCCGTGTGCAAAAATAGTTTTTGAGAATTTTTACTGAGGTTGACTATTTTCTCGAAAATTGTTCCATCTTTTACAAAAACTGGACCATTTCTCGGACCCAAAAAAGGAAAATTTTCAGTGCTCATAGCCTGACTTGCGTGATTTCAAATCAAAAACTGAACAAACATGTTAATCTAACTCTCATTTTTGGTCAAAATTGTTTTAGTAGAAAGCCAAAAACAAAAAATAGTCGAAATGATGAACTAGGGGCACAGTTGAGTCAGGCTTCCTGTCTTTTCCCTGTTGTCAATGCATTTGCCAAAAAATGGCACTCTACTTGCCAGAGAAGGACACGACAAAGGACTGAAAGCTCTCGTATCCTCCAAGCAACGAGGTGTCGAGCCAAGTGCGAAGCATGAACTGGAATGAGGCAAGATATTCCACTCCATCATCTGGACAGATCTTATCACGTCCAAACTCCCCAGCAAAGCATCATCAACCGATGCTAGCTGCAGATTTGCTACACACCCAGTTGTAGCGCAACCCCTCTGTGGGAGGAATTCACTAGCTGTGAGCGGAAGAAAGAAGAATCTAGCTGAATGCTAGGGGCACGAGCCCACAACTTGCTGTTTATCCATCCACCACCCAGGGGAGGGATTAAAAAATGAGAGATTGAAGAATAGAGAGATGTGCGATGAGAAAAAAAGTGAGAAAAGGGCTTTTTCAGAAAACTAGAGATTGAGTGCCAAGTGATGTGAGAATCACAAGTGAGAAAGGGTGGGAAACACTACCTGGTGAAACAGGCTCCCTGTGCACGTCTGAGTGTCGTGTCTTTTTGTTTGTCTCATTTCATCCCGAGCGTGTCTCGTTGTGTTTAGGTCGTTTACCTTTTGTTTTTCTGTGTTGAGTTGTTTTGGCTGTGGTCAGTTGTAGGCTTTATACCTGGTTGAGAATCCTTTTCTCATTTTCAAAAAAATAAAATCATTTTGTGCTCCGAGTGCCGTGCCGTTCTCCACATTTGTGCAAAACAGAATTTGTTCTTTCATAAAACCGCAGGATTCAACTCAGGTCATATGAGAACAGTAGAACCAGGACCTATCTAAAGCTATAATGGTTCCGGACTGCAAAGCGAAAGCAAAAGAGGAAAATGTCGGGCATCTGAGTTTGTTCCAACTTCAGTAAGCTCCGAGATCGCATTCCGTATGCACCTTGTCAGGTCTTGTCAATGCTCTGAAGTGTGAGTGTGCCTCTACCTCAAGCTCAAGATCAAGTCAGCCTCAAGCCAAAATGGTGATCAGAAGTGCTCTCCTCGAGTACCGTTTCGTGCTAGGGACATCTTGGCCGTGTTTGCAATGAGTTCCTAGGAGACCAACTGCGACGGTGGAAACTAGAGTTCGAATGGCTGTTGCCTAGAACGCAAAGGTTCGGGATTTCCGAGACTAAAGTCTGGTTTAAATACCCAGAGGCGTGCCCTCGGCTTGAAATCTGTATGGAAGCCCCATAGGTTGAGACAGCGTGTATGTACCTCAATCCTGGATACTGAACCAACCTAGTCTGTCACCCCATTGGAGAATAGGGAAAGTTGTGAAAATGATCAGGAAAACAAGCGGCAGCCGTGGCTCCTACATGCAGATATTGTTACTTGTTAGCATTCCTGAGCCTTTGTACTGTGAGTTCAAGGTAAAGTATTCGAAGAGCACGAGGGGAGATCCCCGTCGGAGTAGAGCGGTTCACCGCCACTCACTTCATGAGGTGCTTTCTAAAGCGCTGCTTTGTCCATTTATTGCTTCCCATAAGCATCATGCATTGTAATACATTGTACTTGTCAAGTTTCTTTCTCAGTCATGCACGATATTGTATGTACAGATCATTCAAAGAAGTTCCGTTTGAGATCATTCACTTAGTGTATCAATCATACTTCTTTCATTTTCTGTATCTATCACACACATTCTCACTTAGTGTATCAATCACACTTCTTTCATTTTCTATATCTATCACACTCATTATCAGTTAGTGTATCAATCATACTTCATTCATTTTGTGTATCTATTACACACATTCTCATTTTGTGTATCTATCATGCACATATTCGCTTTTGTGTATCTATTACACTCTCACTCAGTGTATCAATCACACTTCACTCATTTTGTGTATCTATCACATACATTCTCGTTTTTTGTATCACACTTCATTGGTTCAGTATATCTATCATACTCTGTTCACTAAGTGCATCTATCACACTTCGTGTTCACTTTTAGTGTATCAATCACACTCTGTTCACATAGTGCATCTATCACACTTTGTGTTCGCTTTTAGTATATCTATCATACTTTGTTCACTAAGTGCATCTATCACACTTTGTGTTTGCATTCAGTGTATCAATCACACTCTGTTCACATAGTGCATCTATCACACTTTGTGTTTGCATTCAGTGTATCAATCACACTCTGTTCACATAGTGCATCTATCACACTTTGTGTTTGCATTCAGTATATCTATCATACTCTGTTCACTAAGTGCATCTATCACACTTCGTGTTCACTTTTAGTGTATCAATCACACTCTGTTCATATAGTGCATCTATCACACTTTGTGTTTGCATTCAGTATATCTATCATACTCTGTTCACTAAGTGCATCTATCACACTTCGCGTTCACTTTTAGTGTATCAATCACACTCTGTTCACATAGTGCATCTATCACACTTTGTGTTTGCATTTAGTGTATCAATCACACTCTGTTCACATAGTGCATCTATCACACTTTGTGTTCGCTTTTAGTATATCTATCATACTTTGTTCACTAAGTGCATCTATCCCACTTCGTGTTCACATTCAGTATATCTATCATACTCTGTTCACTAAGTGCATCTATCACACTTCGTGTTCACTTTTAGTGTATCAATCACACTCTGTTCACATAGTGCATCTATCACACTTCGTGTTCACCTTTAGTGTATCCATCACACTTTGCTCACTTTGTTCATATAGTGTATCAATCACACTTTGTTCATATAGTGTATCAATCACACATACTCGCTTTGTATCTATCACACTATGCCTACCTTGTGTATCAATCACACACACTTACTTTGTGTATCAATCACACACGCTCACACTCGTTTTGCTTTGTGTATTTATCACACATGTTTGTCCACTTAGTGTATCCATCACACTTTGTTCACTTTTGTGTATCTGTCACACATGTTCATGAAGAATCCCCAATTTACAAACCGACTTCGCTTTGCGTATAAGTCCAATCTTCCAACCGGCTTCGCGTAGCGTGTAAGTCCAATTGTCAAAATCTTCCTGCATATCACTTTGCATTTTGCCCCCTTTTGCCAGCGGGCATACCTGCGGACACATCTTTGTCTGTCCTGTCTGCTTTGTCTAAGTCTTCGGCCTTGTCAAAAATGGGTCGTCTCTGGGCTTTGACATTCACTCCCGTCATTGTTATGACTTCCGAGTTCTGTCAAAGAGGGGCAACTGTAGACACCCCATTTTTGACCGACCTTAAGACTCAGATGTCACCGATTGAGCGCTCAGTGATGTTGCATACTGTGCTCGTTCAGAAGCCTCAGAGTCGCGGCCGTGCGCCCTACCTCCGGACTTCCGAACTTTCTCCTGTGCTTTGTCTCGGTTTGCGAACCAGACTCAGTTTTCTCTGTTTTCTTTCCTGAGGGGAGGGAGTGGTCCTGTAGGCTATCTCTCAGTGGCCGTAGGGCATTTTGCCCATTTCGGAGCCCGGTTCCCGATTTTCGGGACCGTCAGGCCGTGTGCCTCGGTTCGGGACCGCCCAACCATCTCCGATTTTCCGGTTCTTGGCAAGTGCCTCTGTTTTATCATTCCGAGGAACACTGGGGCCTCTGATACCCACTTCGTGGCCGAACACCACTTTCGGTGCTCACAGCCTATTTTCGGGACCTTGAACCGCGCGATTTTGGTCCCCGAGCATTCATTTTGCATCGGTTTTTGTTCAATTTTGGAAAGTGCCTCTGTTTTATCATTCTGAGGGACACTGTGGTCCGAGAGACCAACTTCGTGGTCGTGCACCACTCCCGGTGCCTAACAGCCCACTTTCGGGGCCTCGAACTGCGTGTTTCGGCTCCCGAACCTTCATTCTACATTTTTGGGCTCCGACCCAAACTTGAGATAGTCATATTTTGAGGTCCTTTTCATGTTTGATTAAGGACCTCTTACTGTTTGACATCTTCATCTGTCACTTGCCTTTTTACCTCTTTTTGGGCCTTTTTGCACGGTATTTTAGGTGTACTTGTGGGCTGCGTTGGACTTGGGCGTAAACTACAAAGTGTCTTATTTTGAGCCCCTCTTCAACTTTGTTGAAGGACTCTCGGCCATTTGAAACCCGTAGCTACCACTTCCCCTTTTGGCCATTTTTGGCGGGAAACTTGATATGTTTTCCCTCCCTTTTTTCCCTCCATTTTCCCCCTCATTTTGTCTATATAACAGCAGCCCCAGCTGTGATTTTTAGGGTTAGAAAATCTGATTTGGGAGCTCCTCCATACAATCTCTCTCTCTATATTTAAAACACCAAAATCATTCAAGTCCCTAGCCCATTCCTTCATCAACCCTAAGCTCCACCATCACCATTCAATTTCCAGCAGCAAAGAAGGGTTCCTCAGAGGCTTAGAAGCAACTTTCATCAAGGGAAGAGGAAGCAAAAGACTTGTCTTCAAGGGTAAGCTACTAAATCCTTTTTTCTAGCATTTTCTTGCATCAATTCTTTGCCCTACTTCCTTTTTGTTTTGGGCTCCGACCCCTACTGGTTTTGTGCTTATTTTGAGCCCCTCTACAACTTTGTAGAAGGGCTCAACCTCATTTGGTGTCTCCATGATATACTTCCTTCAATATCACTCTTTAGGCCATTAATTTGCATGCTTTGTTTGGCTTTTGAGTGATCTGATTTTGAGCATACTTTATACTGTGAGTGGGCTTATTTTGAGCCCCTCTTCAACATTGAAGAGGGCTCAACCATGTTTGGTGGCTCTAGCATGCACTTCCTTTGAAATTCTTCCATTTTACCGTAAACTTGCATGCTACTTTTAGCCTATATGCATTTATTTTTGGAGTATGCTATAAACTGATTATGGGCTTATTTTGTGTCCCTCTACAACATTGTAGAAGGGACCAATCTTGTTTGGTGCTTCCATGAATGGCCTCCCTTTGTACCTCTCTTTGGCCATGTTTTGCATACCTCTTTGAGCCTATTTGGTCACTGTTTTGAGCCTTCATCAGGCTTATAAAGTGCCTTATTTTGGTCCATTCTTGCATGCTTTGTTAGGCTTACTTGGCTCCGGATTTCAGCCTTCATCAGGCTTAGAAATAGCCTTTTTTTTGTCTCCTTTTCATGTTATGTTGAGGGCCTTAAGCCATTTGGTGTATATTTTTGGTACTTCCTTTGAAATCCATCAAATTTACCGTAAAATTGCATGTTTGTTTAGGCCATTCTAGCTTCTGTTTCTGGCCTTCATCAGGCTTAGAAAGTGTCTTGTTTTGGTCTTTTCTTCAAGTTTTATTAAGGGTCTTAAGCTATTTGGTCATTTCTTGTGGTACCTCTCTTTATAACCTCTTTTGGGCTCCATTTTGCATAGAATTTATAGCATGTTTATGTTCTGTTTTTGGGGCTTCCATCTTCTGAAAATGTGCTTATTTTTAGGCCCTCTTCAATTTTGTAGAAGCATGTTTGTTCATTTGGGGTTTGTATATATCACTTGTCTCAATACCCCTTATTTCCCCCATTTTTGCAAACTATTGTCGCCATACTTGTGATCATAATTTGGCCTTGTTCTGTACTGAAAAATGCTATTTTTGGGGACTGTCTTGCCACTGGTTTTGCTGCCATAATCATATTTTGCATGTATAGTATGGCTATAGGCCATTTCGGGGCCTAATTTCACATTTTCGGGATGATTGCATGCTTCGGTTGTCATTTCGTATCATTTCGGGGCTGTCTTACATCGTTTGTGAGTGCTGAAATTCCTTTGCCATGCTTGCATATCATTTCCCATGTCATTTTATGCCTTAATGCATTGCCTCGGTTTGGGCACGCACTTCGAGGCGCTCCGTTTTCATTCATCGGCATCCCATGTGAGTGTGGCTGAGGCCCTCTCATGTTGGTATAAGCCCAATCTACATTTTCCATGTCATGGCATTGTGTATATCATCGCCTCGGTTTGCGTGCCCGAGTGCACGCATTTCGAGGCAGCTCATTTTATCCGACGGCAGCCTATGTGAGTGTGGTTGAGGCCCTTTCATGTTGGCGTAAGCCCAATTTGCATTTTCATGCTTGTATATCATCGCCTCGGTTTGCGTGCCTGTATGCACGCACTTCGAGGCACTTCGGTTTTATCCGATTTGTACTTCATATCATCGCCTCGGTTTGCGTGTCCGTGGGCACGCACTTCGAGGCACTTCAGTTTTATCCGATTTCCATTTTGTTATTGCCTCGGTTTGCGTGCCTGTGTGCACGCACTTCGAGGCACTTCGGTTTTATCCGATTTGTACTTTATATCATCGCCTCGGTTTACGTGTCCGTGGGCACGCATTTCGAGGCACTTCGGTTTTATCCGATTTGCACTTCATATCATCGCCTCGGTTTGCGTGCCCGTGTGCACGCATTTCGAGGCACTTCGGTTTTACCCGATTTGCATTTCATATCATCGCCTCGATTTGCGTGCCCGTGTGCACGCTTTTCGAGGCGTCTCATTTTCATCTCATTTTCATAGCATTGAGCATGCTAGGTTGTATATTAGTTGCATTTCATGCATATCATGCATATCTCACGGGAAACGAGGTACATTCCGTACTCCGAGTGACGGAGTGTGTCTCAATTCCCCAGTTACCGACACTCCGGATTGCCCATGATGGAGTTAGGTTTTAATTGTAGCATTCATGTACATTCATCCCATATTAAGTTGTGCAATTCGGCTCCTCGGCCATCATGCATCAATATGCGTGATTGGTGGCACGAGGATCGAGGCATGCATATATTTGTGAAATACACTGCTGTGCCCTTTTCCTGCTCTCTGTTGCAGCAAAATTCAGAGTTTAGCAACTTTCGGAGTCGGACGCGCATTTCAAGAAATATTGCCAACAGAGGCTAATCGGGGCATCCCAGTGGATTTCCGCGCCAGGCAGGCCAACAGGCGGCATCTATCAGAAGCAAGGCAGTCCCTGGCTTGCACGCCAGTTTTACCGCTTTTATTAATTAATTTGTCAATTAATTAGAAATCTGTATATTCTTTTATCCGGACTGTATATTCTTTTATTCGGACTGTATATTTATTCGGACCCTCTGTGCGAGGGCAATGTTGTAATAAGGGTGTGTGAGTGTGATGTATGTCTTCCAACCCCCATTTCTTTCTCCCTTTTATTTACCCGCTTTGGATGGTTAGATATAAGGCATATTTCAATTAGCATACAGTATGATAGCATGTTTGCATCATTCATCTGTTTTGCATGCACTGGGCTCGGCACATCATACAAACTGCATTTGTATTTCAATTCCAAGTTGAATACTTGATAGCTGTAGCATTTCATATGCCATATTTAGAATAAGCCGAGCCTGCTATAGTTGCATTTTGCATGTGTTGCATTAGGCATTTCAGTATATGTAGGATCATGCATGATTTCTAATCAGTTTCCTATTTTGGCTTGGAGTACTCGGTAAGTTTTATGCTTTAGCATCCTTGCATGCGTGTGAGTGTTGCCATGATAGCATGCTTGCCATGAGGCTATATGCTTATGTGATATAACTGCCTTAAATGCCTGTGGGTGGAGGTTGAGTTATCTGAATTGGGACAATTCATTGACTGTTTGTTTTAAGCCCACTAGATAGTGGCAAAATCATGTTTTTGTTAAGCCCACTAGATTGTGGCAAAATCTGCATTTTAAGCCTACCTGCGGGTAGCAAACCATCTTTCACAAACAAACATGAGATGTTTAGTTCCAATTCAGGCAATTCAGTCTATACTTGTATGCTGTGCGCATCACATAGTAACCTAGGCTAATAACCGGAATAAGAACTCACAATGTTTTCAAAAATAGATATCATGGTTAGTAGAGGCCGGTCTTTGACCGGGCGAGAGGGGGTGCTCACGATATGACCTTCCCTAATCGTACCCAAGTTCCCGAACCAACTTTGGTGATGACGGACACGTGGCCTTTTGGCACCGAGTCAGGGTTTCCTAAATTTCCCATTTTAAAAATATTTAGGTGGCGACTCTGTTATCTGGCAAAGCAGTCCATGTTTGGCACTTCTTTTCAAAAAATCTGTTTTCCTTCAAAACGATTTGCCGGATTTGGACTCTTTGGTTCGAGATTGAGAACCGCAACAAAATCGAGTCCGAGCTGTAGCGAGGTCCCTCGCGGGCGTTGTTACAGTGCTATATCAATAACATGTAAAAACACTTCCATAAATCAATAAGCACACATATTAGTGGTACTAATGGAGTCCATCCCCTTTCTCCTCCTAAACTGGTTTGAGAGTTCATCCCCTATCTTCCCTCAAACCATAGAGTACATCCCCTATCTCTTCCCAAACCAAATGCACATACAATGTGTCAAACACTTGCAATATACAATATCCAATCAATGCACGTATGTTCTGTATTAATTCAACCGTCATGTTCAATGACTTAAATCAATGTGATTAGTTTCAGTTTTCCCTAATCCACCTGCAATGTCTACAATAATCACGACTATCCTCCACCGATAGCCCAAAATAGTTATTTCTAAACAGGAAATAAATGTATCAACAAATGTAAATTTAACATTTTCATAGGCGATTAATTAAACTAACCAACTACACCATTAAATCACTAAATTCCCCGATTCCATGAATTAAACTCAATTCCACATTTTTCCCTAAATTAATTATACAAATTAATTTATTCCAACCACTAGGGTTTTTTCCAAAATTATCAGACAACCCCCAACATATCAAAATACCAAAACTTAGGACAAAACCTATAATATGGAGTAGGAAATCCCTACCTCGAAGTGAAGAACTCAAATGGAGAAGATGGCGAAAACCCAATGTGCTCCAAACCCAAGATTGTTCAGATTAAAGTGAAGCCATCAACCCACTCTATCTTTTTAACAAAGGACTTAGGGTAGAAATACACTCTAAGTAGATCAAACCTAAGAGAGAAGGTGTGTAGAGGGAGAGAAAACACAGACCTAGGGTTCTGGAATCAAAAAGAGAATGATAAAGTGTTTTAAAAACCACAGCTGCCTATTTAAATAAGACATGCTCGCTCGAGTGAAGAAGTGGTCACTCGAGCGACCAGACACAAATAATACTCGCTCGAGCGAAGGAAATCTCGCTCGAGCCAACAATACGATGCTTCAGGTCTGCAACCCAGAAGCACACTCGAGCGACAGAATGCTCGCTCGAGCTAAGAAATCCTGCTCTCAGGTCTATACTAGACGCAATCGCTCACTCGAGCTAAGAAACCCTGGCTCAAGCAAAGAACCAAAAACAAATAGCTCGCTCGAGCGACAAACTGCTCGCTCGAGCGAAGGACCAAAATTCTGAGCAGCAACCCTTTGCTCCCAAATACTCCCAACCTGTAACCAACCTGCCCAATACATCCTATAACTCAAAAATAAGGAATTAAAGAATGACAACAACAAATATGTAACCACAGAATCTACGGAACGTAAGTCCGGATACAACCACCAAATGGAAAAAGACCGGGGTCGCTATAGAATTACTAATTCAAATGAGATTAAATATTATATGAATTAAAATCTTATAATTTAACATAATTACTAATAAAAATTAGATTAATTGTTATAATCCAAATATCATCTTCGTATCAGATAAACTAATATTTCCCAATAGCTAAAATATCCAAAACATGACAAACATGGCTAATTTTTTTCATGGCCATCAATCAACTAGATGATGATGATACGAATTGAAATTTAACCATAATCATTTAAGTTTAAATACAAATTGATTGTTAAATTGGTTGTTAGAGTTGACGATGGGAGTATCACTAGAGGTTATAGATTGATTAGAGGGTCACAAGAAAGTGGCCAAAAGTCACAATGGTGACTAGTTGATTGTCAGAGCCCATTGAAAAATCATTGGAAGTTGGTCAAAGGTCGGCTTGCGATAGGTGGTCGATAGCGGCAGCGATGAGTCGTGGCCAAAGGTAATGGGAAAAAGAGGCGAAAATTTGTTTTGAGAATAAACAAAAAGAAAAAAAATTTTGTTTCCAAAAATTTTTAAAACCCGTAGAATCCATTCTATAATGTCTCAAACAAATTTTCATTTCCAATTTAAAAATCAAAACAAAAACAGATAATAAAAAACAAAAAATTAAAAAGATGCTAAATTTAAACCACATTGGAAGCAAGGTACTTGATTCACTTAGTCTTTATACCATTACTAGCATATCACCCGTGCTATGCACGGAATAATTATAAATATTTATATTTTTTTTTATTTTTTTTAATATATAAATTAAATACATGGGGTTTGACCGAGGAGTTTGAAAGAATTTAATAAGTGTTTATTTATTTATTTAAGAGGCATTTACACAATAATTACATAATATAAATTAAATACATGAGGTTTGACCGAGGAGTTTGAAAGAATTTAATAAGTGTTTATTTATTTATTTAAGAGGCATTTACACAATAATTACATGGGTCTCTTGGGGATGCAAAAAGTAAGGAAATTAAGATTTCATTTATTGCGTTTTTCATTTAATAAGTGTAATTATTATAAATTAAGTGTTTATTGTAATCAATAGTGTAATTATTACAATCTTTGAATTTATTGTAATCAATAATGTAATTATTACAATCTTTGAACCAATCACCAATCATATTTATATTTGTTTTTATTTTTTTTAATATATAAATTAAATACATGGGGTTTGACCGAGGAGTTTGAAAGAATTTAATAAGTGTTTATTTATTTATTTATTTAAGAGGCATTTACACAATAATTACATAATATATAAATTAAATACATGGGGTTTGACCGAGGAGTTTGAAAGAATTTAATAAGTGTTTATTTATTTATTTATGAGACATTTACACAACAATTACATAATATATAAATTAAATACATGGGGTTTGACCGAGGAGTTTGAAAGAATTTAATAAGTGTTTATTTATTTATTTAAGAGGCATTTACACAATAATTACATGGGTCTCTTGGGGATGCAAAAAGTAAGAAAATTAAGATTTTATTTATTGCGTTATTCATTTAATAAGTGTAATTATTATAAATTAAGTGTTTATTGTAATCAATAGTGTAATTATTACAATCTTTGAATTTATTGTAATCAATAGTGTAATTATTACAATCTTTGAACCAATCACCAATCACCAAGTCAATTTTTTTTTAAAAAAAATATTAAAAAATCAAGAAATTAGAATTGACATGTTAGAGCTTCCACAAGCCTTGGGTTTTAAAAGACCCTTTTCCTTACTATTATTTCTTTTACACTATATTGTATACTATTTTATTTTTTTCCCATTTATGTTTGTGTTTTTAGATAATGTGTGTGTAATTCTATTGAAGAAAAAGTCAGTATAATTATATTAAAAATTATAAAATTTGATATACTGTTTTATAAATTTTAAGAAAGTAGATGTAATTTATCATAATATATAAATATGGGGTCATGTGTTGTTGTGAAGAGGACCAAACAGGATAATCTATATATTAAGGAAAATGGTCTTTTAAAACTCAAGGCTTGTGGAACTTCCAACATATCAATCTTAATTTCCTGATTTTTTAATATTTTTTTTTTTAAAATTGACTTGGTGATTGGTGATTAGTTCAAAGATTGTAATAATTACACTATTGATTACAATAAATTCAAAGATTGTAATAATTACACTATTGATACATGGGGTTTGACCGAGGAGTTTGAAAGAATTTAATAAGTGTTTATTTATTTATTTAAGAGGCATTTGCACAATATATACATAATATAAATTAAATACATGGGGTTTGACCGAGGAGTTTAAAAGAATTTAATAAATGTTTATTTATTTATTTAAGAGGCATTTACACAATAATTACATGGGTCTCTTGGGGATACAAAAAGTAAAGAAATTAAGATTTCATTTATTGCGTTATTCATTTAATAAGTGTAATTATTATAAATTAAGTGTTTATTGTAATCAATAGTGTAATTATTACAATCTTTGAATTTATTGTAATCAATAGTGTAATTATTACAATCTTTGAACCAATCACCAATCATATTTATATTTGTTTTTATTTTTTTTAATATATAAATTAAATACATGGGGTTTGATCGAGGAGTTTGAAAGAATTTAATAAGTGTTTATTTATTTATTTAAGAGGCATTTACACAATAATTACATAATATATAAATTAAATATATGGGGTTTGACCGAGAAGTTTAAAAGAATTTAATAAGTGTTTATTTATTTATTTAAGAGGCATTTACAAAATAATTACGTGGGTCTCTTGGGGATGCAAAAAGTAAGGAAATTAAGATTTCATTTATTGCGTTATTCATTTAATAAGTGTAATTATTATAAATTAAGTGTTTATTGTAATCAATAGTGTAATTATTACAATCTTTGAAACAATCACCAATCACCAAGTCAATTTTTTTAAAAAAAAATATTAAAAAATCAAGAAATTAGGATTGACATGTTGGAGCTTCCACAAGCTTTGGGTTTTAAAAGACCATTTTCCTTAATATATAGATTATCCTTTTAACTAACTATAAAAAGACTTGAAAGGAAGCCAAACAAAGACCACCACCACCACCACCATCACAAGAAGCTATCAATTCTCTTATTTCATCTGCCATTGAAAGAGTTTATATTTTTCCTCCTCCACGGATTCTGCAACAATACCAGCTGATTCTATGATGCAGCAGACAAGGAGCAACATTCAGATGTTCTCGAGGTCCGATGACAAAGCAATGATGAAGCAAATCCAGAACACCCATTCCCCTGATGCCCGTGAATTCGATGTCAAACTACTCCTCTATCTCATTGAGGACATCTTTCACCATTACACCCCTTCCGATATTCTTGGACTTGGCCTTGCCAAAGTATGAATTTACTCTCCTTTATCTGTGCTATTTGGTATTGTTTTTGTTTTGGAAATGATTAATTAATTACACAAATGGTTCTCAAAATATGTATCATGTATCATTTTGATTCCATAAAATCGTAACTTTCTCAATAATTGTGTCTGGCTAATTATGATTGCTTGTGTAGGCAACTCAGTCACAGAGCCACGCCCTGGAAGACAACACCCTCCAAAATTGCATCCATGACATTGTTGAACTTTTGGCAAACCCCATTGATACAATTTCTTTTATTAAGAAAATACCAATTAGTAGGAAGTGTAATAAATATTTATCAAAAGATCAGAATTTTTGTGAAGTTCAATTTTTACTGGATTTTTTTACCCAAAAAAAAAAAAAAAAAGTTACACATCCATATATTTATAAATTTTTTGATCAACTATTATTTAAGGTCAATCTATATAGTATTGTTTGTCATACTTCAACCATGAATAGAAGCATTACAGTAAAATTAAAAAATTCCATACATGTCTCTCGAGTGGAGAAATTTAGGGACCACCACGTTTTTTTTTCATACTAAGCGAAGTTTGGAATACAATTAAAAATGTCACTGTTTAAATTTTTTATCTTCAGTTTCAGATCTATCTTATGTAGACAAATTTAAAAAGTAAAAAAAAAAAAATGAAAAAAAAAAATTGCTAAAATAAAAAAGCCATGGAGGTTAAATTTCTTTGGGTTTTTTTTTTTTTTGGTGGTCCTTTCCAGACTTTTTTTTCTATTTTTTTTTTTTTATATTTTCAGTCCGTTTAGTTGAGTAAAATCCAAAAGTGTTGAGTATTTTGAAATTTTTCATAAAAAGTTCATTAAAAATGAAAAAAAAAACAAAAAAATAATTAACAGAACCAACCCCAAACGCTCACTAACTTCTAATTTGTTGCCCAAAGTAATCTGAAGCTTAATCGTAACAGATCTCTAGCAAGTGTTCAAGGGGTTCAGATGCTCACACAACTACTCTAGCACTCTTCAACATACTCTCTAGCTACTCATGGGATGTCAAGGTTGTGATAGCCTTAGCAGCATTTTCCATTAACTGGGGCGAGTTGTGGCTGGTTCACCAGCATTACCAATTCAACCCGCTTGCCGAGTACTTGACACTGTTTAAACAACCACCAGACTTGCTCAAGGAAGCCAACTCTCTAAAACCCACGTTTGAGGCACTGACTAACCTCATCAAGGCCATTATGGATGTGTCCAAGTGCATTGTCGAGTTCAAGGAGCTTCCACCTCAGTACATCACCTCCACCATGCCGGAGATGGTAGCCGCCATTGCGCATACCCCCTCTGCCGTTTACTGGACGATTCGGATTATTGTTACATGTGCTTCGCAAATCATGAACATTACTAGCATGAGACACAAGTATGTTCTACTCAAAAATTTATTGAATTGTCGAAAAATTATTGAATTGTCTCGAAATATTATGTGGTTTTGATGAACCGCATGCTCAAAAGAAAATGATTGGGCCGGCTTTGTTTGTCAACTAGCCTATCAAAATGGCTCTTTTTTTTTTGGATAAATTATAAAAACATCTTTTAAGATTTATTTAAATTACAAATTATTCCTATAGTTTCAAAAATTACATTATGGCCCTAAAGTTTTTAATTTTATAACAAATAGGTCCTTTTATTAATAAATCATCGAGTTAATTAACAGTTTTTAAGAATGTTAAAATTTTATTTCAATTAATAATTCAAATAATTTTATTATTATATAGGTGAACAGTTAGAAATTTCACTTTTTCAATTAATTCTGTTAAATAAAAAATTTTGACAGGGAGATATTTGTAATTTTTCAAACCATAAGGGACAATTCGTATTTTAAGCAAATCTTAGGGGGTGTATTTGTAATTTATCCTTCTTTTTAAATAAAAAAAACTCTATTGCTTATAAATTGGCTTCTTGTTTAGACTGATTCTTGTTTTTCAGGTCAATTTTTTAAACTTTTTAGCTCCATCTAAAGTAGACAATCTCCAAAATTAAAAAATCTAAATTTTGGAAAAAAAATTCATTGAAGACAAAATAACCCAACTTTTATAGGTATTTTTCAACGAAATATGGTTTTTTTTTTTTTTTTTTTTAAACATTTTTAGTGTGCTTTCTTTTTTTCTTTTTAATTTTGACATTTTCTAATTTTTATGAACTTAAAAAATAAACTTTGTTACTCAAAGTTTAAAAAAAAAAAATTATTAAAAACAAAAATAAACCTAACAAATAAAGAACTTAAAAACTGAGCAGATGGAAAGCCCATGTCAGCATATTGGAGAGATCCAGTGAAGAACCCTGTTCTGGAAAATGTATTTTCATATTTGGTTTTTAATTTTTTTTTTTCTCAAAATTGGCAGTAAAATGTTTTTTAAATGTGTTTGATTTGTCCCGACTAAAATTTTGGACAGCAGTAATTTTACCTATAGTTTAGTTTATTTTTATTTGTCTAGATTTTCCCCCTAAAAATTTAGTTTTGTTCTATTTTATTTTATTTTTAATTGTTAAATAGAAAAAGACTACAAATTGTGTTAATAAATTTTAAAATAAATTACACTCACTTCGCGAGATTTGAAATTTTATACAATTATATTAATTTGCAATGAAATTTTAATTCATATAATATTTAGAATATTTTTCATCAGCAATTCGTATGAATAAAAAAATAGATGTTCTCATATATTTTTCACTAAAATATGTATTTATCGTTATTTATTTCATTATCTATCTCATATATTTTTTACTAAAATATGTATTTATCGTTATTTATTTCATTATCTATCTACTATTATGTTAGTTTCAACACCTTTAACTTTATTAAAAATATAAAAATTCATTTTTTTATTATTTTTAAATCGTATAGGAAGTGAGTGTAATTATTCCTAAATTTTACCATTGGTGTCAGGTATATAGCATCGACTAAAGAGGCGAAAGAGCTTTCCAGCTTGGCTCATAAGGTCAGCAACATACACAGCCAGCTGCAAAAGCAATTGACTCTTTGTTATCAACACATTGGTTAGTGAACCCAACTCAACTCCCTTCATTTGTATTTAGATAAATTATACTTTAATTTTTTAAAGTATTACTTAGTACCACTTTACTCTTTTAATTAAATTTTTTTATATTTTGTGACATTAAACTATTAATTTATATCAATATGAACTTTTCGTTAAGGATCTGTTATATAAATAAATGAAAATATGACACATATGTTTAAAATGTTTAAACATTGGCACATAATATCCTAAATATTGTAAAATGTTTAAAATGAATTGATTTTTTTTTTTTTTTTTTTGTGCCTACACTATGATTGTCATGGCTATATTTAAAAAAAGAAAAAGAAAAAGAAAAAAAAAGAGAAGAAGATGAACCAGAAAATAATGTTATTTTAAACATTACACAATATTTGCGATGTAACATGCAAGTTACATATAAAATTTTCATCCATTTACGTAATAGATCCTTAACAGAAGATTCACATTAATATAAATTAATAGTTTTAGGTAACAAAATATAATATTTTTGTAGTTAAGGGGGTTAATGTGATACTGATTAATAGTTCAAGAGAGTAAAGTTTAATTTACCCATCATAATATACAATTCTTGTTTGGTGTTCTTTATAAATATATATATGCGAAATTTACTTAAATAAGTTGAACAAAAAAAACTTAATCATCTTAAAGCTGAAAATGGAGTGTTTTTAACTTCTGTTTTCTAATTATTAATTTTAAGACTGGGTTTGAATTTAAGATTTATGTAGATATTTGTGGTGAAAAAAAAAAAAAAAAAAGGAATGTAAATAAAATATAAGTTAATTTTTTCTCACTTTCCATTTCTCCAATATTTTTTCCTTTTTCTCTATTACTCCCTACCCAATTCAATTCTTATATACAAACACAACTCAAAAGTTATACCAAATAAACAGACATTAGTAAATGAAATGGAATTGACATATACAGATACAGAGTAGAGTAGTTAATTACTGATATATATTGGTGTGATACAAAAGAGAAAAAGTATAATGAAGCATTTCAGAAGCTTGTGCTCCTCTTCGAGGCAACACACATCGATAACATGAACGTCCTCAAGGCCCTGGTTTCCGCCAAGGAAGATCAGTTGCCACTCTTTGATGGTTCTACTAAGAGAAAGGTTTGCTCATTTTCATTTGCGTAATTATAAATCTTTGGCTCAGTATCTGTTTGGTGTAGAGTTTAAAAAAAATATATTATGATTAGTTTCACAAAAATTTTATAATAAAAAATCCAAAAAAATGGACAATAAATATGATTATAAAAATAGTCTATTCAATTTTTTGAACAACAAATATAGAGAGCTCTAATTTTAAAGCTCTAAAGAGAGCTCTAGTGATGTAGCAATAGAAAAAAAAACAAAAACATAGGCACACACATCACATTACATATAGGCTCCACTTCTTGCCACATCACTAGAGCTCTCTTTAGAACTTCAATATTAGAACTCTCAATCTTTATTCTTTTTTGAATAGGCATCTGTAATTAAATTATATAGTTACAATTATCAAATCAATTTAATTTTTTTTAATGAATGATCTAAACATAAAATTCTAAAAAATTAACGAATCAAATTGTTAAAGTAAAGCTCATGGTAAGTCCACGGGCCCAAATTGAACATTTCCCTACTGTAAGTTGTAATTTTACCATAATCTATGATTCACATGGTTTCATGGTCATAAAAAAGAGTGGTTGATCTTTCTGAATGACAAAATGCAGGTAAGCATTGATGTTCTAAGGAACAAGAATGTGTTGCTACTCATTTCAGACTTGGACCTCTCCAATGAAGAGCATTTCATTCTCTGTCAGATACACATTATGTTAAAAGAGCAACCGACAACATTAGAGAGTCAGTACGAGGTTGTTTGGTTCCCTGTCGTGGACAGAACAACCCCTTGGAACGATGAGAAACAACAGAAGTTTGAGGCCAGACAAGCTTCAATATCATGGTACTCGGTGTACCAACCTTTGATGTTTGATCCAGTAGTCATCAAGTACATCAAGGAGGTCTGGCACTTCAACAAAAAGGCTCTGTTGGTGGTGTTAGACCCACAAGGCAAAGTTGTGCATCCTAATGCAATTCATATGTGTTGGATTTGGGGAAACATGGCTTTCCCATTTACTAGCTTGAAGGAGAAAGAACTCTGGAAGGAAACTCGCTGGACGATGGAGTTATTGGCAGATTCCATTGATCTATCCATCCTTGATTGGGTATTTAACTATTCAGTTAAATTGTATTTTTCATATCCCTATTATCTCAACTCAAACAATTTTAGTCTCCGCACTTCAAGTCCAGTTTTAATTTGATCGTTCCGTCTAAATTTTTATTAATTTTTCTATATTAGAAAATTTACAAGTGTCCCAAAATCATTAATTTTAACCTCTAACATGGACGGAAGAACCAAATTTAATTAGACTTAAAGTGTAACCATTTTGTTGTTCAATTTAAAATAATAGGAACCAAAGTGAAATTTTAATCGAAGTATAAAAGTTAAGAGTGAAATTTATCCTAACTATCAGGTATTCATAACAATAAGTATTAGACTTGAAAGTGTAGGCATTTTATTCCCCTCAACCACTAAGTATTATCAACCATTTGTTATTATGAAAGTTTTGACATGCCAACATTAGGAATTTGGAAAAACTGACACCATCTAGGTATTATCTAGAAAATTTACCTAGAAATGTTCAAAATTTACAATCTAAGGATCATTCCACATCAATTACTTTAAATCTATATACTAGATTTCAAATTCGGTAAAAATGTGTTTTTTTTTTTGGTTACTTAGATTGTAGATGACAAATATATTTGCTTGTATGGAGGAGATGACTTGGAATGGATCCGAAGATTTACCAAAACAGCACAAGCTGTTGCAGCAACTGCCCACATCCACTTGGAGATTCTGTAAGTAGGAAAAAGCAAAGCAAGGGGAACAGTTCAGAAGATTAGCAACACCATTTTGCTCGAAAAACTCAGCCACGTATTGTCAGACCCTACTCACGTATGGTTCTTTTGGGTGAGGCTAGAAAGCATGTGGCATTCCAAGAGACAACTCAGTAAGTCTGTAGAGAACGATTCCATAATGCAAGAGATCATGACACTTCTGAGCTTTGATGGAAATGATCAACCATGGGCAGTGATTAGCCGAGGCACAGCTGAGATGGCTGAAGCCAAGGGTGACACCATGTTGCAAAGCTTAGTCAAGTTTGAAGAATGGAAGGATCATGCTAAAGAGGTTGGTTTTGTGAATGCACTCAATGATGAGCTTTATGAGCTTCACACCCCAGAACATTGCAACCATATGATTTTGTCTTGCACCGCTGAGAACATCCTTGAAAGGGTTGTCTGTGTTGAATGTGGCGGCCCTATGGAGAAGTTCATCATGTATCGATGTTGTAATTAATGACTAGAGCTATTAAGCAATAAGCTCGTCATATATCCTTTGATTTGAAGAGGCGATTACTATCTACTAGTGCTAGTACTATTACTACCCTTTCCTACATTGTATTTTTTCTCTGTACTTCATATGAGCTGTGTTGTCAAGGATGTGATATTATCAATAAATAAAATGATAATATTTGTGTTTTTGTGTTCCATTTCTGTTGCTGTTGATCTATATTTGTGTTTATGGGAAGAATCCAAACTTTAGCTAATGCGTTCTCATAGACTCTTTTCTAACCACAAAGAAAAAGGAAAAAAGGCTCTTTTATATTTAAATAATACAGTATTTATTAACTTTTGATATTTTATTTTTATGTAAAATTCAGTTTTCTATTTTATAAATAAAATTTTGTAGTTTGTCTACAACTTTTTGCTATTGAGTTGGCACCTTTAGTTTAAGATTTTTTTGTTTTAGATCTCATTTGAGAATATGATATTTTAGTAATTTTTTAATTTTTTAGTTAAAATATGAGATAAAAAAAATTAGTATATTTATGATAACTTTTTTATTTTTTACGAAAAACGTATAAAAAGTAGAGAGAAAATAAATTTTTTATATAATTTATTGACTTTTTGACATTTTTAATGATTTTTTGATTTTTAATCTAAAATTCAATCATCCCAAACCAGGCCTAAGTTGGCTCTTTCTGGGAGAAATTTTTCTTCGGGGTTCTTTAAGCAAGAGGAGAGGACAGTTGTAATTGATAGAGGAGGAGAAGGAGTGGTTGTGGTTGATAATAGTTGGTGAAGGATTGGGGGTTAGTTATATTTGTTACTCTAATATTTTTATCAATTTATTCATTTTTATACTTTAAATCAGTTTGTAATCTCACCCTTTTTACATCTATCATTTACGAGATTGATGAAATTTAAAATTGAATAAAAATAAAATGTTAGTGAAAATATAAAAACTAAAATAATATTTTGATGAAAGTGTAGAATGCTAATGAGATGGACTAAAAAAAAATAAAGAAAGAAGTCATGTTTAACTCACATGACAAATTTCAACAAATTGACATAAGGATTACACATTGATTATTGACTTAAAATATAGGAGGTTGTCTGTTACAATCAAAAATTAAAAATGAAGGAACGAATATTTCAATGAAACAATAAGGGCACTAAATATAATTAATATTTTTTTTGTTATCATAATTGATTCCTACTTCATTGGGCTTGAAAATTGTATCGATTTTTTTGCCTTGAATTGCAATGCTTTTATAAATATTTTTAGTTATTTAAGGTAATTTTATAAAGGGAGAATATTAAAAAAAATAAAGAGTAAAAAAAAAATAATTACAAAATGATGAAGGTACAAGTGATTTATAAAATCAATTATGGAAAGAAATTTTGTACCTTCATTAATTTGATCCCAAAAAAAAAAGTAAATTGGTAATAAAATCAAGCTAGAGTAATGATACATAACTTTAATTTAAGAGCTCTAAATGAAGCTCTAGTGAGATGGAAGAGAGAGAGAGAGTAGGGAGAGATAGATAGAGGAGTGTGGGTCCCACCTTCATATAAGTACTTTCCATGTCATTACAATCGCATTAGAGTTCTCAAATTAGAGCTCTCAAATTACTCTTATTGATTCAAGCTAAAGAGGATATAAGGCATTAAATTCAATAGATATTTTTTTTTATTGGTCAAAGATACACTCTTTATGAAATAATTTGGTGAGAAGTCTTTTCGTTGGTTTTAGAGGATATTTTGTTTCTAATTTTGCTCCTTAATTTATCTGTTTGAGTATGGAGTGCACCCTTTGTTTCTATGCTGAGAGGTGCATTCGTCTGACTCTGAGTGGAATCGCCGATTGAACTGGTTTGGCCATGTAGCTGGAATTGATTTACAGTGTGGATGGGTTTGGCTTTGCCGGTGGCTGACCGATGCAAGTTTGTCTTCTCCAGCATAACCTTGCCTCTTCTCTAATACTGGTTTGGTTCTACTCTGGCTCGAGCTATGTTTTGGTTCAAATTTATGGCTGCCTTACTGGTTTTCCTGGTGTTGTGAGGTTACGTTTTGCACCGATGGTGTGCTGGTTTGGGTTCAGTGCTTAGTCCTGAATTAGGTTGACTCCATCAATATTATTCCCTCACTTCTCTCTCTCTCTCTCTCTCTCTCTCTCTCATGTGTACAAATATATTTATATATATATATATATCATTGAGTTAAATGGGAGTGAGTTAACTCACTTTGAGTTAGATGGATTAATCATTGAGTTAATTGAGGGTGAAAGTAAATTGACTTTTTTGCCCATAAAAACTCTACACATATTGTCTACGTGCAAATTTTCCGTTCAATTTCTTAACTTCCATTTTCAATTGGACCAAAATGATATAGAATTCAAAATTTAAGATCAAAATCAATCAAATGAAATTAAAGGGACCAAAATGACACAACGTGTAAACTATAAGGATTATTTGTATAATTTTCCCAAAAAACAAACAAGGCCTTAGTATGGCAAGTCTTACTACCATTTATTGAATAATATGAGTGCTACGCATTAATTTTAATGAATCAATGGTGAAAAATAAAGTGGTGAAATAAATTTTGTGATGAATAGTGTTTTTCTTTTTAAATTTGAAAGAATAATTCTATATGTACTAATTAGTGTATCAATTAATGATGTGGCATAATTTAAGAGATTTTTGATATTTGTAATTTGTATAATGAGTAGGGTTAATAATAATATCATAATTAGTGTTGGTACACTAGTTAGTACATTAATTGGTAGATTGAAGTGATTTTTTTAGTCAATCAGTAGAACATTTATTATAAATATAAAAAAATTTATATTTGCATAATTATAATATAACAATGTATAGTTAGAAAACCAACACTACTACAAAAATAGTTAAAGATCACACTTTGACAAAAAAAAGATCTTACTTTTATTAGAAGTGTGATAAAAAAAAATTATATTGATATTTTAATCACACTTAATTTGATTGAGTGTGATAATATTTACTTTTTATGTCACTTTTCAATTAAGTGTGATTATATATATATATATATATATATATTTTTTAATCACACCTTCTAATTAAAGTGTGATTATATATACACTACTACTTTTTAATCACACTTTTTAAACAAGTGTGATTATATATATATTTTTTAATCACACATTCTAATTAAAGTGTGATTATTTATATATTTTTTAATCACACCTTCTAATTAAAGTGTGATTATATATATACTACTACTTTTTAATCACACTTTTTAAATAGGTGTGATTATATATATATTTTTTAACCACATATTCTAATTAAAGTGTGATTATTTATATATTTTTTAATCACACCTTCTAATTAAAGTGTGATTATATATACACTACTACTTTTTAATCACACTTTTTAAATAAGTGTGATTATATATACATTACTACTTTTTAATCACACTTTTTAAATAAGTGTAATTATATATATATATATATATATATATTTAATCACACTCTCTAAATAAGTGTGATTGTATAAAATATTTCAATTTGATTTTTATATAAAATCTACAATTCCCAAATCCGCACCTCTATTCTACCCATGAATGATAGAGACGACTCACTACTAGAAAATGAGGCTTTAGACACGGAACTTTTTCATCAATTTTTTCATCTTTCTATCTCTCTGTCTCTCTTCTCTCTGTCTCTCTCTCACTCACTCTTCTCTGTCTGTCTGTCTCTCTCTTTCTCTTATTTTTCTCTCTCTTACTCATACTCTTCTCTGTCTTTGTCTCTGTCTCTCTTTCTGTGTCTCTCGTCTATCTTTCTTCTGTCTATCTCTCTCATCTCTCTGCTCTCTCTGTCTCTCTTCTCTTTATCTCTCTCGCTCATCTCTCTCTGTCTCTCTCTCGTTTATATCTTTTCGCTATTTTTCTCTCTTTCTCTCTCTTTGTCTATATCTTTTCACCTATTTTTTCATCTTCCTCTCTCTCTTTTCTTTCTCTCTCTCACTCATCACTTTTTTCTTTCTGTCTATCTCTCTCTCTCTGTGTCTCTCACTCATCTATCTCTTCTCTCATCTCTTTTCTCTCTCTGTCTCTTTCGCTCATCTCTCTTCTCTCTATCTCTCTCTGTCTCCCTCGCTCATCTCTCTTCTCTCTCTGTCTTTCTCTATCTCTCTCGTCCATCTCTCTTCTCTCTCTGTCTTTTTTCTATCTCTCACTCTCTATCTCTCTTTTTTTTGTCTCTCTCTCTCTCTCTCCTACTGTGTTTGCGTTGCTCACTCTCTCCCTCCCGTCTTCTCTATTTATTGAGCTCCCTCTCAATTTATCGATCCACTACAAGAAAATGCACTTTTAGCAACCACTTTGTCTCTCTCTCGCTCATCACTCTGTCTCTGTTTCTCTCTCTCTTTTTCTCTCTCTCTCTCTCTATCTTCTATTCGTCTCTCACTCATCTCTCTCTCTCACCACCCATCTCCTTTACCACATTCACCACTACTGCAAACATCATTCCACCACCACCACTACTTCCACTGTCACCACTTCATCTCTACGACTACCATTACTACAACTATCGCCACCACTCCACTACCACCATTACCACTACTGCTACTACTGCTACCATTACCTCTCCTTCACCCCTGCAACTCCATCTACACTACCACTACCACAACTTCACCACTAATATCTTTCGCCATCACTATCACCACCACCATCATTTCTTATCCACCACCTCCACCACTAATGTCGCTCCCTTTCCTCTATCACAAAAAAAATAGTTCATGATTTTTAGTAACAAAAAAAAAAATAGGCCGTAGAAAAATATTTTTCATTGACCACAGAAAATTAACTTTTATTTTAGTGAAAAATATTTTTCATTAAAATATTACCCTTACTTTTACCAAATAAAAAATAATAATAATATTTTTTTAATTAAAATAAAAATGAAACAAATAAATTTTCAATCTTAGTAACTAAAAAAAAATTAAATTTTTTTCATTAACTATAAAAAAAAGTTATTTTAACAAAAAATAAATTTTTTTAGTGACAGTAACCCTCGACACAAAAAAAAAAAAAAAAGAGTTAAACGACATTGTTTTGTTGTTTAAATTTTATTTGTGACCCAAAAAAAAAAAAAAGATTTTAATTTTTTTTTTTTATCTACCCCCCGTCTCCCTTTTTTTTTTTTTTTTTTCATTCCCGCTTTTTTTTTTTTTTCCATTCCGGCGCCCCCCCCCGGGCGGGGGCCCAAAACCAAAAATCCCTAATCTCTTAAGATTTGTTAAGCCTCAAGGAGATTACATAGAGCTTCACAGGAAGAGAAATGGCTATCGCCATGATCATTTCAAGTGCAAACGAAAGAAAGAGGCTCGTGAAGTCCACAACCAATCTCAGATTGCTTAGAAGGTTCAGTTTCTTCACTTTTCTATTGAGGATCTTGTTTACTGTTTTGGAAAATGAAATTACTATTGAGGATCTTGTGGACTCACAAGTCACCAGATCAACTGTCTATAAATTTCTGGGATGTTTTGGGGCTTTTTTTTTTTTCTTTGTGGGTTGTCTTTGTTTTTTCATTTGAATAGTATCAACTTTTGGAGTGGTTTGTTTTTGATTTTGACTCTTCTCTCTCTTCTTTGGACCTAAAGATTCATCAGATTTGGGTAATAATCTCAATTGGGTTTTCTGTTTCTTCTTATTTGTATTGTAAGAGATTGGATGGTCAGTCTGTCAGTTGCTTAATGGTCTTATTTGTTTCACTCTCAAATTATAAAATATCATTTTTATAAATTTATTTTCTATTTTTGTTTTTGTTTTTGAAGGTTTGTAACTGGTGATTATGATGTTCATACGTTTTGATCTTGATATCGGAAGATGATTACTGTATTGGGCTTTGTATTAGTCCTGAATTCCTCTTTATTATTTTTCTCTCTATTTCTTATCAAGATTTGATGATGTTGAATATTTGGATTCTCACAAAAACAAATAAATGTGGACAGTTTTGATCTGAGCATTTGAATGTGGCAGTCATGACATCTAATAGATTTATGAATTTGGTTTTTGAATCCTTATTGCAGAACACTATTTTTCTTTTCATTAGTTTTTATTTTTATAAATCTTCATTTGGTGTTGGTAATTCATTTGGATTTTGTTAAATGCTGAGAACCGCGAGTTTCTATTTTTATTTTTATTTTTTTAGGATGTATATATATCATTCTTCTTTTAGGATATATTTTCATTTTGCGGCTTTTATTCCCTGGAGAAAGCAGCTGCTCATACATCATCATTGCTTGAAAGAATAAGGAAACATTTATTCTTGAGAGATGGTGATAATGAAAAACCTCCTATTTTACTTCAGATGGCCAATGATACTGATGATCTTCCATTTATGTGAGCCCTCGTGAATTTAATAGATTCTGATCAAAAGTCAACCAAATAATGCTGAGAACCGCGAGTTTCTATTTTTATTTTTATTTTTTTAGGATGTATATATATCATTCTTCTTTTAGGATATATTTTCATTTTGCGGCTTTTATTCCCTGGAGAAAGCAGCTGCTCATACATCATCATTGCTTGAAAGAATAAGGAAACATTTATTCTTGAGAGATGGTGATAATGAAAAACCTCCTATTTTACTTCAGATGGCCAATGATACTGATGATCTTCCATTTATGTGAGCCCTCGTGAATTTAATAGATTCTGATCAAAAGTCAAACAAATATTTCTTTGTGACTGCAAATGATATAGAACCTATCTTGACTCCTTGTCTTGTCTCTGCAGATCTGCTCTATGGTCCTTTAGGCGTCGGGTTGCCTACGCTAATGCACGATATGATCGTATCCTACCATACTATATACATTTGTTTATTATTTTTTACTTGTTTATGTAGGAAAATATTTGGAGATAAAATGTCAGGACATTTAAACATATGCTCAAGCAATACATGAAAAACTAGTTAGGCTGTTCCAATTTTCTTCTTTTTGAAATCCTCTAATTTATGTGAAGAACTTAACACTTCCTCTTAGATCTTGTTGGATGGAGTACATCATCACTGCAGCGTCGAAGTGAGCTCCCAAAGATAATTCTTAATCTTTATGGAGCTTTAGAATTGTGTTTCCAAATTTTCTTACTTTTTTTTCTTTCTTTTTTTTTAGCGTCAAAATCTGTCAAGAATTGACAAGTACCCGCATGTCGTAAATGTGGAGTTAGAAAAACCTGTGAATACTCAAGAAGAAATGTCTTTAGAGGGCCAAGTCAATGTATGCAAGACCATTGATATGGAAGGTTAGTTACCAAATTTTTGTCAATGTTATTCATGTTCTACAGCACTAATCTTACAAGATTCAAGAACCATTACTTCCCATTAAAAAACCAAGTTAAAAATTAAAATAAAGAAGGTTTTTCCTTCATTTTAAATGTAGATTTCACTCGTATATTTAGTTTTTCTGGAATTGTGAAAGAGAGTAAAAAGTTACTGGCAATATTGTGAATCCCGCTCAACACCATGTTGTACCAGCTGGTACATACCATTTTAACAGGAAACTGGAATAATGGAGACTCAACACAGTTCCAGTTAATTTTCTGGTTTGTACCGGATTATTTTAGGTGTATCGGGCTAGCTCAATTTCCCGGCATACAGACTGTTCTAGCATATACCAGTTAGTGAAAAGAATGAAAGAACTGAAAATGAATTTCAATGTGAAACAAGGTTGGGCTTCGAACTAGCATGTCTTGGTTTAGTCAAAACTGGAAGAAAAAAACACACACACACACACACACACACACAACACACACAACCTGATTTGTTATAGCAAGTGGAAAGAAAATGGAAAAGAGAAATTGAAGAGGTAATACTAGAAGTTCTAGAACAGTTATTTGGTGAAGAACTTTATACAAGTCAATGAAATTTTCATTATGCTCTTGAGGATTTGAAGTTCAATATGATTTCATTACCATCATTTCAGATTGTCTAATTATTCTGAGCTCTATATGTAAGTAAAATATTTATTATTGATTATTCCCTAATTTTCACACTCTTTCCTCATTGCGTCCAATTGTAGGGGCAATGATCAGGGGTCTCATAAAAATGAGCTGGGAAAGGGTTGATATTGACTTCAGTGGAACTAAACAAAGACTTTTGGCGCACAGTACTATTCAGGCAAGTTTCTTCTTTCTCTTTAATTTAACTACAGAATCAAGGAAAAACATAATAACCTCAATGAGTAAAATGCGGTTTGGAGGTCAACCTCTTGAAATGGATTGGAACTCTCTAGTTTGAATTCCCCTCCGGATAAAAGAGGGTCAGCACAATCAGATTTCAGTCCATTTGGCAAAATAGGAGAGAAGTAAACAAAGAAATGATAGTAGTACTAGTTTATCTTCTTCTTGTTTGGATAGTATAAGAGTGAGATAAAAGAGAAAGAAAGTAGTTTATCATCTCTTCTTGTTTGGGAAAGATAGTAGCATCAACATTTCTAATGAGTGACCTTTTTCTTTTGTTCTGCTCGTGCAAGTAAAAACTTACTGTGTGAATTTCGCCGGAGCTGATGTGATACAACATATGATCGACAATTTTCTGTTATAGGTGTCACCAAATTACATTTATTTATGCATCAATTTATTTTATTTTATTTTTCAGTTTCTTCTATATGGAGATAATATAAATATGCGCAAGCAATCCTTGAGCATTTCGTTCTTTTTAGAACTCTAATTTTTAAAATTTCAGAAACACTGGAGGGAGTAATTTTCCCTATTTTAGAGTTATATGTAACTTTCTGCCTAACATGTTATTTTAGTAATTTTTTTTTTTATTTTTTGACAAAAATATAAGGTAAAAAAAATTATATTTGGGATCACTTGTTGACTTTTTACAGAAAAATGTACAAAAAATATAGAGAAAAAACAATATTTAACTTCTTTTTTTTTTTTTTGTTTAAGTTGTTATAAGTTGTTGATTTTTTTGATTTTTTAATGATTTTTTGATTTTTAAATTAAAATATTGAGTTAAAAGTGCCAAGGAATAGTTTAAATTATAGTGCATTTGCGAAATGTTTGATTGGTGGTTGTGCGCTTGTAATTTCAGTTCGTGGATATTATTTTAGTGTAATTGGTATACTGGATGGTGTCCCGATTACTTTGACAACATGTGTGTGGAACCTAAATGTGGGCTCTATGTGTGGAACCTGAATATATTTTCAAACATTAATAAAATGAATTCATCATTTGTATTTCTATATTCTACAATTATTTTGCATTCATTATATTGCAATTAATTGTCATGTGATTGATATATTGATGTTTTTAGGTTATGAAATTTATAACCTTTTAATTTTAATAAGTGTTATTTTGTTTTTTTTCATTACCTCTGAATAAGCTATTCACATAGTTGACATATAATAAATTTATAAAAGTATAATTTTTAAAAATGTTCCAGACATATCGTGTCGTGCATTTTTTGAAAATCAACGTGGCTTTGTGTCAAAGCTGTGCCCTTGTCACGTGTCAATGCTACGTAGAGCACAGCACAACAAATTATTTGGGAGAAACCAATAATTTTTGTGTGTGTGTGTGTGTGTGTGTGTGTGTGTGTTTCTTCACCAAGTTTATTTGGATTTGATGGTTTGAATTACAATTTTAACTTCACATTACGTAGCACTAATTGAGGATTGGAAAGCACCTGAAGGCTGCAACACTGATATAGTTTTCATAACTAGCATTTGTTTCAATTTGTTAGGGGAGAACATATATACAGGTGTAAAACTGAATAGATCACACTCCAATTGTATGAATCAATTAAGTGTTCATTATTTTCTAATGCATAGATTTCTACCTTTGCTTGTTCCAAATGTTGTTCTAGATTCATTTCATTTGACTACTTCAAAGTTTCTTTTTATCGTTGTTGTAACAATTGTTATTCTCAACAGGGATGAGTAATTCTCAACGGGATGAGTAAAGGTTCTTGAGATATTTCTGACCAGACCATCTAGTTCCGTAACTGCTCTCTTCCTTCCCTTTTATTTGTTTATTTATTTTTTGAGGTTTTCTCTTCATTTTGACTCATTTATTTGTGTTTTTTCTTATAGAAAGAACATACTTGTTTATACTTCATAGAGTAAATCATTGTAATTTGAAAGATATCTGAAAAGGAAACACACTTGCACTTCCTTGAGTGCAGTAGGATTGGGATTGTGTTCTTAATTGCATTTATTCAAGAACCATAACAGTTCTGTGGTGAATCCAATCAATGATTAATCCTACTTAGAGGTGTGATATAAGAGATGATATGTTATTAATTCTATGATTTTTGGAGATTGTTGAGTGTTGCTGAGCTCTTTCATCTCAAGTCTAGAAGAATGAGGTTTACTATGATCAATGAAAGAGATGGGGATCGACACATTTAGTAAAGCCACTTAATTTGTTCATACATGTCAAAGGTGTTAGCAATCCATAATGCCTAACTATAATCGGTAAGACTCAAAACACAAGAAGAACAAACACACAAGAAAGAACACACAAACTTGACCTCTAGGTGACAATGCTTTAAGGCTAGGGAAATTAACAGAGAGTAAATTAGATATGAAAAATAACAGCAGAGAAAATAATATATAGTTTTAGTCATTAGGTGATCCAATCCATTATTAGATAAAGAAGAAGAAGAAATTCTTGACCTAAATAACAACAGAGAAGAAATTTAGAGAAATTCTTGATGGGTTTCCCAAATATTTGATTTTTGTTTAAACAAATCTTTCAAATTTTGAATTAGTAAGATAAGAGAACCCATTATGGTGTTTGAATGAAATTCTTGAATGGGGGGGCTTTAGTGTTCAAATGATTCTATTACAATGTTGAATTTCTTTTTTTTTTATATAATCTTTTTGGGTATTTTTCCTGATTATGGTATTTGATTTTTAATTTTTTTTTGGTGGTATAAATAAATGGGTAATGTAGGGTGGTATAATATCTCCAAGTAAATTGAGGATGAAGCTAATAGGGACAGCTGCTCAACATAAGAGGAAGAAAGATGGATCAAATAGTAACTTAGCAAGAACATCTCCTTCCAAGCTTGAGGATTCTGAGTTTGTCAACAACAGTTTGTTAGCCACCATGACTGCAGGAGACTTTGATGACCATGGTATTTTATGTGACTCTGCTCCATCTTTGTTTTCTCATTACATCCATTGGTAATTAGTATATAACATTATATTTTACTCTCAAACTAATTTTCTGTTTCTTCTTTGTAAACAAGAAGCAGGAAACATATTGTTCCAAAAAAAAAAAAAAAAACTAAAAACATGTTAAATATACACATGTTTTCCAAACAAATACTAACAAAAATAAGAAAACATGTTTGGTGAGTTGCGGGAAGGGTGAAGTAGTCGCCGGGAAGGGAAGGGGTGGCTAAAGGGGGTGAGGAAGTGGCTGGAGGGGGGATGGAGGAATAGTGTTTTCTTGAGTTTTTATTTATTTATTTACGGGTACCTAAAATTATGGTTCAACAGTAATAATAATATACATTCACAAAAAGATCGTACACAAGCTGTATTGAGATTTATCATTTTTAAATACTGTGCTCATTAGTGACCTCCTAATTACAATGTCATTGACACTGAGCTGCTATGGCATGTAATTGTTAACAGGGAAGTTACTTTCAAAAGAATTAAGATCAAACAGAAATGATTAATGTTCCTATTTTGGTTTGCTGAATTAACTTTTTAGTTTATTCATATGCATCAGTGGTTTCTGGATTAATTTGTGTTTTTATTTTTCAGTTCAGAAAATTTTTGGAGAGATGCAAAATATGGTCCAAGAATTAAAGAACTTAGTTTTTTAAGTTTTTTCATTTTTTAATAGATGTAAACACAGTTAATTTTTTTTATTTAAATCTTTTGTATATACTTTTGAATATTTAATTTTTACTTATGAAATATATGACGTTATTCTATTCAATATGTGGTTATGATTCGAAATATAATATATAGTGTGTATTACATTATTCAAATGTGCATACAAAAATAATATTGATTATTTTTCAAATATGTCGAATCTTTTTTTTATCACATATTTTATTAGTTATTAATCACACTTAAAAGATGTGATCTAAATATTATTAATCACACTTAAAAGATGTGATGTAAATATTTTTAATCACTTAAAAGATGTAATCTAAATGTTATTAATCACACTTAAAAAGTGTGATTAAAAATGACCATTTTTAATCACACTTCCAAAGATCACTCTTAAAAGGTGTGATTTAAATATTTTTAATCATACTTAAAAAGTGTGATTAAAAAAGATCACACTTTGATTAAACTTAAAAGGTGTGATTAAATAACATACATCACACAAAAAAAGTGTGATCTTTATCTGTTTTTATAGTAGTGCAACCACTAAGCCCACCATTATGAGAAATAATTCAAATTTATGAAAGAAGGAAACAATTACAGTATATGCAAATCCATAATGGAAAAAAATAATAAATTTTTGTTTTAACAATAGACTCTTTAATCTCTAGAAGAATATAAGAGTAGCTAGTTGGCTTGTTGAGCTAGCTCAACTTTATTTGTTTTTAGTTTGAAAAAAAATATATTTTAAATTAATTTACTGAGGTGGCATGTATAGATGGTGTGATGTGAGTAAACAAATTTAGGTGAACATACTTATTAAATTTTATTCATATGTAAAATTTTACTACAATTATGTGACAATATTATGTATAAAAATTGATAATTGAAAGGTTCATATGAAACAAAATAATTATGTAAATATAAATTTTTGGTCTGTATATTTCACCCTTACCTAGGATTTGTTAAACATACTTCGGAGTTGAACACCATGTTTGTTAGTAATTGTGTCACTAATATTGATCAATAGCAACAAATGGAACACAATAACCCAAACACCCAAAACTTGAATTTCTAATAGTTAAAAGTAGCTTCATTTGTTTATTGATTGATGATAATGTTACATCATTACAACCCAATTAATAAAGGCAAAAAAAGGAAAGGATAGTGTAGCGAAATTATATATATAGTAGAAAAGAATAGTTTTAGTAGTAATAATCACTCATAAAAAAAATATAAAAATAAAAAGTGTTTAAATTCAATTATAGTATGGTGAATTTCGATCACACATTAAATTTTATGAATATTTTTCTATGCATACAGATTATGTCTATAACATTACGATACATGATGAATATTTAGCTTAATCCCTACAACAGCGATACATGATGAACTTCTCCATATGCGTCTTGCAAGTAGCACAAACAATTGTCTCAGGGATGTTCTCGGCCGTACAAGGGAAGATCAGATGGTCGCAGTGTTGTGGGGTGAGAAGCTCATTAAGATTATCATTAAGTGCGTTCACAAAACCGACCTCTCCAATGCGATCCTTCCATTGATCAAATAGAGCTAAGCTTTTCAAAATGGCGTCACCCTTGGCTTTAGCCATCTCACTCTTGCCCTGACTAATCACAGCCCATCCTTTGTCACTTCCATCAAAGCTTAGAATTGTCGTGATCTCATTCATTATAGGATCATTCTCTATAGTCTTACCGTGTTGCATTTTGGAGTGCCACATGCTCTCTAGCCTCACCCAAAAGAACCATATGAGAGTTGGGTCTGGCAATATGTGACTGAGTTTTTCGGCCAAAATGACATTGCTAATCTTCCAAACTTTTTTCCTTGGATTATTTTTTCCTACATACATCATCTCTAATAGGATGCCTGCAGCTTCTGCAACAACTCGTGCCCTGTTGGTAAATCTTCGGATCCAATCTAGGTTCTCTCCTCCATACAAGCAAATGTACTTTCCATCTTTAATCTAAAGTAACAAAAAAAAAAAATTCCCATTTTATAACAACAATGGTATTATTAATAATTATAATAACAACAATGTTATCTATTTTGAAAATAACCCTGAATTTGAAATCTACAATATAATTCAAAATTATTGTTATTGGATTACAATCAAAACCCTTTTGTAAACTCTGAATATTTTTTAAATAAAATTTCTAAATTAATAGCATTATTGTTTTAATAATTTGATAGTGACAATTTTTCCAAACTCCCAATATTCAAAACTTCCATAATGACAAATGGTTGATAATACCAACCATCAATCAATGGAGGGAGCTCGTTGGCCAAATTTTTGTTCTTAACCAAATGGAAGTTCGATTTTTATGTACCCAAAAATATATATATATATATATACATATATATTAAATAACAGCTGTGTTACACGTACCAATTGATATATCAATTAGTGTATTACTATATATTATGACAATATTACTTGAAAACTATGGACCCCACTAATTATTCAAAACTTATAAAATTATATCATATCATCCGTTAATACACTAATTGATATACCAATAAGTATGTATAACTTAATTTATTAAATAAATAAATAAATGAGAATAGTCATACCCAATTAAGAATTGATTGATCAATGGAATCTGCTAATAATTCAATCGTCCAAGTTGAGCCCTCCCAAAGTGCTTCCTCTGTGAGAGTAGTACATGGGAAAGCCATGTTTCCCCAAATCCAACACATATGGATTGCATTAGGATTCACAACTTTACCATGTGGGTCTAACACCACAAGCAAAGGCTTCTTGTTGAAGTGCCAAACTTCCTTGATATACTTGATGGCCGTTGGATCAAGTAGTGAAGGGTGGTGCACAGAGAACCATGGCATTGAAACTTGTATGGACTTGAACTTCCTTTGCTCCACCTCATCCCATGGGGTTGTTCTGTCCACAATAGGGACCCAGACAACCTCGTACGTTGTCGTCGGATGTTGTCGGGACTTAGTGTACATTTGTCCAAGAATGAAATGTTCTTCATGGGAGAAGTCCAAGTTTGAAATGAGTAGCAACACATTCTTCCTCCTCAGCACATCAATGCTTACCTGTATTTGTCGTACAAAAGATCAACCATTCTTTATTTTAAAATTTTTTTTATTCGGTTTATATTGAGTGATTTGAAAACGAAATAAAAGAAATCGATTTCTCTGTATTCTAATCACTTGTTTAGATTATTAAAAGGAAGAGAAATGAAAAAAAAGTGTAGAAACATTAATTTCTTTTAGAACTCACTTTTTGAATTTCTCCTAAAGAGAAAAGAAATAAAATGATTACTAGTTTTATATAATATAAAAATTACCCTTCAACTACTAAAGAAATAAAAACATAAAAAATTATTTTAGTATACCTGTAGCAATTTTTGTTATTTTATGTAGAGTATGCAAATAAGACTGGAGAGAAATCTATATATATATATATATATATTTTCCCTCTCCAACTTAGCCAAACTACAAGAGGGAGTATTGGAAATTATGTTTGGTTTACATTTATTCATCCAAGAATGCGATATTACCTTGTGGAGAGTTGGAATTAAAATTTAATCATATTTCTTAGTTCATTTTTTCACTCTTATATATATGATAATTAGATTCATTAATAACTTATGTCTAAAAGTGAAAAAATACAACAAAAAATAAGATTATATATAGCATATTCTCAATCATTTCAAAAATTACTATAATTCAAATTGAGCCAAAGATTTGTAGTTACAACATTTGAATCGAGCTATATGGGGACTAACTCGTCTCTTGGTAGAACCATCAACAAGTGGCAACTGATCATCCTTGGCGTAAATCAATGATTTGAGGATCTTCAGGTTATCGATGTGTGTCGTTTGTAAAAGCTTCACAAGCCCTTGAAATCGTTCAATATCCCCTTTCTCTTCTGTATCAGATCAAGATAGTAAGTAACTACACATATATATGTGTATTTGTCAAAAACCTAAAAAGAAGTATAATTACTCACAAGTCGTGCACCATTAAGTTCTACAAGTGTTTATGACGTTTTTCTATGATAATTTTTTAAATTTGTTGCTAAAAAATTACAATTAGTGAATTTTGTGATGAATATTTCAGCTGTCACAAAAAATTAACAATCTTTTTTTATAAAAACACTGCTAACAAAAATAAAAAATGAGATTTTGTGGTAACAATTAAAAGTGAATAAAACTTTTTGATATACCAAAAAGTTAAGAGGAGAGCATCATTATCAAGCTCATTAGAGTCTTCTCTTAGTTATTTTATAGTATAAAAAAAAAACACACTCCATCAAACTCAATTATTGACTAGTTAATTTAGTTGAATATCAAACCACTAGCTATATGTAGTTAGGAAAAGAGGACTAAACAAATGAAATAAAAAATAATGAGTTTGTTGAAAAATGTATTTGAAAATATGGCTAGCTAAAATAGAAAAATAGACTTTTAATTAAAACTTAACTATTTTGATAAAAATGCTCTGAACTCTTTTGAGAGACACAAGAAATAAATTATTTATTAATCTATTAACTTATTTCTATCCTATTACTTCTTTATTTTTATTCCTTTTTTTATAATAAATAACAAAACCAACTTGTAAGTCATATGTGACTTTTGGGTGTGTTTGTTTGGACGGACTAGATAAGGGGGGATTGTAATCCATCGGACTGTTAATCCCGGGATACATTGTCCCGGGACTATTTGGTTGGATTGGATTTGTATCCTATGTTTGTTTAGTCATGGGATTATATGTAATTTTAAATTAACAATACTAAAAAAAATTATTTAATATGTAAATTTAATTTTTTAACAACACTAAAAAAATTTAATTTATAAGGCCATAATTTATAATTTATTATTTTTAATTAAATTAAATTTATAATTTATAATTAAAATTTTTTTATTTAATATATAGTTTTAAATTAACAACACTAAAAAAAATTTTATAAATGTTCAAAAGACTATTTTACCCTTTTCTAATTGTTTACTAATTAATAGCACGGAGGGTAAAATAGATATTTCACAAAATAATCCCATGGGATACCAATCCCATGATTTCTATCCCACACCCCCCACGGGATAGGATAGTCCCATGTTTGTGGGACTAATAGTCCGGAACAAAATTTTTAAAACAAACAATGAACTATTAGTCCGGTAGGACTAATAGTCCAATCCCACCCTCTTATCCCTCAAAACAAAGATGCTCTTTCAGTCAGTCCCTTAATCCAAATAAAAATGAAGTGGGTTGTTGGGTTGGACTAACCACTGAATTGAAGACAAAGATCCAGTTGCTTTTGCAGGTGGTTGTGTATGTTGGTGAGCTTTTGGGCCAAGCTGGAAAGGTCCCAATCCTCCTCAGTCTTTGCCATGTGCCTGCAACAGTGGTAAAACTTAGGGCTATTTTGAAAAAATGGTTATAATTAATTTTTTAATTAAAAATTGATTATAATCAATTTTTTGTAAGAGAGAAAGAAGTGGGTTATAATCTGGGAATCCACTTCCCAAAAGACTCCTTATTAACACTCCTGGAATTCTTTTCTATTTAATAACTAAAACTGTGTTTGTTTCATGAGAGATATTTGAATAGAAAAAATATATATATATATAAGTAAAATGAAAATAAAATAAATTTATATTTTACTTAATTTCACACACTTTTTTTTTTCTTTTTTCCTTTTCAAATCGCTTCTCAAATTCTCAAACCAAACAAAACTTAAAAATAATAGTTTTTAAATAAGGAAAATTTAAATTTTAGAAAAAAAATCCAAAAAAATTAATTAATTAAATTATATAAAGAATTGCCTTCGCTTAGATCCTCTCATGACCTCAAAGCACGACAACTTACTGACATGGTGCTTTCCTCTGGCTAGCTTATAACTGATTTTTTTTTTTTTTTTAAATTTTGAGGCAAAATTTTTAATTTATTTCTTAGATATTTCTGGAATAGACGATTTAATTTTTTTTTAAATGTAAAATTTTAAAAGAAATCCAATTTTGTCAAAAAAAACTTTTTTTTTTTTGTCTTTAGTGAAAATGTTTTTAATTTTTTTTTAAATATTTTAAATTGTTAATCGTCTATTTTAAACAGAATAAAAAGTAAAACATTTTCACTCAGATGAAAAGATAAAAGTAAGCCTATAAGCCAGAGCCTAAAAAAAAAAAAGCATTAATTACATTTACTATGCCACATTTTCATCCTAATTTTAGTTTGATCCTTTCATTTCAATTACAATAGTAAATCTCTTATATTTTAAGTCAAATTGTAATGTCACTCTTGTATTCATCTATTATTAATGAGGTTGATAAAAATTAGAAGTAGAAGGGTGAAAGTGAAATTTTAGTAAAAATATAAGATTTAAAGTAAGATTTTGATAAAAGTATAAGAACGTTAATGAGACAAACAAATGTCACAGTTAGCTCACATGACTAATTCGGTTAATCTTATTAATGACAAGGAGATGAAAGTATGATATCGCAACTTGACTTAAACTGTATGGAATTAACTATCATAATTAAAAATTAATGAAGCAAGGTAAGATTGTAGTAAAAATGTACAAGGAGAGCATACTCGAGTCTCATGCCAATGAAGTACTTGATTTGCAAAGCGCAAGCCACAATACTCCGAAGAGTCCAGTAAACGGCGATGGAGATAGAAGCGGTGGCAGCTACCATCTCCGGCGGGTTGAGAGCGATGTATTGAGATGGAAGCTCCTTGAATTCGACAATGCACTTGGTCACATCCAGCATGACCTTGATGAGGTTGGTCATTGCCTCAAACTTTAGTTTCAGAGAGTCGGTGCGCTTTATCATGTCCGGTAGTTGCGTAAGTTCTGTAAGCTGTACCAAAGAGCTGGCAAGTGGGTTCGATCCCAGAAGCAGCCACAACCTGCTGTAGTTCATGGAAAATGCTGCCAAGGCTATCACAACCTTGGCATCCCATGAGAAGCTTGACAGTATTTTCAAGAGTGCTAGAGTTATTGTGTGTGAATCTAGACCCTCTGAACACTTGCTAGAGATCTGTCACATTAACGTGCATCAAATTAGTTAGGGCTATGTATCAAATGCTAGTTTCGGGTAACACAAAAATTAAAAAGAGAAATCTATCTATTGGGTATGATAGAATAGATAGTCGCGTGAAACTTCACATTTAAGAAGGAATAATTCTACAACATATATTACATTTTTATTATTTTTGAATTAGTATTTAATTAGAAAATCTTACATTTTTATTTTTATTAAATTTTGAGTAGGATTAGAATTTTTTTTGTGTTTCCTTTTTTACAATATTAAATTTTAAAAAACAATTCTATATATATTGGCGTCAAAGATAACTTCACTTCAGAGAGTATTTAAAAAATATTTTCACATAAATTATAATTTTTATAAATATTAAAAAATAAAATTATAAATTTATAATTAATTTTGTAAAAATATGACATGTAATTTTCACATAAATAAATGTGATACCTCGGAAAAAGTGATATTAATGGGTTGTACCAAAAGTTCAACCAGGTCACTGATGTCACTTTGTACAGTGCTATCGTTCAACGCATCGACCTGTGCCAAAGTTGCCTACACAAATAGGGGACACAACACAATTGTTAAGAATGTTCAACGCAGCCTATTAAGTTCACTTGTTCTGAAATAAGTTTATATATATATATATATATTAAATTTTAAAATAAAAACATAAGAAAATTGAAAATAAAGAAATATTTAGTTAATTATTTGGTGGTGGTGGCTGACAATGGAGGGTGAACACGTGGAGACCAGTGATGGACATTTACTATAATATTTAATAACTTGAGTGTCATCAGAAGTCACTGAAAAAGGTGGCTCGAGGCCACAAATGATGACCATCAAATTGTCGGAATCCATCGGAAGGTGACCCGAGCTCACCAGAGGATTGCCTGCAGCCATAGGTGGTGGCCTGTGATGATGAAGGAGGAAGGAAAATGGAAAACTTACTTTGAAAATAAGTAAATATATTTATTTGTTTCTAAAAATTTTGAAATTTTTGGAAATACTTTTATTATTATTATTATAATTATTATTATTTTTTTTTTAAAACAAAAACAATATACCAAACAAATTTGAGCTTTTGGTTTTTTTAAAAATATATATAAACCAAAATAGAAACAAAAAAATGAAAAGGTGACCAAATAGCAAATAAAAGAAAGTTAATTCATACATCAGCAAGGCCAAGTCCAGGAATACTGGGAGAGGTGGCATGGTGCAAGATGTCCTCTATGACATAAAGGAGTAGTTTGACATCAAATTCGCGACCATCAGGGGAATGTGTGGCCTGGATTTGCTCCATCATCGCTTTGTCACTGGCCGACTTCGAGATCAGGTTTGAGTCACTCCCAATCTGGTGCATCGTACCACCAGTCGGTACAATTTTAGAAGTCATGGAAGGGGAAAAGTAAGCTCTTTCAATGGCAGATGAAAGAAGAGAATGATAGCTTCTTGTGGTGGTGTTGGTGGTGGTGGTTTGTGTTTGGCTTCCTTCCAAATCTTTTATAGTTAGTTAAAAGGGTAATGGTACAAAGGCTAAGTGAATCAAGTACCTTGCTTCCAAGGAGGTTTATTTAGTTATTCTATTAACACAAAAATCAGAACTCCACACAACTGTCTGACATGTATGGTACTCATCTCATGCGAGAAGGTTGTGTTTAATTATGATCAATTTTTGTGTTTTTAGATTTTTTGTGGTTATTTGTCCCCGTCATTTAAAATGCATCTATTAACAGAGGGATTAATTGAAACACTTTATACACATTTATCAAAATTAACTACTGCTCATTGCTTTATTCTCCTGATTGGGCAAGAGAATTGGCATTTTAATCAAGGAAACCTTCTAGAGTCAAATGTGAAATTAAAAAGCGAAAAAATAAAGTTTGGAAAATAATAGAATACACAAGTCTGTTGTAATTTATACCGAGTAATCTAATCGTGAAAGTAAGAGAATAACTACGGCACGGACATGAGTTGAAAATGGAGTTGTTTTTATCATAAATATTTTCTTGACTACTCGTGCCCAATGAAAACTTTCTGACACATTTTTTTAATATAATAGTCTGCCAAGACTTCATGTCATTCCTTGTCAAAGCTTTTCTTTTCAATGGCCAAGTTTCAAGAGAATTTACATATTAGACAATGTTCTTCAACATACATTATCATGGATAAGAGGACTGTCCAGTTTGGAGCTTTATTAGAGAGTAGTATGACCCTTGACTTGCTACAGCAAGTAGATCAGAATGTGATCCTTGCTCCGCAACTTTCCCATTCTTTATCATAGCTATCGAATCAGACTTCTGTATTGTGGATAACCGATGAGCCACAATTACACAAGTCCGACCAACCATCATCTTCTCCAATGCTTCTTGGACAAGATGTTCTGACGCACTATCGAGGGCACTGGTTGCTTCATCCAAGAGGAGGATTGATGGGTTCTTTAGTATTGCTCGAGCGAGTGCTATCCTTTGCTTTTGGCCTCCAGAGAGTTGAACCCCTCTTTCTCCACTGTCAGTATTGTATCCATCTTTCATGGAGCTGCATTACACACGAGGA